>OU015744.1:60643070-60661828 GCA_907169655.1 Acomys percivali
ATGTCTGCCTCCCCTCCCCCCTGGCTCTCACCATGTCTGCCTCCCCTCCTCCCTGGCTCTTACCATGTAACTGCCTCCTCTCCCCCCTGGCCTTCACCATGCCTTATAGCTCAGAAGGTGACAGCTGATAAGTGAGATGGCACAGAGTCCCTCAGCCCCAGATGCACTCTACCTCACCAAATTTGTGACTGTGGTATTTTCTATGGCAGAAAGGACTTAACAGACCTAGTTACTTTAAAGAAGTTGGGTGTCAGCGAGATGCTCCCTTGGCAAAGATGCTTGCTATGAAGTCTGACCCGAGTGCTACGCCCGAGACCCCCATAGTGTAAGATGAGAACTAACCCCCATAGCTTGTCCTCTGATCATGAATGTGCCTTGGCATGTACACACACACACACACACACACACACACACACTGAACTAAATGTAATAAAATTTAAAGAGATTGAGGTAGAGACATTATCTTTTAACTAATTACTGGGTGGAGAGTAATTATGACAGCCCAGAAGACCAGGCAGTCTGTACAGACTGGAGAAAGAACGTTCAAACCCAAGAGTACAGGTGCCTTTGTGGCAGCCCTGCTGACACCCTGGCTTTATATGCTGTGCCTCATTTCCAGTATCTGAACCTAGAAAACTATAAGGCAGTAGTGTGCTTTGAGTTAAATCACTGACTTTGCAAGAAGCTAAGAAACATTTACAGGCTCACACTACCAGGAGCCCCAGAATCGGGGTATGCATTTAAGGAGTCTCTCCGGAGACAGCATACTAAATTGGTCACCCTGCTGGGCCACCTGCTTATTTCTTTCCAGATTCTGAGATCTTATATGCCAATCCTTAACTGTCATGATCTTATTCAATTCTCAGGTCATGTGGTAAGAGCGTCTCTATTTTGCAGATGGTGAGAAGAAGGCAGACAGATGTTAAAGTACTAAAATTTGAACTTAGACTAATCTAAATGACCTCCAGGCCAACATTTTGATCTCTCTATCCTGTTACCACATATATTTGACCAGTACTTATTGACTATAGGATATGCTAAAGCTAGTATAAAACACAAACGCAAAGTTGAGTATTCGTGAAGACATCTGAATAAGCTATCCAGGTGTCACCATACCACCTATGCTACAAGTATAGTTCACACCAGAGGGTCATGAGCAAAGTCTTTATGACATAATTTTTCCAATCTTAGATGCTTCTTGATGAAAATCAGCCAGGGCATATATTGTTTGATAACATTTCTTATAAATACACTTAATAGGTTTTGATTATTTCTTCTGGAGCCAAATCTGAGAGGTCATGGCCTGGGAACATGAGTTTAGTTTACTCCAAATATCATTTTCCAGTATAGCAATGGTTTTGTGGAGTTTTTTTGTAGTGACAGAAGAAGAGAAAGTCACAAATCAAGGCACTTTTCAGATACATTGGTGGGATATCAGGCAGGCAGGTCTCAGCAAGGTGTGGCAATCTCTGCTACAGGTTTCAGATGCTAACTGATGGTTCCCTATGTTTTGGATTGTTGAAAGCTAATGTTCTGTTAATACTGACCCCCCCCACAAAGAGTCACATGACAGCAACAAGGATGCTAGGTAACAGATATGGCAGTGACAGGCTATAAAGGGGACTCAAGGTAGCCTGTGACAATTTGGGTCTGGATCTGAAACATTCCAACTTTCCACAATCAAAGTTCCAATCTGCCTGGTGGACATGTTAGCACAAGCATAGCTATTTTTATGGGAACTTCAGGTCACAAGACATCACAATAAAATGATTAATACACCAATATAATATGAGGCTACCTGAATGGGGTGATAAATAAACATTATAAAGCATAAGATTAACTGTCTGACTGAAACATGTGCAAATGAAGATAATGAGACTTTATGATCCACAGAACTAGACTACAGTGAACTGTATTAGTGTAGCTATGACAGAGTTCTTTATATGGTATGTTTTTATTACCATGCTCTCAAGGACAAAATAATAAAAAACACATGTAAATAGAAATTAACCTACGTAGAGAACCAGAAAACAAATCTAAATTTTGAATTATAATATTTTCAAAGTTAGGGCTTATAAATGGAACAAAGGTAAATATACACACAGATACATAATACAGGTACACACAGATACACACAGATACAATACAGATGCATAAAAACAGACACACATAGATATACACAGATATATGCACAGACACATACACACAGATACATACACACAGGTACACAGAGACACACACAGATACAGGTACATATAGATACATACCAATACATACAAGTACACAGAGATCCACACAGACACATATACACAGATACATACACAGGTATACACAGATGCACCCAGATACACATACAGATACATACAGATTTACACAGATACATGCACATATATGGATATATATACCGTTACAAATAAAAATATTCACACAGATACACACATATAGATACACATAGATATATAGATACACACATAAAAATTCATACAGATATGAATACATACAAATATATACACACAAATGCACACAGAGATACACACACAACTCACACAGATAGACAAACACACATAAACACACACACACACACACACACACACACACACACACGGTTTCTCTGATTCATGAGGACTATGCTGTAATCACAGATATACCTCTGAACAAAACACAAAGCTATTTGTAACCACCCATCTCTAGTAGCACCTGAGTATACATTAGTGAGCTCAAATCCCCACACTGGTGATGCGTCCATGCATCAGGTACCTTCTGGGACACTGAATACTGAAGTTCTAGATTCTCTCTTTGCCTCGGAATTGTGAATGCTGGGAAAAAGTGTCGCTGGACCCAGTACAAGCACAGCACAGGCTAATAAGCAGGAGGCTGTGTCCTGGACTGAACAAGCAGTTTAGTTTTTTTTTTTTTTAAATAAAGCCTTTTTCCTAAGGGTACTTACTCAAGCCATTTCCTGGAGGTGCCGGGCACTCCACTGTTAGTCAATGCATGGATGAATTTAATTGCACCTAGTGACTTCAAAGCCTGAATAAGTTCAAACTGATGCCCGGAAGTAATTAGGTATGGAGAGAAATGATTACTAAATCTGGTATTTACAGGCTCCAAAGGGCCAGTGGAAGGGATTTTGGGACGGGAGAAGGCTCCTACATGTGTGAAGGATAGTATAATTTGAGCTCAGATCATCTAGAAACCAGTTTCAGAGTTGTCCCCTTCCACCTGTGAGCTGTCACAGTATTGGACTTGGAATATGAAGTGACTCTCGTGTCTTATATGGGCACATAATATCAGGTCATTACAGTAAATCTCAAAACATGGATCACGTTTGGGAACAAATACGAATGATGCACAAAGGAGAGTCCCACCAAGAAGCTCCTTAGCAACCAATTCCTGTTAGCAGTGGGTATTTCCTACCTTTCTCAGCTTTGCATCTTACCCGCTAAGATCTAAGAAACTCTGAAGTCTAGAGGCAAAGGCAAAGCTGCCTGGGCAAGTAGCAAAGCTGACACCAGGCCCCAAGTTTATGGCTCCTGGGCAGAAATGGCTTTTCCTTCTCAGATTGAGCCAGTCTCTCTTACGAGCACAGTTTAGAACTCTGAGAAGAAAATGGCTATGGGGTTTCAGGAACAGGGGCGCTGGCCCAAGACTCCTGGAATTGACAAGTGATTGTCACCTACACCAGGGCTTACAGTTATTCTTCCAAACAAGACAGCCACTGGCCTCGGGATTCATCTGATAGAAAAAAAATTTTTTCAAAATTGTGCAACAATCTTCTAAGGCCTATGCATTGGCTTCAAGAGACTCAAGCGAATGAGACCTTTGGTTTATGCCGGTATTTTGTGAAAGGCTATCTAGGAAGATGTTTGTAGTACTGCAGAGAAGAATGCGAACACAGAGAAAAACTGAGAGTCATTTTCAGTTTTAAATACATTGCTGAGTATGAGAAATTGATTAAATATGAAACATATATATTGGTGTTTCCTCACTCAAAAATTTCAAGTTAATTATATACCTGCCTTTTTATCTAGACATCTTAATATAATTTATATTAAATTACATGTGATATATCATATGTTAAATTTTAAATCAATATGATTTGATATATTAAAATCTATTTACATCCCTTTGCTCCCTCCAGCCCCTTCTGGGTTCTCTTCATCTATTTCTTCCCTTATGTTCCCTCAAATTAACTATCTCGTCTTATTTGTTATTGTTACATTTATAAGTATGCATAAATATACAAATACAACCTTCTGAGTCTGCTTCTATTTTTGAAACCATATACACATAAACAACATTTTTCCTCAAAAACCATTGGGAATTATTTTCAAGATAACCTTGGAAATGTTCTTTAGCCAGGCAGCACTCTCCACTAACCCTCCTTTGCCTCTGTGCTTTGGTTGAGTTCTTAGAGACAAGTTTCTTCTAGAGTTCTTACTAATGCACACGAGTCTAAGTCTAAGGAGTTTGAGAGTTCACATTCCTCCCTCTTTATCCTAAGAGACCAAGGCTATAGGACAGCAGAGGGGAGAGACTGTCCTATCAGGACAGCAGGGAGAAGGAGGGTGTACAAAGGCCTAAACATAATAAGAGAAGAAGACAGGACTTCAGATGAGGGTGATTGTATCTCAGCTTTAGAAAGGTGTCCACACCAGCCTGCTGCACTTGGTGGATTCTATCTTCTGAACTGCAAAAATCCCATGGGCAGGGGCAGGGGGGACATGGTCACTGCTAGCGTAGGAACCATGCTGTGCGATCTCATTGCGGACGTCCTGGGGACTCTCCTCTTCAGCTGGACTGTGCTGTAAGTGCTCTTCTTTGTTAAGACACGTTACCCCTGTTATTGCAGCTTGTATTACATGATCTAATCTAGCCGCTCCGCCTGCTGTGTCTAAAAGGCCTCTGTGGTCAATTAAGATGCTTCTAAGAGAACAGCAATTATAAGCAGGACTGACTGCCTACTGCCTTTAATTTAAAGTCCCAGATCCTTAAAACTGCCTTGAGGTCCTGAGCCACCTGCCTTCTAGGTTTATTATTAGCCACGGTCTCTATTCACAAACTATACTGTGGTCCCATGTGCCCCAAGGCCCTCCCTTCTGTTGGTTCAGTCCCAGATTCCAGTTCAAATTAGTATCTCAGCTCTTGGGCAGCATTTCCTAATTCTCTAATGTGCATCCACTGTCCACATCTACACTTCTGCAATACCATCTTGTCTGCCTATAAGTATCATCATAACGGCCACATGAATGGTTGTGTTTAATTTATTTTATTTCCTATCACTCACAGGGCTGTCAGTTTCACAGTATCATGAACACCTGGAATGAGGGTTGGTTACAACACCTCAGTGACCTCAGGCCCGCAGAGTGGCTGATGCATCATAGGAAAAGGTGCGAGGGAACACGGACAGATTTCCGTTGTGCAGCAGCTAGTGAGAGCAGTAACCAAGGGATATTAATGTGGGAGTGAGTCCAGATGGGGAGAGGAGAGACCCAAACCTTAGGGTAAGGCGAGCCGTGGGAACTCAAGTGGGAACTGGGGAAGGCTCCCAGCTCTAAGTAGCTCCTGGTTGGAGGTACCCAGTGTGTGAGAAGGAAACTGCGCAGGCAGCTCAGGTGATGGCCAATTAGTACTTAAGAAGAAAATGAGAGGCCTTCATTTTATTGTCCTTACAGCTTCTCTTAATTTGCAGAGATGGGAAAATGAGATTCTCTTAGAGGAAATGATTAAGATTTCACTTAAATAAAGTTTCACCATCATCTTACAAAATAACTTTGCTGATATATAACATTTAAAAATTTTTAACTATATTGTTTGTGGATGTGAACTTAAACAATTGCCATAATGGCCATCACCCATACAATCAGAGTCAGTTTCTGTAATACGTGTTGTGTAGCCTTTTCCTTGTGAGAGTTTTTTTTTTTTAAACAAACATTGAGGATATACAGTTCTGTTTAAGCCAAAATAGTACATTTTGGCAACTATAAAGAACCTTAAAGAGGTCAAATGCGCAATATAGGCAGCAAAACTTCGAACCCCTGCCCAGATCTAGCCGATGGACGGGACAGGCTCCACCACTGAGTGGACAGTGGGGTCTGACTTTCATGTGAACTCTGGCACCCCATATTTGACCACGTCCCCTGGATGGGGAGGCCTACTGGCACTCAGAGGAAGGATAGTAGGCTACCAAGAAGAGACTTGATACCCTATGAGCATATACAGGGGGAGGAAGTCCCCTTCAGTCACAGTCATAGGGGAGGGGAGTAAGGGGAAAATGGGAGGGAGAGAGGAATAGGAGGATACAAGGGATGTGATAACAATTGAGATGCAATATGAATAAATTAATAAAATATTTTTAAAAAGAGATCAAATGCCCTTAGAATATCAATAATTCCACTACAGGGCTGTTTAGAAATGAACAAATTACTTTTTTTTATTATTATTTTATTTTATACATTACAATTTATCCACAAATTACTTTTTCTTCCCAGTTTACATTACATGATTTGAATGAAGGTATTTTTTCTGCAATTCACAGAAGGTTGAGGAGTGTGACCTTGTAGTATGTTAATTCAGAACATGGCTGAACATCCAAAGACCTTCTAGGTCCATGTGATCTGGCTGGCAAGAGATCACATTCAAAGATCTTCTAGATCTGTGTGATCTCGGTGGAGTACAAAGACACCTTTAATCCAGGAGACAGAAGCAAACAGATCTGAGAGCAAGTATCAGGTAAAGAAAAGCTGAGGTCCAGGCTTGGTGGTACATGCCTTTAATCCCAAACAAGGGTAAAGTTAGTTTGTAGAAGGAAGCTCCCATGTTTGAAAGTGATGTCTAATTGAGTGGCAGAAAAGGTGCCAAATCAAAGAAGATTTGACAGACTTAAGAGGCAGTTTTTCAGAGAGAGGAGGCAGTTTTTACCAGTACAGTGATAGAGAGATGGGTTGCAGAGAGAGAGAACTCAGGTAAAGACAGAATGGGCCAGAAAATGAGAAGAAACCAGAAGATTAGAGCAGACTGCTGAGTTAGTTTGAGGCAATTAGTCAGTTGGGAGAAGAGTTTGAGCCAGAACAGCTGAGTTGAACCAGCCAGCTCAGAGCTCAGAAAGAACAAGAAAGGGTGAGCTTATTAAGCAGTAAGTCTCAGAGGCTGAAAACAGTTTAGGCCAGGAGTAGGTTGTATGGAGTCTAGAAGCTTCCAGGACTAGGGCTAGGCCAGCAGAAGGAGGTAGTAAGCCTCCCAGACCACAACTGAGCCAGTAGAATAAAAGTTACTTTTACAATTTTTAATTTAAATGAAAATTACATAAATATATTTTATGAAGTAAACAAATCTGTATGAAGGAGATTAATACTTTTTAATTTAAGCCAGTGTATCAAGTGATAGATAGTATGATGACATTTTTAACAAAGTGTGTTTTTGTGACTCTCTCCCATCACTCCAGATTTCCTGCCTGTGGTCCTCCTACCTGGTTTCTTTTCCCATTAAGTCCCATGTGTCCTTTTGTTCTTGTGGAATTTTATGCATTTCTGGCAAAATTGAAGCTGTCTATGCAGCAAAGCAGGAAGATAAAATTTCACGGGGAACATAATGGAGTTCTTCCTCAGCGCTTGTAATTTCTATTACTAGATAGATACATTTACTTCTTATTTATTGATTTGTTTTTGAGGTAAGGTCTTGCTGTGTAGCCCAGGCTACTCACTATGTACCCTAGGCTTGCCATAAACACTCAGTAATCCTTTTTCCTCTGTTTTCCAATTACAAATGGGCACTACTATAGCCAGCTAACTCTTCAAGATTTTGGAAGTCACAACTGTGGCCTTGAGAGGTGGCTCAGTGGTTAAGAGCACTGTCTGATCTTCCAGAGGTCCTGAGTTCAATTCCCAGCACTCACATGATGGTCCATAACCATCTATATTCTCTAATGCCCTCTTCTGGCCTGCAGATGTACATGTAGATAGAGCACTCATATATATAAAATAATAAAAATCTTAAAAAAAGAAAGTCCCTACTGAATTTCCTATCACTATTGTCAAATTGAATTCAAGAGACTTGTGAATTTTGGGCTAAACTTCACATTGTTTAGCACAAAAATGTCCTGACAGTTTGTAGTTTCATTCTTATTATGAAGGCGTGATTTTGAAAAATGTATCTCAAGGTGTGAAAATATTATCTGAAACTTCAGGTTATTGACATCCCCCTTTCATATTGCTGACTGGTTTTCTCCATCCACTGTAGTGGCGAAAGGACCCAAAATTCAGTTCTGTCTGTACAATTCATTGGGTATGCTTCCTGCGACTCTACATTAAGCTCATGATCCAACTCTTAGAGAAAAATCATTAAGTTCCCTGTTGGATGACAATTACAATAATATCAACAGAAAAGACCCTTTCAAAAGTGCTTTTCTGGATGGCTTTATTCATATTAATTAAGGCTTATGCATAATTCATTAGAAACAAAGTCTCCAAGCAATGCAAATGAGTATTAAGTGCGTGTCTGTGTACATATTGTGTGAGCATTCGGTAGTGCACATGTCCACGTACATACTGTGTGAGCATACATTAGAGAGAGTAGGATTTTTTAAAATCAGTGTAAGCCAACTAGGACACAGAACTGCAAAGCCCAGTATACATGCATGTGTGTTTGTGTTTGTAAGAGCTCTCCTGAGAGTCTGCTGTCAAACCAGTTCTAGAGATCATCAGTAATTTTTCAATGACTTCACATTTTAAATGAGAAATTCCAAAGGGATTAAAAGCCATAGGGAATTGTATCTTTGTGGTTGGCTGAGGTGAGGACCCTGCCTGAGAGAAAATGAAGTGACAAAGAGGAAGATGTTTATTGACCTTGTGTACAGAACATCGCAAAAGTGAGGTTGAGGGCGAGTTGCTTCTTTTGGTTGGCAAGCCGAATGACAGTGGGTTACCACATGAAACAAGACAAGGAAGTAATGGAATTGGTTTCCAAGAATCTGGTCTGGGACTGTCATCAACTGCTTACTTAGGACTGCACAAGACCTAAGTTCCATTAGCAAATAGATAGATAGATAGATAGATAGATAGATGGATGGATGGATGAAGTCAATAATGAATATTTCAACTGTATAATGCCTTTGTGGGTTTTTTTTTTTTTTTTTTTTTTGGTGTATGATGTCCACGTTTCATTCCCCCAAAGCTCAATGTGCATTCAAGGTACTAGACTTAGCAAATATATTTTAAAGTCTAAGTATGATCCAAATGTTAAATAGTATACATGGGGACTAAACTTGCTCATTGCTTACCTGAAATAGAAACTTAAGGAGGACCTTGTGTTACAGTTCTATAATCCAAACTACTGGGAAGGCCAAGGCAGAGGATAGAAAAGTTGTTCCCTGCTTAGACAATTTAGTGAGCTTTTGTCTCAAAATAAGAAAATACAAAAGGGACTGAGGCTGTAGCTCAACACACACACACACACACACACACACACACACACACACACACACACACTTACACACGCACATACATGGTATTCTGTATTTAATTACACATTAGAGTTGGAAAATATTTTTTGTGATTTCACCTTCTTTGCTTGGGATAAAGGAAAAGTTTTTTCTCCAGCTTCCTAGCCCTTATTTCTGTAACACATCTTTTATTAGAATGGATTCCTCAGCCTAAGTCAGCAGGAGATGTTCTGGTCAGGGAAGGCAGGCAGAACCCTGCTGTACACACACATTCTGTGTGTGTTCAGTGTGAAGCCAGTATTCTGTGGTTTTCCAGCAGGTGCACACAAGTGACTGTATTGCACTTTGTACTGTGAGTTAATCCAAAAACTTCACCCCTGCACAAAATGAACCTTCCCATTCAGAAAGTTGATCTGATCCACAGGTAACTCAACAGAGTAGATAAAACCTAAAACACTTGTTCTGGAAAACAGTACAGAAAATTCCCAACTATTTCAAATGAATTATGGCCATCATGGGTTTTCTGGAGTATCTTGAAAACCTAATGGCCAAGGTTTATATTAGTGAGACACAGATGAATGCTCTGTTGTTTTGTAAAAGCTTTTAAGATACTGGTAACCCTAATAAGGAGGAAGCTAATGTCCTGTAAGAGCAGAAATTATATTCAAGCAAGAAGTAAATAATGAAATTGCTTCTGCTGGTTGTTCCCAAACTCTAACAGAACTGACAAGGTTTCAACAGCATCTAAAGTGTGCTCAGCACTCCTTATCTGCCCCGACGCTTATTTCTATAAAGCTACAATGTGAAAGAGAGAAAAAATCCCCTGTGACTAATATCCATGCAATTGTTCACCCATCTGTTCATGAATGCAGCAAAGAGTTAAATATGTGGGCCAGACTCAAGATGACACATTGGTAACACACAGTGGTAAACAAGACAGAAATAGTTTCTACCCTCAGGGATCCAAGCAGTCACAATGGAGAAGAGGCATTAAAAATGATTACAAAAATAATTCTTATAATTTCTGTAACTGTTATTCAAAGAAGTACAGTTATTAGAGACACTAATTATCCAATAACATTCACCACCACCATCATCATCACTGTCACCACCATCATCATCTCCACCAATTATGCACTATATATCAGATATTGTGGAAAGTTCTATGACTCCTTTATCTACTAATACATTTTGGCAATAAAACTTAGCTATTTTAGGAATTCACACAAATCTTGGAAAACAGAAAACTGAGTATTTTGAAGTATGTAACAGGAGTCTTCCATTTTTGTAGGTGTTGCCTCCACTTTCTTCCAAAGAGGCTGCTGTTAGACTCTTTGTATATTAGCGTCTTGATGTATTTGAAAATACAAGTTGGGAACAAATACAGAAGGGAGCGATGTTTCTTGATATGGTATGACTAAGAGCATTTGTACCTCTAACAAGCCAGATGAGGCCAAAATGGACTGAAGTAGAGAAGACAGGTTGCTGAGATGATAGAGAAAGCTGTCAATCCTTCTCTCACCTTTGCTGACCTCTAACCTTTAGTGATGCTGCTGGATGTACCAACATGAGCAGGATGCTTGGTGGACACTGGCAAGGGGCAGACTTTGGAGACTGATAAAACGGAGGAAGAGGCTTCAACTTGCACAGACATTAGGGCCAGAGGAACAACAGGATTGTAAAGGACAGCAATCCTGAGAGCACCCAGGCTTGTGGGAATAGTTCAACTTTGCATTAGTTCTGAAGAGACCAGGCAGTTGTGGGTGACAGTGGCATTCTGTACATGTAGGTGAGTGGATCTATACCAGTTCTAGAGCCAACATGGTATTTGAACCACATCCAACCTCAAGGCTTACTATAGTCTTATTTGGTGTGTTTCAACAGATTCTGTGACAAAGGCACAAGGGTGGAGAAATGGCTCAGCAGTCAAGGGCACATACTATTCCTTCAGAGGGCCTGAGTTTGGTTACCTGTACCATCATCCTCTGATTTACAACTGTGTCACTCCAGCCCCAAGGAATCCTATACCGACTCTGGACTCCACGGGCACTGCAGTCACATGTACAAACCCACATACAGACACATAAGTCCACATAATTAAAAGCAATAAGACATTTTTAAAAACTATTGTTTAAAAAATAAGACACAAAGAGCCACAAGGTAACAAACAATTCTTTCTCCTGTTACCTTTTTTTTTCTGGCTCTGAAGGACTTAGTTCCTGCTTGGCCAGGGTATCACCGTTCTCACCCAGAGCCCCAGCAACTGCGGTCTGCTTCCATGCTGAACGTTCAAGGCCCGATTACAACCTCACCCGACACACAGAGTTTTACTTCTTTTGAATGAAGAACTGAATACATGGTACTAAATAAATCTCAAAGCTTCGCCAGTGCTGTGACTACAAATTACTCATCCAGCAGTTGTTCCATGGGAATTATCTACAAAGTGCAGTGTTGGCAAGTGCAGCCGCTCAGCAGGGCACAAGTGCAGACCTTGCATTTGGTGTGCTGTGGACAGACTTCAAGAGCAATGTGTGCGTCCTGTGGGTTCTGGACAGAAAACAGGGGACACGATGTCCTGGCGGAAGCAAGCGCTTCTATTTATTTTTGGAACTACCCCGACAGAACTGTGAAAAGGTGAGGGCTTTGCTTTTTATTTTCATTCAGAACCAAGGACAGGAAACACAAAGGTTAAGGAAACACAAACCTGAAGGCTTATGGTTCCGTTGAATGTATCTAGCGTGTCTTGGAGTCTTAATCACTAGGCACAGCGAACCCTCAGCAGGTATAAATAACCCAAGGCTTCTTTTAGTCTGTCTACTGTGGTTGGGGAACTGCCAGACCTATGAAGACCATTGTTTCTGGGGTGCCCTTTATTCCTCTCCTACTTTGAAAGCCCCACCTTTCCTTTGTGCTCTAAGTTGGGCTGAGTTTTTTTTTTTTAAGTTTCTTCAGACTATCTAGTGTGCTCTCAAAAATATTCTTTAGGGACTAAGCATGGATTGTGTTTAGTGACTTTAAAAACATCAGCGTCAGAGTATGAGACAACCTCACACTGTGCGCGTGTGCGTGCGTGCATGCGCGTGTGTGCGTGTGTGTGTATACACACATGTGTGCATTCAAAGAGACATTAGAGGCCAGCCATGGGTGTTGTTTGTCAGTTGCTGCTCACCTTATTCTTAGAGAAAGTGTCTCCCATGGACCTGAACCTCACCAAGTTGTTTAGACTGACTGGCCAGAGAGCCCCAGTGATTTGCTTTTTCTGCCTTCTCCCTGCTGGGATTACAAACTGGCGGCACTACACTCAGGTGGTTTTTTTTTGTTGTTGTTTTTTTGGTTTTTTTTTTCCTGCAGGTTCTGGGCATAAAACTCAGGTCCTTATGCTTTTGTAGCAAGAGCTTTATCAAGTTATCCCATAGCTTTTGATTTTAATGTACAGAAAGGAATAAATATTTTCCCTAAGGGCTATGTTCTGACATTTGCGTTGTGACTGCTTCTCAGAGCATTGTTTCTCAGGGCCAAAGAAGCAACCTGACACCTAGGGGCTTAATCCAGAAAGGAGTAAAATTGGTGTATGCTTTCTTTATGTTTCTCACTCATAGAAACAGAGAACCTCTCTGTCTTACCTGAACATACAGTAATTGTAGGAGGTTAAGAAAGGCACATGTTTTAGAGAGAGTGTTTGGCCAGGGAGTCAGATTCTCTTGGTTTAAACTCTCAACTGTGCAGTGATGTCAGGTTCTAGAAGTAAGTTGCATTTCCCTGACTTTCAAGTTCCTTATTTGAAGGTAGAGACAACCATCTGTAAATATCCATAAAGGTAAAACAAGATGGGTACTGTACCATGTTTGATATTGCACATTCTAGTTTTTGTCACTCGAATCTGTCATACTCTCCTTCTAATATTCCCAATGGCAACTGGGCATTGACTTTGTTTCCCTCCAGACAGAAAGGCAGACAAATGTGCCGGGCCGTGAAGTCAGAATGCCTTCACCTGGCCAAACTGAACATCCAGGGCTAGATACATAAGCTAAGCCAGGATTTGCTACTTACTTTGCTGGAGTCTTAAGTATGTAAAGGGGATGCAATGGCATCACTCATTGTTAGTTGGAAAGCTCCTGTCTGGGAGCTAGTCAAAGACACAGCATCTGTTTTGTTTTGTTTTGTTTTTGGTTTGAGTTGTAGTCACTGTGAAAGGCCTAGGCAGAAACAAGCAAAGCCTAGAAATGGAGTGATAACACTTCAGAACTGTCCTCTGACGTTGGATCCAAAGCAGGCTGAGGTGAGCTGTGTGTGGGGTCTCTTGTTTACCTAAGCCAGTCTCACCTTTTGACATGGCTGGAGTGGGATGATGATGATAATGACTGTGATGATGCCACCACCACCACCACCACCATCACTACCACCACCACCACTACTGACAATGAGCAGCAACATCATCGCCATTACACCGGAAACCAAACCAAAGGCCTCACACAAGGAAGACAGGTGCTATAAACCTTTGGCTCCACCACAGCCTATAGATTGATGGAGCCCTCATTAGAAAAAGCCTGATGAATTCTTTGTCGTTTTTTTATTTCTTGTCACAAATAGAGGCCTTATTTTTCCTTCTTTTTCAAGAAGTAATTTGCTTGTGTCAGTTTTTAATGAATTAAATTTGCTATTTGACATATTTACCATTCAAAATACATTCTAATTACTCTAACATCCCATCCCTGTCAAACCCTCTAGAATACCTTTCCCACATTCATGTGCTTTTGCTTTGTTTTGAGACTCACTGACTTTAAACCAGGGCCATGCATATGATAGAAGATTTGGAACTGTCCACTAGAGCCTACTGGGTATACCAGTGGGCCCAAAAGTAGACAACGATGCCTCTTCTACCAGAATCTTCAGTAGCTTATAGTTCAACAGGGAGGGATAAGACCCCAAGAGTCCCTATCCCATTGGTAACTGATTGTTGACAAGGTCAATCTTTTGTACACCTAGAGCAGATAACCACAGTTGCTGTGAGCTCAGAATCGCTATTGCAGTGGTCCAGTCATGCTATGAAGAACTTTTGCTCTGATTTCTTACTATTTAGGAAAGCGCTAAGCCAGACATGGTGACTCATACCTTTCCTTAGTCTTAACATCAAGAGGCAAAGTCTAACAGGTCTCTCTGAGTTCTAGGTCAGCCTGGCTTACAGAGTTGCAGAAAAGCTAAGTCTACACCATGAGATCCAGTCTCAAACAAGTAAACAAGCAACAACCAAATTCCAAAGACCACTGAAAGGAAGATAAAATCCACACTATTTCCAATGGCTTCTGGCCTTGTTTGTTCTCACAGATGTATCACACTGAATATCTACTGGGAATCATTTATAAAACACAGGAAGGCAAACCGAAAATAAACCTAAATTCTATGGCTAACCTCACTTGTCAACTCAACTGGATTAAGAAATGTCTATGTGTTAAGGAGGCACAGCTTTGAGTATGTCTTTGAGAGGATTTCCAGAGAGGATTAAAGAGGGCCAGGGAGAGAATCTTTGCCCTGGAGGTGGGCTGCTGCATCACCTCATGGGCTGGGATTCCAGATGGAGCCAAGAGTGACAGGGAGAAAGTCATCTGACAACCACATTTGTCTCTGCGTTCTTCACATCTGCTCTGGTCACCATGGCCACAATGGCTCCCGTAGTCACATCTTCACCACAAGGGACTGGGTCTCCTCAAGCCAGGAGCCAACACAAACCTCTTCTCCTTTGTGACGCTTCGTAATGATTGTCTGCCAGTCAGGGTCTAGAATTGTCTAGGCTACCCATGCCATGCCTGTGAAGGATTATCTTGGTTAGGTTAACTGAGGTGGCACTAGCCACCCTATGGTTGGGCACCAACATTCCCTCAGCCTGGTTTCTGGACAGCACAAAAAGGAGCCATCTGGTTGTCCCTGTACACTCATCATTTTCTGTTAGCTGACTGAAACTTGCCCAGTTGTCTCAAGCTCCAGCCACTATGACGTCCCCATCATGACAACTGCACCGTGGAATTCTGAGCCCAAATGAACCTTTTTAAGAATCTTCTCACCATTATTGGCTGTTACTTACACATTTAAAAAAATGTTCCTAGTGCCATTTCTTTGATGTTGGAATAACTTAAATGTTAATGTTGTAAACTGTAACCAGGATTTTATACCCTCACCTTTCTCTCCCAGATCATTAAAAATTCTAGATATTTGCTCAGAAGGAAACAATGTGCTTAAAGATGTTTATAGAATTTCCATAGCAGTTTTATTTGCATAGTCATAGACTGTAAACAACCTGATGTAGAATTAACAGGTGAATGGACAAACAAGAAGTGATTAAATTAATAAAAATAATAATGTTTTGATACATACAGCAATCTGGATGTATCACAAAATGAATGTACTGAATAAAAGAAACAAGAGAAAAATATACTCACTATGTAACTTTGTGTACATCAATTTTAGAAAATCAATCAAACAATAGTGACTAAAGGCAGATCTGTGTTTGCCTGGAGCACGGAGGAGGGAGTGGGAGGCAATACCCATGGGCTTGAGGAGACATTGTGGGCAATTTATGTTTTCAGTGTATTGATTCTAGAGATAGCTTGGGCTGTGTACAATATATCAACACTTTTATTATATAATGTAAGTAGTATAGCTTATTACCAGTGATATCACAATAAAGTTGTTTGAAAACTCCTGTTTCTCTCTATAAATCCCTAAACTTGCTTCATTATACCTAATTATCAGTGACTTAGTTGTCATTTTTTACATCTTCCTAATATTACACTTTCCTAATATTATAACTGCATAATAAATCTCTTCTTTATTGATAAATTCTATCTTGCCCACTATACACTAATCTACATGCAAGTATTGCTTACACTGTCTATACTATATTCCAGGATTTTGCCTATATTAATGCCCTCTCTAATTGTAGTATAACTTAACTGTAACTATTTGGACATTGGTAAGATAAGTTTTCTCTTTGATTTAGTCTTCCTCTCTTGCACAAGCCTGCCCTAATCGAAGGATTACATCAGAGGAGAATATTTAAATTCAAAGCATTGTTTTAATAGAATGTTAAATACTCAAAGTGATAGATGCTGAAATTGAGAATTTTATTTACATTTTAAAGAAACACATACACGTACACACATACCACACATACATATGCACACACTGCACACACACACACCACACCACACACACCCACACACTCACCCACCCCGCCCCACACATTATATAAATTCAGCCACATCAGTTGGAGGACTTCTGAGTTTAGCCAAATTGGAACAACTTGTTCCTGACAGTCACGTGCTCTGTTTTTTTTTTTTTTCCTCCTGGCCAGCTTTTAATAACTGGTTCTCATGGAGAATTAGTAAGGGTAGGAGTATTTATGAGCTCTCAGGGAGGAAAAAAACTAAAAAAAACCATCTAAGCTCAAGGACAATGTTGGCTAAAAGACAGGTGTGAGGAATTGACATGCCATATGATGCAAAGATAATACATCTAGGAGAATTTCATAGGCAAGATAGGGCTACATATTGCTTGTTACATATATATGGATGACAGAGTGCTTTGGGGGCCATAATAATGTATTTTTTAAAAATTAACTTAGTGTAAGTTTAACATGTCTGTCCCATCATCTTGTTTTTCCCATTTGAGTTCACCCGTCTTAGAATTTCCCATTCCTCCATATTACTGTCCCATATCAGAAATTGTTATTGATGACTTTTCTTTTCTATTCCAAAATAAGCAAACTTTCCAGAAATGTGTACATATCAGAATAGTAACTTGGAGGGGTACAGAGCACCAGTGGTGAGGCAGCTGCCTTTTAAAATACCTGTATGTATATAGAGTAACTTGGAAATATCTTTAAGAAGATTTAACTTGAACAAGATTCTGAAGAGATGAAAGAGCTATTTATTGGTAAATACAGTTTCATGTGTGCATGCACATCTGGCCATGTGTGTGGTATGTATATAAGTGTGTGTGTGTATGATGTCTGTGCGTGCATGTGTATGTGTGTGTGTGTGTGGTCAGAGGTGACTTTCACTTTTTGTTTGAGAGGGTCTTTTGCTGGCCTGGAAATTCACTAAGGAGGCCAATCTACCTGGCTAGCAAACTCAAAGTTACACCTGTCTCCATCTCCCATCTCCTCAGAACTGAGTTTCCAAGCATGCTTGGCTTTTGTATGGATTCTTTTTTACTGAATTCAAGATCTTAAGCTTGCAAGGCAAGTGCTTTAGTCATTGCTCTAGCCTAGGAGTGGCAAGTTCTAGCAGTAGATAGCTATGGTGAAACTGTTAAAGGTGAGAGGCTTCTTAGTGATGTAAATGGGTAGGTTAGAACCTGTGCTTTGTTATCTAAATTGCCGAAATCATGGAGCTTGATTTCCTTTATCCTTTTTGTTTGTTTTTGAGACAGAGTCTCATTATATAGCTCTGGCTGGCTTGGAACTCACTATATAGACCAGGCTGGCCTCAAACTCACAGAGATCCACCTGCCTCTGCCTTCTAAGTGCTGTGATTAAAGGCGTGCGCCACTATGCCAGGCTGTTTTCTTTCATCTTTAAAAAGAAAATAGACAAAGTAATCAGTAAATGTTGAGAGAGGGATCATTAGTCTTACCCAGGCGTGAGTGCCCTGGCTAGTTATCTGGCACCTAGTGGTCAGCCATAGAGACATTTACAGTCACACAACATGAATAGACTCAGGGTATATTTATATGCTTATTTGAATTTAAGTATATGTGATAACAATGGTTAAAAAAGAGGAGGCCATGAATTTGGGGAGTGTGGAGAATGGGAGCAACAAGAGAGAGGAAAGAAAAGGAGATAGTGATGTAATTCTATTTTAATTACATTTTAAAAAAACCAGCAAATGAATAAATATATTAAAAAAGGAAGTGGCGGTAATTTCTTCTTCCTATAATTGTAGGAGATTCAGCTATAATGGAATAAAGATACTTTATGAACTGTGAATCACCATACAAATGTCAATTATAACTATTGCTAAAAGTCTGTTAAGTGTCTGGACAGTAAAGTATAGATAATATCTGCATAGGGAGCTGGCGAAGGCTCTGTTGGTACGGTGCTTGCCTTGCAAGCGTGAGGGCTTGAGTTCAATACCTAGAACCATGTAAAAAGCTATGCATGATGGTGCCTGCTTCCTATCACGACCTGTGAAGAAGACAGGCGCACCCCTGGGCTCAATGGCCTGCCTTAGCTTAGTCAACAAGGCTCAGATCTCAAACCAAACCAAACCAAACCAAACCAAACCAAACCAAACCAAACCAAACCAAACCAAACCAAACCAAA
>OU015744.1:60661838-60687819 GCA_907169655.1 Acomys percivali
AACCAAACCAAACCAAACCAAACCAAACCAAACCAAACCAAACCAAAAGGGAAATAGCATCTTCTAGTTTTATCTCTATTCCTTCAATACAACATTCTGACCAAAAGCACTTTAAGGGAAGGAAGCCAGGGCAGGAATTCAAGCAGGTATCGTAAGCAGAAACGATGGACGAACACTGCTTGATGGCTTACTCTGTGTTCACGCTTAGCCAGCTTTTTAAAACCTCTCAGACTGTCTGCCTAGGAAATCGTATCACCCACACTGGGCTAGGCCTTCCTGCATTAATTAGTAATTAAGACAATTCCTTACAGGCATACTCACAGGCCAACCTGATGAAGACAATTATCTAGTACATATTCTTTTAGGTGATGATTTTAGGCTTTGTCAAATTGACAGTTAGTATTTATTAGGACACAGTATCAGAGAACAGTACCAAAGGTTGGCCTCTGGTCTCCATACGCCTGTACACACACACACACACACACACACACACACACACACACACACACACACACACACACACACACACCACATTTGCAGAGATACTTTCAGAGTTGTACACATTACAACTTCCTGAATAGATAAAGCAACATAAAATAAAAATGGCCACTTGGTCACAGAGAAGCATCCATCTGAAATGCTCGAAGAGTGGACAGGCTTCTAGCGATAATCTCCACTCCTGTTCCCCTTGGGTGTCTTTCCTCAGCAATTGAGGGGTAAGAAGTCAGAATGATCTCCTAATCCCCTTTCCTTGCCAGTTTTCTGTAGAAGTTGGCTAGCACACTTGTCCAATGACGTCATTAGTCAGCACATTGCAGTCTTATTGCAGAGGAGTTATAGATGGAAGTATGAAGATTGTTCAGACTTAGGCCTCTGCTTACCTCCTATTCCACATTCTTCTGTATACTTCTAGATGCCCCACCCCCCCAATTCCTGCTCTCTAGAGCTTACAGTGTCCTCAAATCTCCTATGCCTCCACACATGGCTTATTCTTCAAGCACCGCCCACAGCAGCAGCGCCTTCCCTGGGAACTGAGTACAAGGAAGGTGTTGTTCTTGCCTGGCCTGTGTCTCCATGTTTCCCTGTTTCCCTATCTTTATTTCTGTACTGGTCAGCATGTATGTTTCAGCTCAATTTCAAGCCAGCTAACTGTCCGTGGGACTCTGGTACAGAGGCTGATCGTCTACCCACACCCAGAGATGCGCTTCACTAGGAAAGAGAGCAAGTCCAAGTTTGTACTTGGGTCTAATTGAGTTCTGCCTGGAGTCACTCACTTGACCTTGGTGACCACTCCCTATCTAGCTGTTTGGGATTAGGCTTTGGCCAGCCTCTGGCCTATTATTCTAACCTCTCAATTGCTCCCTTAGGTTATAAAAATATTAGAGCATTTAGTTCCTAGCAAGATGGCAATAAACAAAGTGATGTATTCTTCAAATCCCAAGCATGAGAGAGGTTTTATTTTCTCTCATTACTCCCATGAGCAACAGACGTTCCCTGCCAGAAGGTAAGATTCCTGCAGGTGTCTTTATAGATTATTTCAATGAGGCATATTATTTGGGGTAGGGACTTAACTATGTCTGTCAAGTTGATTGACAGAACTTCAACAGAAAGAAATTCCTTCAGTTTGTAAGGGAAACATGCCTATGAAAAGAAAACAATCACTTTTGTAAAAATAAAAGGATAAAAGTTTTAATGACAAAAATTCATAAAGATCTCATCTCATTTACATGACAGACACAGATGTGTGATGGGCCACATAGTTGAATAATATACTGATGTACTAGTATTCCTTCTAACAGGATGGCTGTGGCTATTCTTGTTAGGAAAGCTTGTATATTATAAGATATGCTCAGGATTTTTTGGCCATAATGATCTTGCTCAAGTGCCTTATGCAGTAACTGACAGTTTTTAAAGGGGC
Source organism: Acomys percivali (assembly GCA_907169655.1). Classification (NCBI taxonomy): domain Eukaryota; kingdom Metazoa; phylum Chordata; class Mammalia; order Rodentia; family Muridae; genus Acomys; species Acomys percivali. The sequence continues at coordinate 60,663,757 of OU015744.1, forward strand.
TTAAAAAAAATCCAAGTCAGATGCTTCCTATACAGCTTATTGCAAAGACAAACAACTGATAAAGACCCTTCTCAGATCTTCCCTCGACAAAGTCTGCTAGACTCCCAACTGTTCTCATCTTTGTTTTGGATGGTACCTTTGACTGGGTGATTCCCTTTTTGTCCTTCTGGTATGGCCTCCTGTCCATGTGGCTGCCAACACAGAGGTGAGCATTTAATTCTTCAAGTGCACACGGCTTCAGGGCACTCAGAGTAAATTAGTTTGAGCTTTATAGAAGGGCAGGAAGGTGGAGACCCAGCATGGTGGGTGAGCTGACCCTGATCCCACATCCTAGACCTGCAATTACTGGGACTCCTCTCATTAAGAAGTCAGCACCATGTTTGCATCCTAGGTCGTGGTAAGAATTAAGTAGCACATGGCGAATGCCTGATGCCAAGTTGTCAGTGTATGGTTATTGTGGTGGTGGGGGTGGTGGTGACAATGGTGGTGACAGTGGTGGTGGTGATGCTGATGACCTACCTACATGCTTTTCTGAGTTCTTCCATTGGTTTAAATTGTAGCTGTTTGAAAAAAAATCCACAAGTTTCTTTCATTTATTGTTTCTTGTTTGAGTCTACATCATAAATCTCTTCCCATATGCGTTCTCCCTTCTCTTCCCACCTTACCCGTTCTCTTCCCCCTCGCTTATTCTTTCTTAGTTCCTTTTCTTCTTCCCTCCCTCTCTCTCCCTTCCCTGTTTTTGGAGACAAAGACTTGTTAAGCTTACAATGATCCTGCTTCAGATCACTAAGTGCTGGGGTTGCAGACACACAGCACCACACCTGGACGCCATTCTTCTCTCTTGCATGTGTGTCATGAGCGCTGTTCCTAGCTTGTCCTTTGTCTTTTCATTTTCCTTAAAACGTTTCCCAGAAGTAATGTCATCACTCTTGTAATGCTCCTGCCACTGAGGTCAGTCTCTTCTAATCCACATTCTGTATTTTGTGCTACTTTCATGGATCCTCACTGATTACCCGAATTGCTAATCCATTTAGCATTGTCTCTCATGTGTGAAATAAGCAGAGGGGTGAGAATTTTTCTTGAGTATAATCTTTCCTCAAATAATCCAAAACCAAGAGGTTTCAGACATAAAATACTGTTAAGAACTAAAAATTTAAAAGGAAATATAATTGAAACGTTAAAGGTGCATAGATTGTGAACATTTCATAGCATTTATACTAGAGTCAGTAATTACAATATGACTCTGAAATTATTATGAAAATGAAACCTTGTGAGTGCTCTTTATACACTAAAAGTGTAACAAGTGACTTTTTCCTAGAAATAAGTTTATTCTTTCTTATAATATATTGATTGTCCAATATCTGATGAGCTCAGCCATTTTATGAAAGCCTCTAGTGTTTATATAACAAAACCAGCATCATCCTATAATATGGCCCTTTAAAAAAACAACAAAACATACCAATTATTAGTGATTTATAAGTGCTATTAATGGAATTAATTAAATTTTGAAGTACATTCTTGAGAATCACACAATGCATTAGAGATTTCTATTTTCTTTCTAGAAAGAATTGCTCTTTTATGAGATGTAGAGACATATTTCCCACTTCCCAAATTAGTCACTATTCCCAATGTTGTCCTCACCAGCATTATGACCATGACATCAGTACTTTCTTTTTCATTTGAAAAGCTTAAAAACCATTAAAAAGAGTTGAAAGTCCAAATTTTCACATAAAATTACCATTTTTATGTAATTACTCCATCAAAACACATTTTAATAAAGTATTGTTAAAAAAATAACCCTTGATAATGGTATAAGAGCTGATAGTGAATCCTCATTCACTAGATAATTGTCAACTACCTTAAGAGTATTGCCTTGCTGCTCAGAACAATCATTGGTGTTCTAGAAGATTCTATATGAGTCTCTGATTTTCCAGCATGGGTCTGTTGGCTACAAATCCTTCATAGAGGGAAAGGCCATTTGAGCATCTGTGAGAGACCAGAACTAGAGACACAATTTAGAACACACTACCACTCACTCACATAAACAGGATGCCCAAGATGGACACAGGCAGATGACAGTACTCAGTGCAATGCAGTGAATGCCCCAAGAAATCATTCTGCATATTGAGAATGTGGGCACCAAGTGGCTCTATAGAGCAAGCTGGTTTTATTTAAACAGTCTTAAAATTTAGTTGTTATTTATGTGTGTGTGCATGCGTGCATATGTGAGTGTGTGTGTGTGTGTGTGTGTGTGTGTGTGTGTGTGCAAGGACCAATGCCATGACAAGTATGGAGATCATAGGACAAGTTTGTGGGGTTGATTATTCCCTTCAAATTCAAGTGAGCACACTTATATGTCAAAGGCCTTTACCCTCTCAGCCATCTTGCTGGCCACCTAAACGAAAGCTTCTATCTTCTGACCATTCTGTGACAATGGCTGCAGAGATGGATGCTTACATATGGTCTGGTGTCAGGTGATATGATAAACTGACATTTGGATATAGATTTTTGTTTTCTGTGCACACTTCTTGCTAAGTGTTAGCTTACAACAGGGCTGAGACCATTTAACTAAAGGTGTGTGCGCGTGTGTGTGTGTGTGTGTGTGTGTGTGTGTGTGTGTGTGTGTTTATGTTATATAAACTACTAGAATGCACTATATGTTGAGCAAGGTAGTGGTGGCGTGTGCCTTTAATCCCAACATTCCTGAGGCAGAGGCACGTGGATCTCTGAGTTCAAGGCGAGCCTAGTCCATAAAGCAGGTTTCAAGGCAGCCAGAGGCACACAGAGAAGCCCTGTCTTGGACTCCCCCGTGCTCCCTAAAAGAATGACCTTTTAAACTTGGAATAGTTAAGCGAGAATGTTTTTCCAATTCGACCTTGTCTATACAACTCAATGATTTTCTTTAAAATACACTGTACTTTTTTTTTTTTGTCAACCTACATGTAACTGGGGAGAAGAAATCTTAATTGAAAAAAAATTGCCTCCATAATATTGACCTGTAGGCAAGTCTGTAGGACATTTTCTTGATTATGGTTGATGTGATAGGGCCCACTCACTGTGGGTGCTACCGTGGACAAGCCATCCACAGTCCTGGGCCATATAAAAAAGCAGGTTGAGCAAGGCAGTAAATGGCATTCCTCCATGGGCTCTGCTGCAGTTCCTGTCACCAGTGTTCAGCCTTGAGTTTCTGCTGTGACTTCCATTCATGATGAACTGCAAACTGCAAGCTGATATAAACCCTTTCACTCTCTTTTTTTTTCAATACATACAAATCATTCTTTTTTTATTATAGGTCATTCTTTTTTTAGCCCTAAGGTGCTGGCAGCTTTGAGAATTTCACATTTTAAAAAATTTTTTGAAGTCTGATTTTTCACTGATTTGGGGTAAACTTCATATTCTTTAGTAATAACAGCCTATGGTTGTGAAATATTTCACGTCATTCAAGACGTGAAAAATTGTTGTGTCTTATAAACAACACAGTGAAGCTGAGAGGAGCATTATTGTTTTACAAATGTGAATTGTGATTATGATGCTTTGATATTTGTTATCATGGAAAACAGTCCCCTCTTAACAGCAGCATGGCTGAGTGTGTTCAGAATAGTGATTGTAATACCTAGGTGAAATTTGGGAGTTAGTTTGGAAACATTAAAACAGTAAACTGAGGAAACAACAATAAAAATAGAGCATAAATGAATCTAACAAAACCCAAATTTCTCTTTTTGAAGAAAGCATACTACATGGCTTGGAATAATGTTGGTTTTTTGTCCTGAATGTTAATCAATGACAGATAATTGATTTTATCTTACCAAGAAAGTGTTTTTCAAAAATTGCCCTTAATGGTCGGAAAATAGGCTATAATATCAGTAAACTTTGCAATTATTTAGTCAGATTTTTGTCTTTGCAAGGTGCCAAGACAACTTTGAACAAACAAGAGAAGTTGTATAGTTTGCCCTTGGCTAAAAGTTAAAAGAAATTCTATTCAAGGAATGAAACATGAAACGTTCGTACAATCTGTGAACAAGGAACCAGAGCAAGCTATCAATAAGGACATTTTCCCTTGTTCCTGGGCTTGCTTGGAGCATCTCAAAGCCTCCCCCTCATGCAAGCTGCCAGAGTGGCTGTGAGCAAATCAGTAGGAGGCTTCTGTGCTCGCTCTGGGATTCCAGGGTGCACCAAACCACATTGTATTGTTTACATTCAGTTCTAGCAGCTAACTCTAAGCAAAAGAGTTCATTTTGCACTCACCCATATTGTATTTACTTCTGTTTTTAATTCCCCTTGTAGCACACACACAGTTGCAATACGTAAAAGAAAAAGAATGCTAATACATTGACACACGGTAAAAACTGAGGGTAAAACGGAACTCTAATGCTGGATGGGGCTGGAAGTCAGGGTGATGCAAGAGAGAAGAAAAGCCTGCACACTGTGAGTTCATGCTGGGGAAACTGGTCTTCCTGCTTAACTTAGCAGGAGACAAGTAGCTTTAGACCAATGCCTCTGAGGAAAGGAGAGGGTTTGCAAAGGACAAAACAAGGAAACGCTTAGCTCAGTCATACACTGATCCGAAGACACTGCTCTTTCTGCTTCCTTTTCTGTGTTTCTTTCTTACACACACACACACACACACACACACACACACACACACACACACACACACACACGGGGTGGGGGAGGGAGAGAGAGGGAGAGGGAGAGGGAGAGGGAGAGGGAGAAGGAGAGGGAGGGAAGGAGGGAGGGAGGGGCACAGAACTCTACAAGTTCACAATGCATTAGAATATTAGAACGTGGGAACAGGTTGAAAGCGAGGTGGAAAACTTGGGAAGGAGACAACAGGAAAATTCCCTGTGCCCATGTGGGGATGGGGGTGGGGGGTGGGGTGGGAGTGAAGCCAACAGTGAAATTCCACCCAGCAAGTTGCTGCTGCCTCAGAGGTAAAAGAGTTCAGATCCGAAGCTCTGATTGTCCCTTACCTGGGTTTGTAGTTGGATGCGCCAACATGCCTCTAATTCTTCTGCAAAAGTGCTACCTCTGCTGAACGCTACGGAACCGGACCTTACACACTTCCACAGCAGAAACTCCAAAGTAACCTTTAACTTCAATCAAAAGCTGTGTTCATTCTTCCCCCCTTGTGCTCAACACAGCAATCTAATACACCTCATCATGTGGTCTGTTGCCATGGTAGCAATGAATCCAGCTGCTGAGATACAAAAGACTGACAAAAAGTTGCTTTCTCCCCCTCCACCCACCCCGGCAGAGTCAGATTCTTTCCCCCTGTATGACAAGTCGAATTTGAATATTTTTCTCTTGCTGACTCAACTCTAGGAAATAGGAAAAAGAGATGGAAAGGAGGAACATATAAGAATACAGGGTTCCCCAAAGCATTGGAAGGAACAGCCTTTAAAACACCACTGAAGTCTCCAAATACTAACCCTTACCCCTTCACTTCCGCCTACTGGATATTTTTAAATATCAGTTACCAATGCAGTGGGAAGTATTCCCACAGCCCCTTTCAAACCATTAAAAACACATTAATTTAGTTGGCAAACAGGCTGAAAACATACAACACTACACAGAAGGCTAGTTTCAAAGCTTTTTTTTTTTTTTTCTAACGCAAACTTTAATACCAGCTTAGATGTGGGAGGGAAAAAAAAATCCTGTGTGTCCTTTCTACGGGTTTCTATTTCAACGGATCTGTGGTGACACAGCTTGTGAGCCAGAACAAACTAAAGTAAGCCTGGGGGCTCGACACTACTAGTGAGGACTCAGAGCTGGGACAACAGCAATTCTTAGCTCTCCCGAGGATGGCCGAACCACTGTTATGAGGGCATGGTGAGGGGCTAGTGGACACCTTTTCCTTTAAGGGAAGTTGCTGGAGACCCCTTGGGGCAGAGTCAGTTCTTTCCTTCCCTCCCACTGACTGCCTCAGCTGCCTCCAGTTGAAACCCTGTTCTCTGGGGCTGTGTATTTGTCCCTCTGGCTTTTTCTTGATGCTTCACAGCCTTGTTTAATTTCTCAGAGTCACTTATCTTACCTCGTCCATCTTTCCATGCCTACCAGCCATTAAAATACATAGCGCAAAGCAGGGAGCTGGAGGGTGGCATGTGTGTTTTACGTCTCAGTGCCTTGCAGGAGATGGCTCTCCTGGACTGTGTGTGTCCAGCACTTGTGCTGTAGAGAGAGCATCAAGGGCTGTGTGGGCCTGCTCTCAGGGGTCCCCCTTAGAGGTTGGGGGACGGAGGGGGAGAGAGGAAACAAGGACATAGGAACATAATGTTGGGTGAGGGATGAGGTGATGGAGGTCTGGAATAAGTTGGAGATGGCAATGACAAACTATTATATATATATATATATATATATATAATTTAAAGCCAATAAAAAACTCTGTCTCTAACTCATTATGGGTTTTGATCATCGATACCTCATGTAACCTCTTCAGGCCTCAGCTTAATCCTCTGCAGCCTTTTGCAGTTTATTTAAAGGGACACACTGAACCCAAAGCTGAAAACATACTAAGTGCTCAACAGTTTCCGGCTAGTATGATTTAGGATGCTTACATGTAATATGCTCCTTCCTACCTGCAGCATGTTAAATAGGAGCCACTGAACAGAGGGAAGTCTGAAATGGACTGAGCAAAAGGGTTCAGTTTGGGAGCTGATGTTTTGCACACTATAATTATGGAAAAAACGTTTTGAACAAAAGTTATTGCAATATTCACATTGGATTCTTAAAATTTGCCCACCTTAGGCTGACAATACGGCTAATGGGTGAAGGGGCTTGCCGCTAAGTTTAGCACATGAGTTCAAGTCCCTGGATGCCACACGACTCAGAGAAAGACCAGAATCTTGAAAGTAGTTCTCTGACCTCCACACACCATCCTGGTCCATGTGGCCCCTACTCCTTCCAATAAACAAATCAACGTGAAGACAAGCTGCTGTGGCCATGCCATTTATTGCTGACAGTTTTGCAAATGAAATGGAACATAAGAATTATTCACCATAAAAGATTTCAGAGCACAAACTATGCATGTTTTGAGCATTTTAAGCAAGTTATATTAACAGTGGCCTTTACACCCTCACCTTGATCTGTAACACATATTGTGAGCTGTTAAAGACATGTGGCTGCATTTCTCTACCTTCATAAAAGTCAGGAAATTATTGGGCAACAGATCTAAATGCATAGAAACTCTGGTGTGAAAAAAACAACCTTTTGAAGACTATGTAGTAAAACAGCAGCAAGTGTCAAAAAAGCCGTAGAGCAGGGGGCAAATAACAACAAAAACAAACCCACAACTTCATCGCAGGAAAGCTGCCAGAAGAAATGTGAAAAAAGATGTGTGAAAGCATCTCGCTTGACTATCTTTCCTTAAACATGAAGAAACGTGAGGCCAGTGTATTCTGCTTATGAGGTGTGTTTTAAATCCCTTCTCACGCATGTTAAGATGAATGTACCTCTCTGTGTGATGTGATCAGAACTTGTAAGACCACCTATCTATGCTGATGGGGGTCACTTAACTGCTCAGGAAGAATCCAACCATTTCCCAGAAACCATGTTAGGAAGGGGCCCCCCCCCCCCCCCCAGAAAGTCTCTTTGCCAGACTGTGGCTCCAAAGAGGTTTGAGGAAGCTGAGGAGGTCACATGCTTCACCCCTCCTTGGAGGAGACTGTGTTCAATTTCCCACGCACTCAAGGTATGAATACTGCTGCTGGAGGTCCCAAGTTTGAACTAGGTAGTTCAGCCCCGCCCCAAACACTGGCTGTTGAAGCTACTAAAACTAAAACAAGTCAAAACTCTTTGAAGGCTGGGTGTGGTGGCTCACCCCTTTAATCCCAGCACTCGGGAGGCAGATGCACGCAGATCACTGTGAGTTCAAGGCCAGCCTGGTCTATAAAGTGAGTTCAGGACAGCCAAGGCTACACAGAGAAACCCTGTCTCAAAAAACCAAATCAAATCAAAACAAAACAAAAACAACAGTTTGAGTTCATGCAAACGTCCTTTTTTGTTCAGGTCACATTCTGAATGTCGTCTGAATGCCACAAAGTCCTTTATTGCTAGGGTGCTGGTTTATATTAAGTGAGAAATCTTGTTAACAATAATGCAGGAAGATTGCAATCTACTGAATGGTTTTTGCAAGCACATAGTTTCTTGGGCTGCACGGAGAAACTGACCTAAAGTGTTCTTTAGATATTAATATCTGTTTATTCTTGATGTTTTTAAAGCAAAGAATGGGGCTGTTGCTGGCTGTGTAAATTCATATGAATAGCACTTCATATGTTTTAAAAATACACTATTTTTTGAGATGTATTAATAGATTTGTAAAGAAAAAGTTTTTTTTTTCCCCACTTATGGACATGTCAGAAAAGATCTATTCTTAAATAACCCTGTGAACTTGGTGGCTCTATAGGAAGCCCTGTGTGGGCTCACGATGGAACGGCTCTCTGAACTTCTCATTCAATAGTTACTTCCAGATTCATTCTCAGCAAGGCAACATTTTTAAATGGTGCTTTAAACTTAATCACGAAGTGTTATACTTTGTGCCCGTTTTCTCATGGAGGGTAGCAGTATATGCTGCTTGCTGCGGAGAAGTTGAAAAAGAAAACCAAAGAAAATGTGAAATAAAATTAAGAACAATTATAATTCAGGCATCCAATGTAACCAACAACTGACACTATTTGCTTGTCATGTGCATGTGGGTAGTTCTTTAGGTGTTACCTGGGATACGCTCTGGATTCTGCGTTAGGAATAAGGACTTATTTGAAAGTGACTGAATTTTGTTGTTTCTTTATTTATCAATCAGGGTCAATTCACACCAACACCTCTGAGCTATTGTATTAGCTACTTTTCTGTAACCAAATACCTGCCCAAGAAGCAGCTTAAGAGAGAAAAGGTGGAGTTTGGCTCCTGGATCCATCATTATCCATCATGGATCCCAAGGGATCTGCTTGCCCCTTTCTCCTAGCACTAGGATTACAAACACGGGCCACCGCCACACCTAGTTTTTGTTGTGTTGTGTTCTCAACACGGTTCTGGGAATCACACTCAAGTCTTCATGACTCAAGGCAAGTGATGTGCAGACCGAGCTACTTCTGCAATCCCGTGAAGCCCCATTCCTAGAAGAATTTCTTTTCTTATTCTGCATGCACAGTGCCACACATCACCGCTTCACAGTTTCCTTCCTCTGTGTGGCTTACGCTGAATGAGGCGCCCTCCTTGACTACAATGAACTTTAATTAAATGCATCCTGGAAGCACTTTCTGTACTAGATACAAAGAAATATGAATGGTGCTAAGAGCTAGATGGGGAATACGATTACAGATAGAGAAAATTCAACTTTGGATATCAATATACAGGAAAAAATACAATCAGCAGAGGAGAGCAGGTGGGTAGAAAATAAGGTCAAACTAGGCAGAATGCTTAGGTAGGAAATCACCCATAGAGAACCCCCGCCATGCTTGTGCTCTGCAGGAGGATGCTGCTGGTCCTTCACAGCATAGCTGGTTACCAAGTTTCTGTGTATGAATGACAGGATCTACAAGCTTCTTCTTTCCATAACTGTGCTATTAAATGGGAGGCGGCTTATCAGTCAGTAGGCAGAAAGAGTGGACTCTGCACCTGACAATGAACTGGAGAGTCTAGGAAGCCAATGCAAACTGAGGGCTTAGGGAAAATTAATTGTTGATGACAACTATGATAAAAAAAAAATAAGCTTTCAGAAAATGAAGCGAGCTAGAAAAAGGAAGTCAATAGGGTAGGATGATAAATTATTATGAACAAACAGGGATTAATCAAAACAATGTAGGGACACATGGTGGTTTATGGAGAAAGAGAAAAAGACAAGCGTATGTGCTTAAGAGTCCACATAGCAAAACTACCCAAGGGAGACTAAAGAGCATCCTGAAAGAAATGTACACTATGGAGAAAATTATGTGAATGCAAACTACTGACCAGCTGACACCTGAGAATTTGCTCAGTACCTGTAATTGAATTCCGCTGTTAGAATGGATGTAAAGGTCCCTTTCCTCTAGAGCTAAGCACTTTGTATAGTTTCACCCACACTATGTATATGCGGCACATTCAATAATTCAGAGCGCCTATGGCAACTGTCAGAAGCCACTGTCACCTGACACTGCAGAGGCTGACCTGCCTTGCTGAGGGGCTCCTTGGGGTCACTTGGGAGGCAAGGTGCTTGCTCCATGTGTCAGCCTGGCTAACTCCTCGTGAAGCCAGTGCTTTGTTTTTAGAACCTCACAGGGACATGCGCATCGGGGAAATTGGAGAAGGCAGAGCAGTAAAGGAACAATGAACAGGAAGGGAGCTGGAATAGGAGCCCATCAGGGAGGCACTTGAGCTTCTGAAAGGATATCAGTGTGTAAACAACGCTGAACAGGTGTTTGTCATTTCTTATTGAAGCCAACACAATCTACCTTGGCCAGGTTAGACACCGGAAAGGCGTCCTGATGTAACATTAGATTTCTGGCTTATAAACCAGCAGGTGGAAAGACACTGATGCACGTTAACATGAGACTTGTTTCTAGAAGATACTGGCCTCATGTTTTTTGCCATATGTATCACAGAACTTAACATTTTCATGAAGGTACACACAGTTAGGGAAATCCTCGGTATTACGTGCTGTGCTTTGGTTTGCCCACCAGTAAGGTCATGCTCAAACGGTAATATCCAAAATCTTGAGAAAAAATTCTGTTTGTCTTGTTGGTTTCAAGCTTTATGGGATCTCCTTTGTTTGTGTATATGTTTATGCATGTGTAAGTGCACATAAATTTGGAGGTACACTTTGTGTACTGGTGCATGTGGTATACGTGTGTGTGTGCAGGCGTGTGTGTACATGTGTGTATGTGCATGTGCGTGTGCATGTGCGTGTGCATGTGCGTGTGTGTGTGTGCATATATATCTCCTGATACACTGTTCCTTCTCCTCAAGTTCTGTCCATTGATTTTTGAGGGTGTGTCTCTCACCAGCACAGAACTCACCACACAGTGAAAAATGTCTAGATGTGAGCTCCAGGAATTTGTTGGTCTTCATCTCCCAAGCACTAGGATCCCAAACTTACACCATAATATCCTGCTTTTACTAAAAACCGTGGACTCTAGGGGTTGAGCCCAGGTCTTCTGAGCTGAGCTAGGCAAGCACTTCACTGGCTGAGTGACCTCTCAGCCTAGTAATGATCTCTAAATACGGCAGGACAATTAGAAAATAAAATTAGCAAAATAGTTCTAATATTTTATAAACCCACTAACCAGAGTTAACATTAGAAGTTTACTTGCTATTATCTGTCCTTATATAAACATATATATTGATTACAAAAGGAATGGTTAATTTTGAAATTAATTAATCATTTCTCAGTCTAAGGAAGGTACAAGTTGTGTTATTTCTGAGCAAAGGTTCCTCTCGCTCTCTGTACAATCAGTTTGGGCTGGCAGCAGGTTAGACTTCCGTGGGAAGAGAATGAAGCCTTTCTTGGTAGGAGGCTGGATAAATGTACTTATTATGGTTTGTACATTAGCAGTTGAAATGAAGAAAGGATTAGTGAGTAGGCCCAGGGAGAGTGCGCATGGACACTCTGGTTGGGGGAGTTGGACGCAGAGCAAGAGAAGCTCCCTCTGATGGGAGAACAGGTATTAAGACACAGTGTCCTGGGAGAAAATGGACAGGTCAGGATCCCACCTGGGAGGGATCCACACCAAAGCTAGAGAAGGTGTGCGTGGAGAGAGGCTGAGAGCAGAGCAGGCACTGGAACAGGAGAGGGCAAAGCTTAGTATGAGAAATGAAACCGAGACACGATGCTGACCCTTCAGCCTACCTTGCCTGGGTTGGCACATGGGAGGGGAGGAAGCTGTGCCCTAGGACACAGAACTGTGCTGTCAGTGAAGTCTCAGTGAAACTCAGAAGGCAGGGTTTTCACACTCTCACTTCCACCCCAAATACCAGTGACAGAAAGCACATGGAGAAATCTCAAGCCTTAGACATGGTTGTAACTTACGGCAAGAGAGTCTCAGACCTGTCAAATGTGGCAGAGAGGGGCTTGGTCACAGCCATCCTTGCTATCTGGAAGGATACAGGACTTGTTTAAATTACTAAGACTAACAGCCCTCTTGTCTCCCCATGGAAATGAACACAAAAGGCAAGCCAAGGGAAAAAGAAAACGCATCATGTTAGTGAGGAAGGAATTTTGATGGAGGGTGCACCATCTTGCATTTTATGAAATTGTTTATTTTTATTAATCTTGTACTATAACTTAGAAATTTTGTCCTTTATTAAATTGTGGTGTTTTAACTTATCTCATCAGAAGAGGCTCTTATGATTGTCCCTTTTCTTTCTAAAACTACAACAGTCTCTCTATATTGACAATAGATTCTCTACCGTATTTCATGTCTATAGCCCCTATGTGCTCCTTCATTCTTCAACTCACTCTCAACTTCCTTAGATAAATCTTCATACTCTTAGCACTAAAGCAAATCCATAATCTATGCTCTCCCAGCCAGACTCCAGAGCTTCTGTCTCTGAACCATACAGAGGACACATGTGAAAGGCCCACATGTCTTCTGCTGCAATTTAACACTTGGATTCTTATCACATCATCTTGTCTGTTGCTGCCACTAAACAGCAATAGGAGAAGGAAATATAAGTAAAGACAACTGATCAGGAGGATGCACATGAAATGCATATCAAAACAAGCAAAAGAGTGAGGAAAATAAAAACTGGAAAACACAACCATGCCAGGAGCAGCGGGAGTTGTGTACATGTGTGTGTGTGTGTGTGTGTGTGTGTGTGTGTGTGTGTGTGTGTATTCCACAAGTAAAAATATATACAAAACAAAACAAAACAAAACAAGGAAAATGTCAGATTGTAATCCACAGGCTTATAGTTCCTCAACACAGAAACCAAAGATTAAGAGAAAGCTGAAACTTACAAGAAGTATTTCTAAAGGATCTTCAACCACATAAAGCACTCAAATAAGCAGAGGAATGAAGCAAGGAAGAATCAGTTCAGGACTTTGACAAGAAGGTCACTGAACTGGATGAAACAGCTTCTAACTTGGAGGAGAAAATATAGTACTTTTAGGGACAACTAACTAAGGACACCATGACCAAAAAAGATGAAACAACTAGAAATGTTGGAAATGGAGGAATCAATCAACCAGACAAAAAGGCTCCCTGGGAGGAATCCATAGAAGACATCACGCAGAAGAATGAATTTTAGAATCCATGCAGCGTGAATGCTGAGTTGGGGTACAGCGTGGAGGAAGAAGGAAGACAGCAAGGGAGTCAAGGTTAGTGGAAGGGAGCTGGTGAGACCCAAAAATAAAGGTATGAAAATTCCACAATAAAGCTCATTGTCTTGCAAGCTAAGCTATAAAAATATACAAATACACACAGTTATAGCAACAAAGAAATAATCGTCCATGGTACTCATGCTTGTAATTCTGGCATTTGATGATGGGGCTGATGAAAGGAAATTGCTATAAGGCTGAGGTCAGTCTGGACTATAGGATGAGACTCTCAAGAAAAATATATAAATAAATACGTGGACTTGTAATGCATGTGCTGTTTATGTACCCAATATGCATTCTCTTGTTTTTGTTTGCTAACAGAACACTAAGTGTTTTTATTTCCTCTGTCTTCTGCTATAGATCTCAGGGAAGTATCTATGCCAATCACTGGTAGCCCACTGCCAGTGTCATGTCACTGGAATGTGTAGAAAAACTGCTGTGGGTGGCATCGTGAGATGAATGTGTGGTATTTCACTTGTGTGTCTACTTAACCAGGATGCTCAGGGCACAGATATTTGGTCAAATATTATTCTGAGTATTTTCTGAGGCTACTTATGAATGAGATAAACACGATTGCTTTTTACCAGTGTTGACTTCGTTTATCTAATCCCTCGGCAACCTGAACAGACTAAAGGAAGAACAGGAGAAAATAGTCCTCTCTGCCAGATTGTTTTTCAGTTGGGACGTCGGTCTTTGCCTCCCTTTGTACACAGATGGAACTCACACCATCATCTGCCCTGATTTCTCAGGAACTTAGTTTACAAATTTGGAGACAACTCTCCATAATTGTGTGGGTCATTCTTACTAACACATCTTTGTTTTTTTGTTTGTTTGTGTGTGTGTGTGTGTGTGTGTGTGTGTGTGTGTGTGTGCACATGTACATATGTGTATATTAGTTCTGTTCTTAGAGAACTTTGACTAATCTACAAGTGATGTCCCTAGAAGAAGTCATGTCAAGGGCTAGAGAGACTCAGGGGTTAAGAGTGTTTGCTGCTCTTGCAGGGGAGCCATGTTTGGTTCCCAGCCCCCATGGCTCACAACTGCCCATAATTCCAGCTCCAGGGATCTGACATCCTCTTCTGGCTTGTGGACACTCACTTGAGTGCACATGCATACACACACCACACACACACAAACACACACCACACACCACACACACACACACACACACACACACACACACACACACACACACAGAAAGTAATCCTAGAAAGTAATCTAAAATAATTCTTATCTACTAGAAAACCCAGAACTCATTAAGAATAGTCTTCAAGGAGAAGGAAGGATCATAGTGAGGGAACGCAGAGGTCAGAAAGCCACGTGAATACATAGGCATAGATTTGAATGGTGCCGGCCCAAGAAAGGCCTAGAAGTTTCAGAACTTTGAAGAATCAGAAGGACTCTTGCCTGAAGCTTTCAGAGGGAGGCTTACCCAGCTAACACTTTGATTTCAAGCTTCTGACTGTGGGAAAATGAACTTCGTTGGTTCAACTCACAAAATGCATAGCAATCTGTTTCAGAAAACTCAGAAGGGCTTATGGGAAAGATCTCTTCACCCAGAACAGTCTCACAAGGAAGAAATGAAAATGGTGACACGTTGGGAGAATGGTGAAAAACTGTGCAACACTGAGGCACAGGCTGAGGCCAATAGAAACCTGCAAAGGGACAGAGGCCAGCTAGTGACCACTAAGTGCTGAAGACAGATTCTAGAACCACTGAAGCAGAAGGGCAGGGGAATCATGGCTCAGCAAAGTCATTCTCTGAAAATACCACTTTTTACCTTTTTCTCACTCGATGGGCATGGGTAGGGTGGTCATTTGTTGTCTTGGCAAGTGCTGTCTACAGTGAGCTGCCTGCCTTCCTGTTTCCTGATGACAGATACTTCCTGGGTTTCTTGCTCATATAGCAGGCAACAAGCAGTGTGGTAAACTCCTCAGGCAGGAAGAAGTAACTTGTCATCCCTTTAAGAACATAGATGGAGTTGCCCCTGTAATGCCCGCTACCAGTTACCACACGATGCATCACGTATCTATCTGATGCGGTATTTGGCTTTTTGTTTTGTCTTGTATGTTAGAGACAGGGTTTCATGTAGACCAGGCTGCTGACCCTCCTGCCTGTCACCCCAAGAACCGGAATTACAAGCATTTAGCTTCTTAATTCTTGCTCTGAAATTTCACTTTCCTCATCAACGTTACCTTATGAAATGTTCTTTGCACGTTTCCCTCTTTTTAAAAAGAATTCTTTGTTTTTTGCTTCTAACCCCATGATCTCCTCTCTAGCCCTAGTTCACAAAAGCAGTCATTCACTCTAGGAATGGAGTACATGGCCACAGTTAACCATCCTGCTGGAATGCTGAGATGACACGCATGTATTTTAACAGGAACACTGTGGAGACAAAGAGGCTTAGGGAATACAGAAGAGGGAAGGGACATGGCGACCTGATGGAAGCTGAGCTTGAGTCGTCCTTGCTCAGATTCGGTTCTCTGCTTGTTGACTGCATCGCCTTAAGTAAGCCATTTAAGCTCCTGACCACCCACCTGAGCATCCCCCAAGCAACGCAGGATGACATGCTTAGTGGACCAGAGCTGAGGATTAAATGAATGACCTGTGGAAAGTACCTGGTGCTTCTGTGCCCGGTGGATAGTAACTGTAGCCCTTAATGTTTTTGAGCAAAATTTCTCAACTCTGGCAATGTCTATAATCTGGACACTTCAAAGCGTAGTAGGACATTTATCAGTACTTCAGACTATGCCCCCTGAACGCTCGTAGCCTTCCCACCACTAACTTTGACCATAAAAATATTAACAGGTATTGCCTAATGTTCTCTGAGGTGGAATTGCTTGGAGTAGAGTGGGAAGACTTCTGAACACCACCCAAGAACTAGCGATGGATGGTTGGTTTTCTATCCCACCCTCTCTCTCCCTCCTTCCCTCCCTCCTTCCTTTCCTCTCCCTCTCCCTCTCCCATGTGTTTGTGTGTCTCAGATGTTGCACAACTAATTTTGTTATGAATAGGCAACGTTGAACAGCTGTTTCTCTTTTTTTTTGAAAATTTTTTTTAAATTTTATTAATTTATTCTTGTTACATCTCTATGGTTATCCCATCCCTTGTATCCTCCCATTCTCCCCTCCCTCCCATTTTCCCCTTATTCCCCTCCCCTATCACTGTTCCTCAGAGGGATTACCTCCCCCTGTATATGCTCATAGGGTATCAAGTCTCTTCTCGGTGACCTGCTGTCATTCCTCTGAGTGCCACCAGGTCTCCCCCTCCAGGGGACATAGTCAAATGTGAGGCACCAGAGTATGTGAGAAAGTCATATCCCACTCTCCACTCAAGTGTGGAGACTGTTCTGACCATTGGCTAGATCTGGGTAGGGGTTTAAAGTTTACCACCTGTATTGTCCTTGGCTGGTGCCTTAGTTTGAGCGGAACCCCTTGGCCCAAATCTGCCTATCATAATGTTCTACTTGTAGGTTTCTAGGACCCACTGGATCCTTCTACTTTGCTATTCTCACATGGTTCTCTCATCTAGAGTCCCAATAGGATGTCCTCCCCTTTGTCCCAGTTTCCTGGTAAGTGAAGGCTTTCATGGGACATGCCCCTTGGGCTAGTATGCAGATATAAGTGAGTATATACCATTTGCGTCTTTCTGCTTCTGGGTTAACTCACTCATTATGATCATTTCTAGCTCAATCCATTTATCCACAAATTTCCTTGTTTTTAATAGCTGAGTAGTATTCCATAGTGTATATGTACCACAGTTTCTTTATCCATTCTTCTACTGAGGGACACTTAGGCTGTTTCCATGATCTGGCTATTATGAATGAGATTGCTATGAACATGGTTGAGCAAATTTTCTTGTTATGTGCTGGTGCATCTTCTGGGTATATTCCAAGGAATGGAATAGCTGGGTCTTGAGGAAGTCCTATTCCCAGTTTTCTGAGATAGCACCAGATAGATTTCCAAAGTGGCTGTACTAGTTTGCATTCCCACCAGCAATGAAGGAGTGTTCCTCTCTCCCCACATTTTTTCCAGCATGTGGTGTCGCTTGAGTTTTTGATCTTAGCCATTCTGATGGGTGTAAGATGGAATCTCAGAGTTGTTTTGATTTGCATTTCCCTGATTGAACAGCTATTTCTACAAAATTGAAGCGTTCTTTCCTGGAGACAGGAGGGAGGTGCTGCGCAGGGGGGCCAGAGCAACAGCTTTCATCAGTGTTTCTCATGCTCTGATAGGTTTGGGGAGGCACCTCCCTTTCAGACAAGTGTGATCCTTTAAGTAATCCCCATTCCTCCCAGAAATCTTCACCATAAACTCACTGGCTCACTATGGCTGACTGGGGAAGGATCCTATCTTTGTTTTGTTGTGTGTGATGTGTCTACGGTGAAGAGACTCTTGTTTATATCTGCACGGAAAGATTCACACAGTGAGGAAGAGTTTCTTGTTTAAAGAAAAGTAAGATCCACTCCCAGAAGTGAAGGTCTGGCTCTTGGCTTCTCTTCCTGGGCTGGGGACATGAAGCCACAGAAGGTCATAGGAGTGAAGGCTCAGGGACCCCTGAACTGACATTTCCTTTACATTGTATTTTTCACTCTAGAAAATGAATGGTCATTTTTCTTTCAATTCAATCACAGATTTGTTACTGGTTTCATAAAAATACAACAGCCTCAACCTTTAAAATGTAAAACATTAACAAAGAGGTGGTCTTCACTCCTGGGGCTTTGGAAGCTGTCACCTCCATGGACTAAATATCCCAGACAGGAAATAGCAGCCATGACTTCCTCTTACGCCCGCAATCACTCTTACGTGTATATAGCTGCGTCCTTGCTCAGTCATCTTTCTTTACTCATGTTTTCCTCATTTCCACATGGCCTTTTAAAGTCACAGCTTTTTAACGCAAAGCATTTAGACAGGGTAGAATGGATCCACTTCCCTACTGTGGCTTGTTTCAAAATCTCTACCAGATCAGAGAAGGACATTACGACAAGTGTTCTCATTTGTATCATTTGATGAGCTTTACCTGCTGCTACAAACATCTGGCATTGCTGAGCGTAGACCTGAGGCGAAGGTCACAGATGAAAAGAACGCCAGCGTTTCAGTTATCCATGATGCACTGCAGAACCCGACATACCTTTACTGGTTACTTGGCAACCATAGAGTATTGCAGATTGTATACATTAAGCATGGCCTCTGGGTATAGCTATGAAAGAGATTCTGCATATTTTCATAAGAAGGCAACCATGAGCTATCTAGAGTGACATTAGAGCGACATCAAATTCTGAGGGACTTTATATCCTTCAGGAGCCCTTTGTGCTTGCAGGTTATAGCCATATGCACTATGACCTTAGAACTAGAGGGCACAGACATCCTTTCTACACCAGGGAAGAGTTCCTAGTCAGAACCAAGTGACAGAAAGACTTAAGCTCTAATTTTTAGGTGTCTTATTCAGGAACCACAAGAAAACAAAAGAGAATCTGGGAGTAGATGGAAATGCTTTTGTATTAGGGTATTTTAAACATTACACTTAATGTCTGCAAACCTTTCCTGAGGAAACTTTCACGGGAAAGGAGAGCACAGAGACAGCAGGGATGTGCTGGGGATTCAAGAGGTGTCCTGTGTCTTACAAGTGGAGGCACCATCAACTCAAAGTCCATGAACTGGCTGCTGCTAAACGTGTTGCAAGATGGAACATAGCCTAGTTAACTGAGGTCATTTTCTGTGCCTGGATGAGAAGAATGTGACCTTAGCTCGACTGTGCTGATGCTGTTTTCCTCCAAATAGTCCCTTTATGGAGTATACTACCCACAGAAAAATCTCAACTTCAGAACAGAAGCCATGTACCTCTGGGTCTGCTTACATACTAAGAAGACATGGGATAATCAGAAAATGTTTTCATATAAAAAAAGACAGCCATCCTACTTCTTTATGCAAATGGACTGAGAGACTCTGCAACTATTTGTGTGAGTCATCTGAAAACAATCAGTCAAATCTGTAGCTCGTTGTTAGAAAATTGTTAGAAATCCCCAGAACTGAGAATTGTACTACAGGCATGCTTGATTCATTTGAGACAATCTGAAATCCAGAACAGTTTGATGCGTTCATTTAAGGGTTATCTACTTTCATTTTGTGTGTATCAGCGCTTTGCCTGCATGTGTTTCTGTGCAGCACGTGTGTGCCCGGTGCCTGCTGAGGCCAGAAGAGGGCCAGAACTGGAGTTACATATTGTAAGCTGTCATGCTGGTGTTGGGAATTGAACCTGCACCCTCCTCAAGAGCACCCAGTGCCCTAAAATGCTGATCCAATGTTATAGCCCTATACACTCCTATAGAAGTGCTGATAGTATCCTTAAGTCTAGGGCAAATTTTATTTTCCATCTATACAAACCTTTCACAAGTATTCATAGATATTCACTTTATAAAGTTTCTTCAGGAGAAAAGGGGAAGAATGAAATTCTTGATATGAAAGACCCTGGCCTCAGGGGTGAGTCCAGGAAAGTTAGCCTAAGTTTCTATCAATCCATAGCTTCAAGCAATGTCAGTTATAGAGTATGTGTATAGAAATAAAGGAGGATTTTACACAAAGAGGTCTTAGAACCATACTGTGATTCCTCTTAAACTCTTGTTTAACAGACGTGATGTTTATTTTAACATCAACTTAAACGTATATTTACTTGCTAATAAGAAAGAATCTGTAGGCTTATAAATAGCATCTGGAAAATATTATAAATGTGTCTACCATGTGTCATCTTCTTATAGGACCCAATGGGAAAACTGATGTAAGGGGAGAGTTTGCTATAGAAGAAAGAGAGTGTCTTTATCAGAAATATATCCTTGGTAAGTTACCAAGCTACTGGATCCTTAGTTATTACATCGGAACAGCAAAAACAATGGCAGCTAATCAGAAGGATAATTATGAAGATTAAATGTCATGAGGGGCAGGGAGCATCTGCTTTGGTCTTGGCAGATGGCCACAATCCTCTCTGGGACATCTCCTTCACAGGTTGGAGGCCTCCTCATCTATTACAGGGGCTAGATAAAGCCTTTTAATTGACTATACTGGGAACATGCATGCCCATCTCCAAGTAGGCGACTTCCCCACGCTCAACAAACTGGAAAGCAAGATCTCATCGTGCTTGTCACAGGAGTGTCACCGAAACTGAAAAGATCTGGCATTTATCCTTTATGAAAAACTAAGAAGGGAGACAGATAATAGGAGAAATTAGGATATGATTGTGTGAATAACTGGAAAAAAGCTGCTTTTCTTTCTGCTGTCTACACCAGGCTCAGCACTGGGGCCATCACAGAGGCTTGCAACTCATAGGTAAGGCTGGCAGCTGTTGGCCCCAGAGGGTTCATCAATAGTGTCTGTGAAAAAGTAGCAGCCACAGCCCTACAGGATTTTGATGTTGCTGAAGAGTGAGTGCATTTAGGTGAAGAGAGGTGTGGATGAAAGTAGAGACTGGGCAGAGGAACCCATGCATGTAAAAGGAAGGTCATGAAGAACACAGTTCAGAAGGGATGAAGCTACCCATATCCTCACAATGATCAAGTGTGAGGGTGCAGAGGTCCTGAGTCCCACAGAAATCTACTGTGCCCACATAATGGAATTCTAAAGAACTCGGGGCACAGATATTGTTCTGTGGTTGATGGAGCAGGTGAGAGTGTCCATGAGGTGGAAGTCAGCGGTCAGCAAGGGCAACTGGTTCCTGTCATCTGCTATTCGTAAGCTATTAATTATGTACCAGGCGTGACGTTCTGCTGTTTCATGGATATGGCTTCCTAGCTCTTGAAATGAAATAAATGCATCTTTTAGGCACAGAAGTTGAACAAACTTGGTTAAAATTTCACATTTTAAATGGCATAAAAGCAACATTTTTTTGAAATATTAACTTAAGGGTAAAGCACTAAAGAATGGACGTGAGTAGACCTAAATGTAAATTAGAAAGCAGGTTTTAGTTGTTTTAAAAGGAAAGGGGAGAAAAGACATTGAAAAGGGAACTTGTGCTTAATGGACAATTGCTTAAGATGCAGGAGGGATCTCTTGATATCGGTGTACTGTAAAATAATATTTAAAAATCACAAACATATTGCTTCTGTGGCTTAAAACTCTCCATGATTTATGCCACAGAAGAAGAAGTGGAACATACTCATGAAGTCCACAGGCTTAGAATGTCTGGGTTTGAATGTTTATATCCAACTTACTGAAACTTGGCTAAGTTATTAAGCATTCCTGGGACCCAGGATTCTCAAGTTTAGCAAAAGACACAAGACTGCCTATAATACAAGGTGATTAAGCATAAAGTTGAATATATATTTCTTGGTCATCTTCATCAATCATCATGCATTTCTCTAGAAACTACCTATAGTGTGTCACATACACATACTATGCTAGCTTATAGGGTTACAAAGATAGATAAAGGATGGTTTCTACTTTGAAATGCCACTTACCTGCCCAAAGACCGTACTTTTTGGTCATTATATTACAGACTATATCATTTTTAGAACATTTCCTTGAACTGTTTTTAGAAACAGTGGATACAAATCTTTATCAAAATGAATTCTTCGGCCTAAGAACCGGCCCCTTAACTCCCCTACTCCTCCTTTCCAATGAACTCACTAGCAGCTGGTTAGCTCAAGTGACCTTTGATGATGGGTGTTTCCCACTCTAGGGAACTCCATGAAGTCAGTAACAATATTTTTGTAGCCTTCCTTCATGTATGAGTACCAATTGTTCCCAAGCTGAGTGTCTACCCCATTGTCCAACTGTGTCATCCTAGCCAATTCTTTAGACTTGCGTATTACATAACATATTTTATTAGTGACAATGTTTTCTTTTCCAGTTGTCTTTTTTAAAATTAAATTAACTGTACAACGTCTCATTTCTATAATCTGGAGATTAATGCTTGTGATCAGAATTTTCAGTGTTTTACCAAATTACGGAGAAGATGTGTTATTTACTGCCTTTTAAGCCGCAGAAACCACTCAGCACTGTGCCTTTCAGCTTCAGGAGTATGAGAGGGTCCAAGCACTTCTGCTTTGTCCAGGATGACATTGTTTGAAAGGATTCTAAATTAGAGTGTTCAGAGCCAACATTAACATTGGTTGAATAGATGAAAAACATTGGTAGAAGGGACAGTGTGTCCTTTTGAGGGTAGCCACAAGTGCATTAGAATGGAGAGACGAGCAGTTGTGATAGCCCCTGAGATAAGACAGAAAAGAAAATGGCTACATAAATAAATGAGAAGGAAATGAGAACAGTGAGGCCCTTCTGTCTAACAAAACGAAGGCAGACACTGAAATGATCAAGTGAGCAGACGCTGTAATGCCAGAAAGAGCCTGTGAGAGGGTTAGGGTAGTGGAGACAGGGCAAAAGGGTTATCTTTTAAGCGAGACACTGGCCTCCAGACCACTTTGATTTTCAATATATCCAACATAGGAACTGGGAAATGTTAAGATGATTAAAAAAAAATCTTAAGGCAGCAAACAGCCAGTATTAAGAGGGAGAAGTAAGATCCAACTTATAGGTGAAAATCTATGAATAAACAACCATGGAACTATAATTCTAGATTAGGCTGTGCCCCACAAAGATGTTCTTATGTCAAATATAATGCTGCTTATGATATCTGAACATTAAATTTTAAAAAAATCACAGAGTATTCTTAAGAATTTAAAATGATCTTTCCATTAGTTTGGAATGGGAAAGGTGACAACATTTCTTTTTAATAGCAACAAATTCTTTTAATATTGTGTATGTAGGAATATGGTTTTTAGGAAGAGGTGGTGTCACAGGCTGTCAAGGTTAAAAGTCACTTGGAATAGCTGGGGTCAATGATTAGAATAAATTATAGTCCAACAGGCAATAGTTCCCATTATAGATAGCATTGAACACAGCCAGTGAGTGGCCTGAGGATAAAGATGGACGCACTCAGACACAACTGCAGAATAAAGAGTTCAGAAACACGTTTGTCACTTTCATTTTCTTTTCTAGAGTAATGGCTACATAAGGCAAATTGACTTACTAAGATTTTTGAAACGTACTCAGTTTAGCTTTTGGGAATTCCAGCTAACAAATCACTTGAAAATAAAGGAAATCACTGTTTTAAATTTACATCTAGTCTCAATAAAGAAAATTTGTACAAACTTAAGAACATGAGATAATCTTTTGTTTTCATTTTGAAGTTAATCAAAGTAACAAAGGGTATCTTGATGTCTGAAAGTTGTCGTTTTACCATACATATGATTCTGATCTTTTATCTCATTTACTTAGAGTGGATGGTGACTCTAAATCTGAATTTTAATCAAAGTTGTTTTCTGACTTATACTGTACTTTCACTGATTTGAAGTGATAAACAGTTTTCACTTGCATAGCTTTTAACGCGGGAAGGAAGCCTGGGTGCCTATTGGATTAGATCGAGGCAGCTATAGGCGTCCTGTCAGCTGCGTTTAGTTAAGAACTAAACACGACTCTGTTCTGAGGTTCTGGACATGGCTGTTCCTTAAAGCAGATAATAAAACAAATAATACTTGTTTAGAAGGTGGTCTTAGGCTGAAGCAAGAATTCTCAACATGACCACTACTCAACTTGCTGATTCTTCTCTGTCTTGTATCAGTGTAACAACAGCTTATTTCAAGAAAACACTGTAAGTATGTTGCTATCACTGCCTTTTGTAGCATTGGAGGGTAGGCCAACACTGATTTGTTTATGTATTTCATAGCTAGGCAAAACAAAGCAATCTCTCTCTCTCTCTCTCTCTCTCTCTCTCTCTCTCTCTCTCTCTCT
>OU015744.1:60694937-60746385 GCA_907169655.1 Acomys percivali
AGAAGAAGAAGAAGAAGAAGAAGAAGAAGAAGAAGAAGAAGAAGAAGGAATAAGAATCTTATAAACTTGTTTATAGAAATGTAGAGAAAATTTTAAAATAAAATTATTTTAGAAGGCATTTTATCAGTTACAGTGGTGGCATTTAAGAAGGACAGGAGAGAAAAGTAGATGCTTACACACTCAGGATATTTAACACAAATATTTCCTCCTTGTGGCATGAGCTTATTTTTATTAAAGAATATAATATGTGTAGGATGTGTGCTTCTTTATTTTACCCTTACACATTATAATACATCCATGCAGAGTGCATTTCAGTTCTGTCTTCCTGCAACTAAATTAAGGCTTCCTTCAGGATCTGATGAAAATAGATGCTGAGATCCACAGTCAAATAACAGGCTGGGCTCCAGAGTCTTGTGTAAGAGTGGGAAGAAAGACTGAACTGGAGGGGTCAAGGACACCACAAGAAAATCTACAGAGTAAACTACCCTGGGCCCGTGGGGGCTCACAGAGACTGAACCGCTAACTGAAGAACTTGCATGGGCTGGGCCTAGGCGCCCTACACATATGTAGCAGGTATGCGGCTGGATCTTCATGTGGGTCCCCTAACAATGGGAGTAAGGGGCTGTCTGACTTTGGATCACTTTCCCTAGCTGGGCTGCCTTGTTTGGCCCCAGTGGAAGAGGATGCGCTTATTTTTGCTGCAGCTTGATTTGCCAGGGTGGATTGGTACCCATGGAGTGGGGGCTCCTCTTCTCAGAGAAGGGAAAGAAGGAATTTGGGGGAGGGTGTGTATGTGGGGACTGGGAGAAGGGAAAGGAGGGGGCTGCCATCAGGCTGTTAAGTGATTAAATAAATTAATATAAAGTAAATTAAGCTTGTGCTGAGCACATGGAATTCCATGTAGCTGTAAACACGATCTTCATAAAACTCAACCACAAAACACATCCTCATAAAGTAGCACGGGTGCACAAATGGAACAGTTATTTGATGCTTTTTTTTGTATTTGTGGCTTGAAAACCAGATTCGCATGTTGTCACTTGCATTTTATATCTGGATTCATTAGGAGAACTGTATTTATGTGCAGAATCTGGGTAGGTATTGTCTTAGACAAGGGTCTGCATTTTTTTTTTGTGGAAGTCACGAAACGAAAACATATTGATTCTTGGATTCTGTTCAGGCTTTACCCTTCAGAGCTTTATCTCTGGGTGGGCTGGTGGCCTTGCATGTGCCTTGCTTCTCAGCATCTTACTTGATGGAAAATCACTGTCTAAGCTACCATTTTCATGTGATTAAGAGGAAAGCATTCCTTTTAAGAATTTTTTCTTTTATTTATGTCAACAAACTGCTTTGAGACTCTAGGGTTAAAGAACGCGATACCAAGGTTCTCAAACATTGTGTTCTGAAGACTTTCCAAGAACTCCAGAAAATGGAGGCTACAGCTATCAATAGTTACCTAAGTCTACATTCAAATTCATACATCAAAATATTTACCTAGCAGTTCATTTATAAAAGTCATAATTACATTACAGATAGTGTAATAATAAGAAAAACATTTTTTCAAAGCAAAAAAATCAGTGAGAGTTGTGAAACATTTTCACACAGTTGGGAAGCTCCTCAAAGTCTGGGTGGATGGGAGCCAGGCTTCCTGCTCTGGCTACCAAGCTTTCCCCTCTGTGGGGGAGCAGTTCCTCAAGCCATGAGCCACAGTAAGCCCCTCCTGCTTTGAACCGCCCCCGTCAGGTATTTGATTACAGCAGTGAGGAAAGTAACTTGGAACAAAGAATTTCCACAGCCCTTTAAACTAAGACAGAAGCACGTTTACTTTACGAATACACTTTGTCCTTTGACAGTTTCACGCACGTGTACATTACACTCTGGCTACCAACACCATCTCCCTCCAACTCCTGCCAGACCCTCCCTCATCCATACAAACCTCTTTCTCTTATTCCTGACTTCCCCCGAGTTTAATTGGGGCTTTCCACGCGACCCCAGGTTGAGGACCATCCATTGATTTTTGATATAACACTCAATAGAAACTCAACAACAGATTGCTTTTTGAGTCATCTAAAAGTAGTCAAAGAACTGAGTAATTCACTCATTACGTGTAAATCTATTAGTGGGTGACATAGTTTGTATAGATTTTCAGTCCCTGTATGATTATATAAGATCATGCCTTTGCCACTTGGAAAATATTGGTTCTTTCAGCACTATAAACATTTTAAATGATGATAAAGTTCATTTCCAACGATAAAAATTTATTTTTGTTAATATCATCATCCCTGTCATCAAAAAGTGTTTCTAGAATTGGGAAGCTGCCAAGCTCATAGCAGCAGATGTGAGCTTCCCCCAAACTTTTGATATCCACCGAAGGTTTGAATTCTTCCATTGTCAGATATTTTTCATTTGATTTTTTCCCCTGAAGTATAGAACTCATTTCAATTATTTCCAATAAAGTGTTTGTTAGATTTTCATATTTGAATAATCATAGTTTGTGAGCCAGTTGGTCTTCCAAGCAAATATGTTTTCTGTGTGAGAAGTTTCTGGCACAATTCATGCCACTGCAATCAGGCTTGAAGACAATTATAATACCTCAACGTACTTGAAAGTATTTCACGCACGTGTTGCATCTCCTCACAATTAGCAAAAGCTATGCATTTAGGTTGCGAGATTTAGCAAGGCTTCATTTTTTGCTGCTGCTTGCTTTTTTCCCTCTCTATATTCAATGCAGGAAGGAATATAAGGACTCCCCATAAAGTCCGTGACACCTTCATTTGCAATATGGTTCCAAGACTTTTACTCACTACTACTTTCATGTCATCAAGGAAAACACTAGGTTAGGTAGTGATTAAAATAGTTCAAATGTCCAGCAACCCTGGCTGACTCTTGGTGACTTCCCACGGAAAAGTGTTGCTTTGGAAGGAAGGGTCATATGTGAGTTACTGAGTGGATGCCCTGAGATAGGGCAGGGCTTCCTCACTGCCAACTCTTGTCTCATTGATTTCATCCCTGCTCATTTTTGAGCAAGTGACTTATCACCCCAGCCCCTGTTTCCCCACAACTGCACCTCTAAAGCTGGCTTTATTCACTGAATTCTTTTCCAAGATAATGTTACCCGTGATTGCTAAGGGTTATACTAACACTTGCCGAGATGAGGAGGCAATGATGTGATTATCAGCTTTATTATCCAATTAAGAGCAGAATTCCTGATAGTTGATGCTTCTTCTTGCTGTAGGTAGTTTAGTGTGTATATGTGTAATAATATAAATGTTTGTGTAAAAAATGATAAAAAATAGAGCAGATATGACTATCAGCTCTTGGGATTTGCTTATCTGACCCAGACTCACACTTCCTCTCATATTTCCTCTGTGGGTACCAGAACCGTTGAAGATACATTTGTCCCCTGATGTGCTGAATACAACCCTGACATTTTGGTCCTTGCTTGCTGAATTTGCAACCATTTGTGCAGTCAATAATGACAGTTATTGCTTGGAAGTTAAAGTTTACTGTAATGGGGAATGAAATGGTGCATTTTGACGCCCATCCCTGTCGTCTAGCCCTGATGTGCTGTCTGTTTGGGGAGCAGAAATGTTCAGAGGGTGACCCTATAATAAGCTTGGTAGAACAGAAAGAGTCTGAGCTGTGCCTTTCATCTAAGGCCAAGAACAAACACTTCAGAAAAACTTCCCTGAGAAGCCCCTGGCAGGGAGAGAAGATTCTAAGACTGTGAGCTGAGCAGGAATGCGGGGCCAGCAGTCCCTCACACCAGCTGGATGGTGCATACCGAGTTTTACTTAAGCAGATGAGTTCAGTGCCAGTGATCAACTTACCCACCAGCTAGAGCATATCTGGTCACTTGATCCCTGTTTTAAGTATTTAACGGTATCTTAGCTCTTACTAATTAATGGAGAGGAACTTAGATCCTTTGCTGCAGAGTTTCATTTCAGCAGAAAATATTTTTAGGGTGGTAGAAATGAGATAAATCTCTCTCAGGTTTCAACAATTAAGTTGACCTTAAATTATTTCAGTTATGCAGTAATTCAGGGATCCTGGGAGTATTTTTTTCATCTTGATACCCTTGTCATCTTAGATCACTGTCTCCAAGTATTATATGCCTGTAGCTCAACTGCCAACATTCAAGGATGAGTCCCTTTGTATATTCATTTCTTTGTGTTTTGTCCTTATTGAAACTGCAGGACAATTTAATGAACCCAGAGTACTTGGTTATCCTTTCATTTTGAAAACAGTTTTTGGGTTGAGAGTATGTCAGTAGAAACAACAAGAGGATATGAATATTGTTACAAGGTCAGCTTTTCAAATGCAATAGGTGGCCATTACTGGCACTGTGTTAAAATGGTTACCATGGCTGTCAAAGCCATCCAGGGTCATGAGCCAGTGGCACTGACACCACCAATCGCTTATCACACTGGTGAACACATACACACTTTCAGAAAGCACCAGCAAAAGGCAGTACTTTATTTCATTTTCCAGGTTAACTCAGAAGGAAATATATTGGTTGTCAATAGCCACATTAGGAATTTGTGTGAGCATTTGTATATGTGTGTGCATTTGTGAGACTTAGAATCTACATTAAAGTATTTATGCACATGGATGTAACTTCTGCAAAGTGAAACATATGCAGTTGAAGAGCTGAGATGTGAGAAGGTAGCAGTTCCACAGGAGACATCGCTAAGAGCTAGATGAACCCACATGGCTCCTGGGTAGCTGAGATGTGGGCAGTTTGAATTGAGATAAGCTCTTAGTGTAAAATCTACATCCGTTATCACTGGCACAGTACTGAACAAGAGCGACTTTCATTGATAGCTCTGTGTATCTGGTATATGTTGAAATGATATTTTTGACATATTAGGCTAACTAGAGTATGTTATTTAAATTAATCTCACTTATTTCTCTTTACTTATTTAAAAATGTAGCTTCTAGAAGGTCTTAGGATTCCATATATAGCTCACATTTTATCTCCAGCAGTGTTGCTTTAGGAGGAAGTAGGTATTGCCTCCTTTATTATGGTGCTTCTGAAGATGCACACACATAGACACAGACAGACAGACAGACAGACAGACACACACACACAGAGTATGAATTTGGGGATAGGTTAAGAAAAACAGTTATAATAGTGAGCCCCAAAGGTCTGTGAAATAGCTCAGCAGGGAGAGTGTTGTCATAAAAGCCTGGTGGCCTATGGTCAACATCTGCAACTCTTGGAAGAAGGAAAGAGCTGACTCCAGAGGATTGTTCTCTGAACTCCACATGCACGCCACAGCACACACATGCTGTCTCTCCTCCTCTTCCTTCTCTTACTCTCTCTCAAAAATAAATGAAAAATAATAGTGGACACTAAAATATTAACAGATGCCAGCATCGCACTTATGGTGCTAATTTAGAGACCCCAGGCCTGGAGGCCAAAGCCTGGGGGAGACAGTGCCTTGAATTGCCCATAGACCTCAGTCCCAGCACAATGACACTCACTTAATTCCAGCCACTTCATTAGAAGCAAAGGCTGCTGTGAAAATGCCAAGACATCATGGAACTGAAAAGCTTTTGTAAGACAAAGGACACTGTCAACAGAACAGAATGGCAGCCTACAGACTGGGAAAAGATTTACACTAACCTTATGCCTGACAAAAGCATAATACCCAAAATATATGAAGAACTCAAGAACTTAAACACCAACAAAGTAAATAATCCAATTAAAAAATAGGGTACAGAGCTGAACAGAGAATTCTCAACAGAGGAATCTCCAATGGCTGAGAAGCACTTAAAGAAATGCTCAATGTGCTTAATCATCAGAGAAATGCAAATCAAATAGCTCTGGGATTTCATCTTACACCTGTCAGAACGGCTAAGATTAAAAACTCAAGTGACAGTACATGCTGGTGAAGATGCAGAAAAATGGGAACACTCCTTCATTGCTGGTGGGAGTGCAAACTTGTACAACCACTATGGAAATTAATCTAGCACTTTCTCAGAAAATTGGGAAGATTTACTATCTCAAGACCCAGCTATTGCACTCCTTGGCATATACCTGAAAGATGCTCCACCGTACAACAAGGACATTTGCTCAGCTATGTTCGTAGCAGATTTATTCATAATAGTCGGAAACTGCAAACAACCTAGACATCCCTCAACCAAAGAATGGATAAAGTAACTGTGGTACATTTACACAATGGACTACTACTCAGCTGTTAAAAACAAGGACATCATTAAAATTTCAGGCAAATAGATGGAACTAGAAAGGATCATTTGGAGTGAGATAACCCAGACCCAGAGGGACACACATGGTATGTACTCACTTATAAGTGGATATTAGCCATAAAGTACACTATAACCATACTATAATCCACAGACCCAGAGAAGCTAAGTAACAAGGAGGGACCAAGAGAGGATGCTTGAACCCCACTCAGGTTGGGAAATAGAATAGACAGTGTAAGTGGAAGTAGAGAGGGAACTGGATAGGAGTGGGTGTGGGGAGGGAAATGGGGCGGGGGCTGTCCTAGATTTGCTTGGCTGTTGTTTTGCATAGTGTGTCACTGCTACTCAGTTGTAGTCCTGAATTGGTGTAGTGTCCAGAGGCCCCCAACTGCCCTCCCATGCCTGCGCAGCTCCGGTTCCATGCTGAGAACCCTAAGCTTTCTGGCTTTAGCTTGGTCCTGGAACCATCTCACTCAACTTCTAACATCTCCAACATATACCTTGAGAACTTGGGTGTCCCAAAGGAGAAAAGAAACAATTTTGGGACTCCAAAATCACCCCCTCCTATCCTTACATTTTTCATTAATTTTAACATTAATCCTTGATTTTTTTTATTGTTGTGAGCACAGCCCAAACCAAATAACCCGGCAGAGGTGTCATTCGTGGTGGAGAGCCATTCACAGATATATACACTGTATAAAAAAGTTAAAATTAAATTGCTAAGTGCATGTTTCCTGCAGTAGCTGGCAGAATGAAGAAAGTCCACATGATGTTCATTCAGATCCATGTACTGTCTCCACTGTTACAGCCGAATAGTATCTCTGGGCCTGTTAGATTCAGAGATTATGATGGGCTCTGGGGAGACTTCTGAAGAAGAGCTCAACACACAACTACAGTTGCATTTTCCCCTCCAAACAGAGTGACATGTGAAAGTTACTACACTCATTTGAAGTTATGGGAATATTTTAAAAAACATTTTAACTGGCTAATACTTCAAAGGCGTGTTACATATTTTTCTTTCTTATTAAAACATCACAAGAAGTATAATACAAACACTTACATAGAGTATTAAAGTAGACAAAATACTTTTCCTGCTCTTATGGTAATCATTTTAGGTCCTTTAAGTTTTGACGGTGAAAGAAAATTTCCTGATTTATATCACGTTTTGCTTTTTCTCCTTCACTTTTTTAAAGTAAAAAATTTAACTACGGTGCTCTGTGTGCCTGGAATTTCTTGTGTAGCTCAGGCTGGTCTTGAACTTGTGGTCCTCCTTGGCTTCCCACATTCTAGGATGGTAGGTGTATATCACTATGACTGATTTAAATCTAAATTCCTGACAAGTATTTCTTAGCAGTAAAAACAGTGCTCATATCTGGAAAATATACAAAGATTCAAGAAAGCTAAGACACATTTACAGTTATTTTTTGTTTTACAATAACACCTTTAAATATCTGATTCCAATGGCTGGGATTAAAATAATATTGAATACAGCCTTGCAAACGTAGAAAGATCATGTAGAATACATTGTTTTAACATAACTGCATTACAGTACTTTTTAAAAATGTATTTTTAACAACCAGTAGAATTCTGTTTGCTCTTTTCTAAATTTATAACCAAGAAATACAATGCATATAAAATTGTAGTATACTCTAAGATATCACAGACTCTTAATAAAGCCCTTTTGGAGGAAAGAAACAGAAGCCACATTGCTAAAGGCTTTCCACCCATGGGATTTGAGTTCTGATGTGGCTGGGATGATTTCAGGGAGAGAGAAGGTGGGCTCCCTCCGTTAGTGGTGACCAGCAGCTTAGCTCTCACCTTTTAGCACCTGCTGGTCTCAAGAGAAGAAAAAACACAATACAACTCAGCCATTTTAAATAAGAAAAGCCCCTTTCTTCTTGCAGTGCAATTCCTAGCACACTTATGTGCAGAAAAAAAAAATCCAAAGTGTCCCATCATCGCTGGCTTGCCCAAGGCGAATCACTTCAGCAATGGCGGACTGTGTTTGAATCACTTCAACAATGGCGGACTGTGCTTTGCTAAGGCTGCCCACCCATGCTCAGTTCCTAGCATTTAGTAATGCTATAAGGGGAAATAAAATACATGATGACTGAAATATGTCATGCAATAAAAGAAACAAGATAAGGCATCTGCTGGAAAGGAACTTAAAAACTGCAAGGCTGTTCTAATGACAGAAGCCTATGAAAGGCGAGTGACCCTCAAGAACAAATCAGATATTTAATTCTACAGCAAGGAGTTGACAAATATAACTCACACGTGTGTATGCTTGTAAATGAAAACAAGTGTGTGTGTGTGTGTGCGCGTGCGTGCGTGCAGGCAAAGCCACCTAATTTGCTCATTCAAAATATAAAAAGAGTTTGAGAATAAGGACAAACGAAACTGCTGATTTCCTCGTGTAAATGAGTACTGATTATTTTTGTCAAGGTCAACTTCTGCAACTGAGAGATTGTAAGATTTTCTTCACACTGCAGCAAAATAAAAGTCTGCCTGAGTATGCATATTTACATGTATGTTATATGTATATAGGTTCATACGTGTAAGTATGCATGCACATGTGCGCACATTTATGTGGAGGTGAAAGGACAACTTTGAAGTCATTCCTTAGGTGCCATGCAAGTTTGTTTGTTTGTTTACTTTTGAGACTGACTCTGATTGGCCTGGAATTGGAAGAGTAGGCTAAGCTGCCTTGTCATCATGTCCCAAGATCCTCCGATACCCACACACCCACCAAGTGTAATGATTATAAGAACTTATCTTTGACCTTTCCTACATAGATACAGTTCTTTAGTTAAAAAAAATACTTGGAAAACACAACTGTCAGAAAAGTTAATTTACCATTAGTTATGAATGGTAAGCTGGCAGAAAACAGATTATTTAATTTGTATATTTGTAGATATCTAACTTGATACAACTTAAAAATATATAAAGCTTCTGGCTATGGAGTAGAAATAAATGAATAACTTAACAGAAGAATGAACAAAGTATTCAGTCTGCTTGGTAAGGGTCTTCCTCGGTCAGCAATAGTTTTTAAAGGTAATTTGTTTTTAAACTAAAAGTCAAGTTACTTATCTGTGCCTTTAATTACACTTGCTGAAGTAGAGCCTGCACATTTTCAAGCTGGGGCCTCTGGGATTGGGGTAAAGCATCCCCAGAGACTGGGATGATCCGAGTCAAACTTGAGCTCATCTTTCCTCTGCACAAAAGTGAAAATAGATTATGCTATACTGAAAACAAGTTCCAAAGTTTGCACGCAGATTCAGAATATGGTGTTGTTTGAAGTTAGCTTTCATAATCCAGCATTCTTTCAGCTAGTATGATAGGTTCTTTGGGAGCTTGGAGTACCCTGGGGTGTTGAGAAAGGACAACATTCTTTCCTTTATTAAACGTGTTTGCTCATCCTTAATTGCTTAGAGTAATGTGGAGTTTTCATGTGGAAAATGAATCTGCTGTGCCTAGCAGACAAGTGTCACTCAATAGCTGGTAGGTGCTCCAAGAATACTAATTGTTGGTATAATTATATTGTGCACTGTGTAAAGTTTACCCTCGTTCATTCAAATGATGACTTCTCTACCCCACCATCTGCTTTCAGCCCTTGTATTATTTACTCTAAGTATCTCCTGTCTCAAGTTTGTGTAAACATGCCCACCATTTGTTCTCTGTATTGTCAATAAAATGTTGACCAGTAGATGCTGAATGACAGACAGACTAGCATGGGAAGCTAGTAAGAGAGGAAGTAGAAGATTGAGTCATGATGAGAGGTCCAGGAAGTATCAGGAGAAGTGAACCAGAGCCAAAAGATGATAAATTGATTAAATAAAAAATCAAAATTAAAAAAATAATGGACAAAAGATTTGTTGGAATGCAAAAATACAAGTATGATGGAGATTTTGGCTGATAGGAAGCTAGACTAGTTTGGAGGTTTAGAATGGAGTAATTCTTGCTCAGTATTGTGCTCAAGATTAATTAAATAAATCATAGTCTTTCTGTGTGGTTTTTCAGGGAAACAGTTGGTTAAAGAGTAACTGCCACCTTATTAATTTTGTGCATTACACCACATTAATAATCATTCTACAACTAATTGGGTAAGAGGCAGGAAATAAATAAATAGAAATGAGGGAAGAACTACTCAAAGTGAAAACTTCATCCCTCTCCTTTGACCAGTCTCTGTCATACCAGCTATTTAAGAATATCAGTGAGCTTACTTGGAGACTTGTGGACCGATTATGGATGAGAAAACTGGAGATGACCAGTTGCAATATGGAGAAAATTAGCCTATATCTAAACCCGCCGTTCCCTGAGAAGCCCTCACCCTCCCAGTGCCTCCTCTTGGTTAGGCCAGTTGTTGGTTTCGGTGCATTGTCTGTGATGGGCAAGAGAAAGTATCTCTCAAAATGCATCTGATGTCTAGCAAGCTCAGGTAACTGAGCTCCCATCAGTGCAGAGCAGCGGGCCAGAGCAAAACAACACATCTGAAAACACAGAGTACCGGTCTACATTGTACAGATTCCTCTGTGGCATTAAGAACTCCTCACTGTTAAGTGGTGTTTCCTTGTCCTTTAACTCGTGTAGATCAGT
This sequence comes from Acomys percivali, assembly GCA_907169655.1. Lineage (NCBI taxonomy): Eukaryota > Metazoa > Chordata > Mammalia > Rodentia > Muridae > Acomys > Acomys percivali. The sequence goes on from OU015744.1 coordinate 60,705,741, forward strand.
ACACGCTGGAAAGAATTAAGCCTGCAGGACCCTATTCACTGTGGAGACAATTAGGATCCAACTATAAAACTTACGATGAATTCTAGAACCTACCAGAAGGAGGAAGACAATGCCTAGGAAAGGAAAAAGCAATTACTAAAAATGCTGACCATAAATTTGTGAAGAGAACTGTAAAACTGAGAAAATGGAAAGCGGGGACGGGGGGAGGGGGGACGAGCGGTGGACGGGGGGGGGCGTGAGGCGGGGGCGGAGGAGAGGGACAGACAGACTTTCCGTGAGCCATCAGCTGGTAAAGCCTAGTCTATGTTTTCTTCCCAGACTTGCTGTGAAATCATGAGTAAACAGCCCACAGCCATAGCAGAGAGGACAGGATGCTGGCATCATGCTCTTGGACTTCTCATTGTAAGGACCCAAGGGACCATTTTCTTTTACATATCACCCAGTCTCTGGCACTCTGTTATTTAGATTGCATGATATTTATTCCATTTTCAGCTAATCATGAAACCTTGTAAGAAATGATGAATCTTAAGATTCAATTATATTAGGTGCACATTTAATGACTGCAAAACAAGTAGTTTAGGATTTAATTTAATATTTGAATACTTGCTAAGTACTTTGAGCTCCTAGATTCATGTGTGAGCAGGAACCCTGCTGAAAGATAGAGGGACTGGCATTCAGTCTCCAAAACAGAGGTCACCTAGGCTCAGACACCTGCACTAGCTTAGCTACCATACATTATACAAATGGCAAGGGCAGCAATCGTGGCACATGTGTCATGTTAAGAAGAGCAGGAATAGCAGAGGAGTTTATGTCAGGTGAGGCATCAGCAGGTCTTCATAGCAGTTAGGGTGCATAGCACCCATGTATTTTACAAAGCCATAAGCATTTGTAGACGGAATGGATGAACAGACATTGGAGAAGACAATGACTCATTAAGTGTATCCTGGATTGGATAACAGGATTTGAGGACAGTAAATGAGCACACACTTGGCTATATAAGGACATGATAGCAAAGGGAGGGGGTAAGTCTATTCATGTAGAGAGCAGCTAAGATGGAATGACACTGGATCTGTGAAGAGAATGGCGCTGATGAGCCTAGTGGTGACGGCGGGATCTGCTAGCAGTGACGTTATCTCTCTCTGCTTCTGCTCTTCTGCTCCACTTTCTGGCCACGCCTGACTCACCCTCAGGTGTCAATGTTACTTCCCTCTTCCGGGAAGACCACCTGGTGTTCTGCACCTCTCTTTTTTGCGCTGCTCATTCACCCTGCAGTCCCCTCTGTGTGATATTGTAACTGCCTAAATATTATCAGTCTTGCTGGCTTGTCGAGGATATTTGAAATCGAAGACCTTTCCTAGTTGTTAGTGCATCCCCAGTGCCTGGAGTATTCATTGCTGAATGAGTGAAACAGATTGGATGAGTATTAGACACACTGTCACATTACTCAATGAGAAAGGTGTCCCTTTAAAACACAAAAATGCCTGGAATACAGTATATGGTCATTAAGATATAAAATTTGCTAATTAGCACTGATTAGAAATATTTATTGCATGCTTATCACACCAAGCACTTCCTAAATACTTTCTAAGCTTTAGCTCATTTAATCCCCCAGACTAGCCTTATTATAAAAGTATTGCTAATAAGGAAATGAGACTGTAAATGCAATTATACCTACATGACATCTCATCATTGTACAAAACATCGTGACTGCATCTGATACACTGCTTCAACTAGTGCTTTCCAAAGCTCATAAGATAAGGATGAATAGAATGGCCACAAAACTGGGTATTCTGGAAAAAAAGTGTGAAGTCACTGAAGCTTTTGTTGTCTGGAAAAGAGGATAACAGAGCTTTCTACCTGACACTGATCACAGATGCAAGGGGTTGGGCCTTAGCTCCATAAAAGGATGTTGTAATAGTACCATGAAGGGAAGGTTGAAAATAAAAATAATTAAATACACAAATGACTCTGGATTCTTAGGATTTAGGAGCAATTTTTTTCTTTTTCTCTTTCTTTCTTTTTTCTTTCTGATACAGTGTTTCTCTGTGTAACTCTGACTGTCCTGGAACTCTATAAACCAGGCTGGTCTTGAACTCTGTTTCCCCTCCTGAGTGCTGGGATTAAAGGTGTGCACCACCACACTCAGATTAGAAGCAATTTCTTATCTTATGGTAAGAAAACCTTTGTTCATTGCTAGCACATCTCCTGAGTTTAAGTGGCATTAGAACGGATGTTCATTAGCACTTAGATGCATCAACATTGTCATCAGGGCCTGGCATGGCATTTTGAAGATCAGGAAATGTTCATTCCATTTCTAGAAAAAATGAGCAGCAAAGCCACAGGCTAAGAAACTGAATTTTCATTCTATTTTGAGGTTAGAGATATTGGTTACAAGTCCAGAAGATGACTAAGAGTGTCTAAAAGGGACAAGATCTAATTACCATCATTGCTATAAAAAGATCATGTTCCAAGGGGGGAAAACAGGATGAAGGCAGGTGTGGGAAGGCCACGCAGAGAGAAGCACACACCTGCTCCTGAGCCTCCTTTCTCAAGTGGATCTACATAACTGGTGCTTCACCCTTGAAGTAGAAGATACACCCGACTCTTCGGCTGTTGGCAGAGTTCCTATTTTAGTTTTTGGTATACATCTAGATGCTTGCAAGGTCAAAGCTTTCTCTTCAATAATATTGTTTTCAGCAAGTGTGTACTTTCATCTTCTGTGCCTGAAAGCAGTGTGACACAGATTCCGTGCACTAACAAGTCTTAGGGGCAGCAACCATTTGACCCAAGGTTCCCTCGGTGCAAGTGACTTTATTCCACACCCACTGGCTGCTTCTATTTTCCCTTTAAAAGGTTTCTTTCTGGTTTATTTGTGTGCATGTGTGTATTGGGTGCTTGCAGAGGCTGGGCCAGGGTGCCAGGCCAGATCACGTAGAGCTGGAATTACAAGTGGTTGTGAGCTGTCCAACATGATTTCTGGGAATAGTACCTGGGTCCACTGGGAGAGCCGGAATGACCTGCTGAGCAATTTCTCTTGCCCCAGTGGCTCTTTTTATAAGGCAGTGACAAGTGCCCACTTGGAGTTAAGTAAAATATGCGAATGCCTGTCCAAATGGTAAGTAAGACTTAAGACTCTGGAATTTGTCTTCAGGCTAATGACATGTTTATATCTTACTCTACTTCCACATACAGATGGAAGTCAGTACAGCAAAGCAAATTAAAGACTTCCTCCATGGTCTGTGAGTTGAGTTAGTGGCAGTGTAGTATTGAAGAGAGACTGCTGGTGACTTAGAGAGGACTGGGAGGAAAACAAATCACGGTTGTAAAGATTTCCGGAAAAAGAATTTAAATCAGAATGCAAATAAAAGTTAATCTAGAATATGCATGAAAGAGAAGAGGTGGCACATGCCAGTAGTCAAGAATAGAAAAGACAAGATTATAAGTATAAGCTGTTTGTAAAAAACAATAAAATATATTTTGTAAAACTCATTACTTCCACAATCCTTTTTTCTAGAGTGCAACAGGCAATTAAAGAATTTTCTCCATTTTTTTGTAGCTAAAATAGTGCATTTGAGGTGAAAATTATTCGCATAAACTATTTAAAATTGGAACAACATTTAACACATGTAAATGTCTTTGGCAGAGAGTCCCGGAAATTAGGCTCTATCTTTAGTAGAATGAAGGAAGGAACATTCCGGAAGCATTTCTTTGGCCACGGCTTTAACATCCCTCTAGGAAACCTGCCAGGTCTTCACAGCATGTGGACCCATGAGAAGCCACTACATTTATCTCTGAGCTCAGGATATTCCTTTACCCAAATCAGCATTCTGTCTTAACAGCTAATAAACAGACACGGGATCAGTGTCTCCAGTACCTCTGGGAAATCACAATGATATCTGCCTTCTGGATGGTAAATGCAAACAGATAAATCTGTGAGTGAAGGACAGGAAGTGGGCAGAGCATAATGGACGCAGGAACTTTTCCAGAAAAACTGCAACAAAGCCTGAATCATAGGAACTGGGTCTGAAAGAGCAGAACACTACTGGCTTCAATGACAAGGTTTTAACAATGGTACAATCTATGGATCACTTCTTAAAATTAAAGCAAGGAATTAAAACTGAATAAACAATACCATGTTAGCAAGATGTAAAAAGAGGTCCTGGTGGCACTCAGAGGAAGGATAGCAGGCTACCAAGAAGAGACTTGATACCCTATGAGCATATACAGGGGGAGGAGGTCGCCCTCAGTCACAGTTATAGGGGAGGGGAGTAAGGGGAAAATGGGAGGGAGGGAGGAATGGGAGGATACAAGGGATGGGATAACCATTGAGATGTAATAAGAATAAATTAATAAAATAAAATTAAAAAAAGAGGTCCAAAATTTGTTTTAATAAATACATTTTAAAATATATATTCAAACTGTGTGTGTCTGTGTGCATGCAAGCGCAGGTGTCCTGAGAGGCCATATTGTGTTGACTGCTCTGAGGCTCTGGGCAATTGTGAGCCACCCAGGTAGGAACTGGTGACTAACCTGGGTCCTTTGCAAGGACAGTGCTTTCTCTTGACTACTGTGGCAGCTCTCCAGTCTCAAAAATATATTATTAAAGACAAAATTTTAATAGAAATATTTTAAAGGTAGTTTTGAAGTTATATTTGCCTACAAGCCCTTCAATATAGTTGTGAATTTTCATAATTTACTATTTACTTATTTGCATATTAGTTTCAGTTTTTTGAGACAAGCTCTCATGTCCAGGCTGACCTTGAACTTCTGTGTAGCTGACTTGACGCTGAACTGATCTGCAGGCCTCCATCTTCTTAGTGCTGTAATTACAGGTATAAATTACACCCAGCCTTAATTCACTTCTTTTAGCAAAGGAAATGAAATCGAAGCAAGAATGTAGTTCCAATAGGAATGCCTGCTATTTGCTCAGTATTTGCACTAATCGGGAACTGGGACGTAGCCTTCCAGAGGATCTGGAGGAAGCAACATTAAGTGTCTTGATGGATCTGCTGTTTCAGCAACAACACGTGGAGTAGGCCTCTATGTTGCACGCTGCATGTGTGTGCCTCCACCCCACTCACGGAGTCTACACAATCCCTTTAACATCTCTGTCTGCTCTGCTGTTACTGCTGGGCTCCCCCCACCCCACCCCACGCCCTGAACTGTACTAGTCACCTCACTTGGATATTTAAAATAGTTTCTTAATTAGTCTCTCCACTCTCACTCATTTCTCAATTCAATCCATCCTTTATATAAAGCTGATGCAAGAGGAAAAATTGACGTTCATGATGCTTTTTATTGGATTCCTACTTGTGCCTTCAGAAAAAACCCAAAAGGCTAAGCTGGTCATATAAACCCTCGCCTACTCTGTTAACATCATCTCCACCATTGACACTCAGACCCTCTGTGCACTGGAAACACTGTCTTTTAAAAAAATATGTATTTTATTAATTTATTTATATTACATCTCAATTGTTATCCCATCCCTTGTATCCTCCCATTCCTCCCTCCCTCCCATTCTCCCCCTACTCCCTTCCCCTATGACTGTGACTGAGGGCGACCTTCTCCCCCTGTATATGCTCATAGGGTATCAAGTCTCTTCTTGGTAGCCTGCTATCCTTCCTCTGAGTGCCACCAGGACTCCCCATCCAAGGGACATGGTCAAATATGGGGCACCAATGAAGATCCTTTAGTGTGTCAAACTAAACCCAGCTCATCCTTTGCCTGAGAACTTGTCCATCATCCATCTTTTCTGCTTGCTACCTCCCATCATCCTTCAGGATTATCGTCAGAAATATTTTCTCTTGCTCCAAGGTAGCTTACATTTTCTTACTATTTTGTTCGTGAAACTTACTCGCTGCCTTCAGATGCATGCGTTCACGTCGGTGTGTACTCAGTAATGTCATTAAGCACCCGGTAGGCAGCACGCAACTGTTCTGAGAGACAGAACGGCCCAGCCCAAGCGTTCAGGAGACTCATATTAGTGTAACCATCCATTTATCCATGTGCTTATCTGATAGCTGGTGTCCTTTCTTTAAGGGTGTGAGGAGGTAGAATCTGGTAGAGTTTTTAACAGTGCCTTTGAGACTGAGAAAGCTGTTGAGACTAGTGCCAAACAACTTGGTATTTTCCTCCTTGTAGAAATGGGTGAAGCAGCAGGCTGACAAGGACTGCTGACTCTCTTCCTGTGGTACAGCTGTCTGGCGTTTCCCTGGCTTCTATGCAGTAAATCATTTGATAAATTTCCAGGCAATGGAAAGGTTACACAGGTGATAGCAGCCACTTCTACGCCACGTCTACACATGCCCCTGTGTGCTTTCCCTGTGTGCATTCTACACTTTCTTCTCCTGATTTTGGGCAGAATCAAAGGATTCTGGCATCCTAGAAGATGGGGGAAATCCTATAAGGAAAGGGGCCCCACTGCTGCTCTTTCACGGAGAAGGGTCTCCTGCTTATGGGGTAGCTTGGGGTCTGGAGGGAGACACACCTCAATCACTGCGTTCTTTAATGCATGTGGACTGGTTAAGGTTAGAATTTAAGGATGTGAGCCAAAGGGGTACGGCATCACCCCATGTTTGTATCCTATGTGCATCCCTGAAATCAGGGCCTGAGTACAGCGCCTCTTATTTATAGTCCCATTTGGTAAACAGAAATAAAATGTCTTTATTCCTAGCAGAATCTATGAACTTTGAGATCATAAAAATTGTTAACGGCAAACGGAAATTTGTAGGAAACAATAGACAGGTTGAGTGCATGGGCCACGCCTTAAATTTGTTTTTATCAAATGATTACTAATGTTATAGTGCCTCCAAAGTAAGAGCAATTTAAAACATTCAGCCTAATCCAGACAGAAAAAGCTTGTGGAAAATCACGTTATAAAAATTGCTACTAATAATTTACCTAATACTCAGGATTGACTGTGGAGCATTACATAATTAACACTAGATATAAAATAAAACCTTATCCCTAATAATGTGTAAATATGACATAATTTCTTGTTGTTTATATGAGCTGCAGCTTCCTAATTTAAAAATAAAAATAAAACTGCTCATCTAAAATCAAGTTTATTGGTAATTGTAAAAACTGTCATTTATGTGTATTAAAGACCTAGCAGCAATTTAAGTAACGTGTGCAATTTTCAGGGTGAAAATTTTCAACATCTAATGAATAATTTTATATCTATATTTGGGTTGTTATGAAGTGTCACTACAGCAATCTTTTAACATACAGATTTAACAGCTGCTAAGAAAATAGGAAGTAGAATCAGACATGACCTAAAATTTTCAACTATGCTAGTGTGATGTCACATGCCTACAGTCTAAGGACTTTGTAGATCCTTTAAGGACTCTGAATTCAAGGACAGCCTGGGCTACATAGTGAGATCCTGTTTGAAAATGCCAGAAAACAAAAACAAAACTCCAAACCAACAACAAGGACCAAAAAACCCAACACATGGAGAATTACGAGCTATGTAAATACATGTATCATCTACGGAAAACAACTAAAACAACTAGTCCATGTTCTGCTTTTTAAAAACAAAAATAGGAAGCAAGGACTTCTTTACCCAGCTGCTTCTTGTTCCCTCACTGAGCCTAATAGAAAACAGGTGATTCTCAATTACTTGCTTACATTTCAGGGTAGGGTTAATAATACTTCCTAGACTTTTCCAATCATGTTCGGACTCAAAGACCCATATACAAATTTTGTTAGCAGTCATGAGCACTACTGCCGGGTCACTATTGTGTGTGTGTGTGTGTGTGTGTGTGTGTGTGTGTGTGTGTATATATATATATTCTAAAATCAAACCACTTTTAAAACTAAGACCTTCCTCACACAGTGTAAAAATCTGCCAACATCTTTCAGAATCAGAATATACAAGCAGTACTCCAGCTTTATGAAAATTATTCTTCTTAATATAGCAATGTTTACACTACGTTAAAAAAATCTATGGAGGAAGCAGGCTTGAGAAATTTGGGCAAGGGCAGTATTTTCTTTCAGTGCCAAAGTGATGAAAATTAACATGCCTGGTTAACACCTTCAGCAATATGAGCTAAGAACTCCTAAAAGGGAACAATTAAAAGAACATTTGCCACTTTGAAAAATACAGTCAACTATGTGTTATACATTAAACTATGCTCTGTACAAGGGACACTAGAAGGAATGTGACAAGCTGTTCAGAATATTCCATCTTTTTATGCTTACTGCAATAAAGGGCTCGTTGTGGAAAGGCCTAAGCACTCTGGCAAGCCCCAGGAACACTGGAAACAGTCATACCAGATACATTTTATTCCATATTAGGCTGAAGAGCAAAGCTTGGGTGAAGCAGAATGAAAATCGTGACATCCCCTCTGATTCTGAAGCGAGGCACTGAGCTGTGTATTTCTGGATTCTCCCTGAGAGTTCCAAGTACACATCTACAACAACTAAAAAAAAAAAAAAAAATCAGAGCTCAAAAATAAATTCAGAGATGCTTAAGTGACTACAGAAATCCTTGGGAGTCATTTGGTTCCCTGTAGGGTTTTTGGAGATACTGCAAAACCTGTCAGCCCAGACGGCCTTTTCAACTGATGACCATTTCAGCTACAGCCTTTAGAAAATCATTTTAAGGTTTTATTTTAAAGTGTGTATGTGTGTCCAGCTTTGTGCACATGTCTCCTGGTGGTACCCTGTGGGGCCAGAGGTATCAAATTCCCTCTGAAGCTGAAGCTACAGAGCTGCCTCACTGGGTGGTGGGAACTAAACTTGGGTCCTCTAGGCGTGCAGTAGGCACTCTTAACTCTTGAGCCATATCTCCAGCACTCCAAAATTATTTCATTCCTTGTTGTGTAAGTTTATTCTCTCTATACTTCAGATAATAAAGTTATAAATTGTCATAAATAATTGACATTCATGAAAAGATCCTTTCAATAATAGCCCCTTAATGTTCCACTGGGCATGGTGGGCACCTTAGCTCTCCCCTTGGTTTCTCTACACTTTTCACCCCTGTGTGAGTATGGCCAGCGCGTCCCAGGATTCCGTAGCAGACTGAACAGGACAGCTAAAACAGGCTAGGATCTGGCAAAAAGAGCCCGAATGACTTACACAAATGGAATCTGGCTTAGTTGTGGATTTAAAATATCTATTTTTCCTCTGCCCCATTATCCTCCTAATCAGATTGGCCAGGGTGTGAGGCAGGCAATTAGGGGAGAACATTGGAAAGCACACTGACGAAACAGGCACCAGCTGATAGGTGCTGAAGTCGGATGGCGGCAGCTTGGCGTTGGGGGACAGAAGCTGACGAAAAACATGTTTCATTGTATTGCTTTTAAATTATGTACATTTCTGCGGGTGGGTATGTACACATGAGTGCAGGTACCCATAGAGTTCAGAAGAGGGTGTTGGGTTCTCTGGAACTGAAGTTACAGGTGATTGTAAACTGCCTGCCATGGGTGCCAGGAACCAAATTCTGAGTCTCCATCAGAGGAGCAAGTGCTCCTAACCACTGAACCATCACGCCAGTCCCTAACCACTGAGTCATCACACCAGTTCCCACAAGCTGAGTTTTATTTTCACAGGTATTAGGAAAGAATACTTAGTAATATTTCTAGATTTAATGAATTATGTAATTAAAGAGCATACATTGTGACTGTTCTGATTAATATAATAGCAATTATAGTGCAATTTCATATTGGCAATTAGCTTTAAACAGTGGAGTGAAGAAAGAAGCCAAGGTCTGTGCTTTTCATAGTTTAGAGCATGGCTACTACAGAGCTACACGCTCAGCTTTAATCCTATTTCTTTTTAATAGTAAAATGTAAATGATGTTTAAGGACAAAAATGGGATACAATTCAAATGCTTTGGCCTATAGCCTAGACAATGAAATTGTGGAAATGGGTGATTTTTGGTGCCAACAGTTCAGTTTAATATGTTTTCAAAGGCTTGTCACAGAGGAATAACAACAAACATATTTTCTTAAAGGCACAACATTTGTGGGGATCAAGGCAAATAAGAACCAAATGAAGCTATACATCATACTGTACTTGAACCCAGGAACTGGGGAGAAACCACTGTCAGTCAAGAGCCATCCTGGTAGATTCCCATCATACAATAAGAACATAGGGATGTAAGCATATATATTTTAATGAGCTCTAATAGTGAAAACTGAAACTGGAAGCATGCATTCTTCTAACGGTAAAGATTCAAACTAGGTGGGTACACGGTTTATCAACTTAGGAAAGAAATGTGAGTACTGGCACCAGGGGCTGAGGCAGAGACGTCCTGAGGCACTGAAATCATGATAAACCTTGAACTCTGAGTTCACGCTCCCTTCACTCACTAAAGGCTGGCCACGCCCCAGATTAAAAGAATGTTACCAGAAATAGTCACCGACCACGGCTTCAGCTGAACCTAATACCCGGAGATGTTTTGAAACAGCCTGTGCTGAGCTATGGCACAGTGATGGCACAGTTCCAGGCCAGTGATGACAAGCTTGGGACGGGGGGTGCTGTGACATTACAGGGAAGGTTGAAGCTCAGTGGATAGACTTAGTAATGCAGTCAGGAAATATGACTCCCCTGAGGCTAAGGGAAAGCTGTGTTCCTTTCATGCGACGGAGTTCCCTCCACTGAGGTAGTTATGACTAGAGATTTAAATGGCGTTCAAGTAGAGGCTACTGAAATGGCTCCAAAGACAAAGACCCTTGGCACACAAGCCTGTGAGTTAAGTTTTATACCTAGAATCTATGTATAGATTGAATGAGAGGACCGACTCCACTTGTCCTCTGGCTTCCACATACAAGCTTTGGCATCTCCAACCCAATATGTAATCAATGAAGAGATGATAAATAAGTAGATATGTTTAAGCAGTAGAGGAATGCTTGTCTTCAAACCAGAAGCCTCTTTGCTGCCCATAGAATCCCAACAGAGGGGACAGGAGCTGGTTGAGTAGAGACTCTCGCCCTTGATTGGGGTGACGTTTAAGGTCCCTCTGTCAGTTCCAAGTGTATTCATTCTGCTTATCCTGTGTATTTGATTCTGCTTACAGATGCCCCAGCAGGTTCCCAGAATGCTACAGGGGCTCCAAACATGCTCGTCAACTCGTATTCAGGGATAACCCGTGTGTATTGCTTACGAAGCAGCTATGAGCGAGAGTTCTGGTGGTGGGATGAGTTTTGCATGGGACCAGCCTCCAGGTGGGATATTCATGCCTAGTTTGACTGAAGAAGGGTGCCAGGGATTGGCTCTATTTGACCTGCTGGCAGGCACTCGTTTTTTAATTCTCAGAATTGTATATGATAAATAAGCCAAACTTTGTGATTATGATTTGCTAGATTATCTAACGGACAATGCCTGTCCTTTCATTCTGCTTCTTCTTCGTTACAAACCAAATGTGTGACTTTTATGCTAAAACAAAGAATGAGAGAGAGAGAGAGAGAGAGAGAGAGAGAGAGAGACAGAGAGACAGAGACAGAGAGAAGCAGAGACAGACAGATTGCCATTCTTGTTCAAAGCGTTTGGCTACCTGTGCCATAGTGTCAGGAAGCAATGAGGGAGGGAGAGACTTGGCCAAGGGGTTGACAGACTTCTTTCAGAGAGACTTGGCCAAAGGGTTGACAGACTTCTTTCAGAAGAATGTCCTGCTGCAAGTGGGTACATCAGACAGGCAAACTATTCAGAGTGATGTTTTCAGAGAGGGCCCACATTTGATGATTGCTGGGAACACATGCCTTAAGGATTACCTTGAGAAAGGGTGGGGAGCGATTTAGTCAGGTTTCAGCGAGCCAAGGCTGAAAATAACAAGTGGAAGAGCTTTGTAGCACTAAGTGTTGCTCTGTTAGGATCTGTGGTGAGTTCTCAGCACTGGAGAGGACAGTTGTCAGAATTTAATTACATTAAAGATTTTTCCATCAACTAGTGCACACAGACAGTGTTTCATAAGCAGTATTAGCTATAAAACAAAGAATCATTATGATTATTTTAAGGCATGGGATTTTCTGACTGATTGGTTTCCATAGGTCTCTGAGTGTCTTTAGCAGGCAGCCATAGTCATCTGTGCTGGGTTACCCTGTCCCTGCACTCTGTATACCCTGAGTTCTTTACATTTTCTACACGTACATTGATATTCATGTTGATTTTACTAACCATGGCAGCCAGTGTATTTTTACCATATTAGTTATTCAGTTATAGTGAAACCTTTACCCTCAGCCAACACATACACAATGGCTAATACAATGTCAACTTCTTTATTTTTTTAAAGATATATTTTATTAATTTATTCATATTACATCTCAATTGTTATCCCATCCCTTGTATCCTCCCTCCCATTTTCCGCTTACTCCCTTCCCCTATGTCAACTTCTTTCTTAATGAAATTAAAAAGAGCCAAATCAAGCAAGAGCAACAACAAAACAGTCAACTGTCCTAAAGTGAATCAGTCCTCTATATGATGCCAATCACTTAAAAGTCAATATAAAACAAACAAACAAACAAACAAATGCCACAAACCCTCTGATTTAATATTTAATACAAAATAGAGAATAGTCCTTCCTAGGCTAAGGTGAGATCCAAGACTGTTAGGACTCTCAGGTCTGGGAGATGAGAGGCAGGTGGGCAAAGCATGCTACCTGATAAGCAAGCCTGTAACGCTGGCCAGAGCATCATAGAGTGGGAATCTGTGCCTAGCCTGAGGCCACTGTGTATCACTGTTTGATATGTGTTTATAGGAAAAAGAATGAGTGCCTTCACAGGCAGAGAAGGTTCTGGATAACACTGGATCTTACAGGCAAGGTGATCGTCCCCAATAGGGCAGGCAGAGACGGGAAGCATGGCAGATCAGAGACCAGTACAGGACAAAGCCAGAAGGATGGTTGGCACATTAGTACAACCGTTTCTACAATAGTTGATGTACACTAAAGTGAACAGTGTAAGTCTACCCATAGATGGAGCAGAAGCTCCAGACTGCCAAGGAGCTAGGTAGGCTAGATTAAGCTGGGGAGGCATTCAGGGAGGAAGCCGGCCGAAGAACCAAACAGCTGTTATTGGTAGAAGAAATGGAACAGTCTTCAAGGTACAGACAGGAAGAAGATTCTGACCAAACAGTGCTGATAATAGTATAGCGATACAAAAAGGACTATTATCTCTGATTGTTCAACTGTAGGTCAATACGTATTTCTGAGAGCTTGAAACTTAGATCAGCAGAGGTCTGTACTGAAGACCTTTAATGGAACGTTAACAAAAATGCAATTATGGTGGTTTAATTCACTGGATTATGCAGAAAAAGATCTAGACTATGATCCTAATCCTCCCCCATAAATCCCAGGGGGCATATGCTGATAAATACGCCAAGTAGTAAAGAGCAGACACAACGGCTACACTGTAAACATCTATGGAAATGTTACAGTGACTCTCCTTATTTTGTACATAGACTAATTAAATATAGTCTTGTACCTTTAATGAACTAAGAACTGTATTCCTCTAACTTGAGTTACTGTCTTGAGTAATTAATTCTATACTGATTATATTTTGAATACATTTTATTGATCACCTACTGTTTTCCATATAGGACTATTTAACATATACTAATTTCTCTTCCGGCATCCAGCAGCTCTCAGATCTGCGTCTGTCCGTTGTCTCTCCACTCCAGTCTTCCTCTTCACCATGACTTCCTATAGCTACCGCCAGTCCTCAGCCACCTTTTCTTATGGGGGCATGGGCAGCGATTCTGTGCTCTTTGGGTCCGGCTGCGTTTTCCGCGCACCCAGCATCCACGGGGGCTCAGGCGGTCGCGGCGTGTCCGTGTCCTCTGCCCGCTTTGTGTCCTCTTCCTCCGGGAGCTATGGCGGAGGCTATGGTGGAAGTTTTGGTGGGACCCTGGCTGTGTCCGACGGTCTTCTCTCTGGCAACGAGAAGATCACCATGCAGAACCTCAATGATCGCCTCGCCTCCTACCTGGACAAGATGCGCGCCCTGGAGGAGGCCAACGGCGAGCTGGAGGTGAAGATCCGAGACTGGTACCAGAAGCAGGGTCCCGGGCCCTCCCGCGATTATAGTCACTACTTCAAGACCATCGAGGACTTGCGCGACAAGATTCTTGGTGCCACCATTGAAAACTCCAAGATTGTCCTACAGATTGACAATGCCCGCCTTGCTGCAGATGACTTCCGGACTAAGTTTGAGACGGAGCAGGCCCTGCGCATGAGCGTGGAGGCTGATATCAACCGGCTGCGCCGGGTGCTGGATGAGCTGACCCTGGCCAGGACCGACCTGGAGATGCAGATCGAGAGCCTGAAGGAAGAGCTGGCCTACCTGAAGAAGAACCACGAGGAGGAAATTAGTGCCCCGAGGAGCCAGGTGGGTGGCCAGGTCAGTGTGGAGGTGGATTCCGCTCCAGGTGTTGACCTAGCCAAGATCCTGAGTGACATGACAAGTCAATATGAGGTCATGGCTGAGAAGAACCGGAAGGATGCTGAAACCTGGTTCATTACCCAGACTGAGGAGCTGAACAGGACAGTCGCTGGCCACACTGAGCAGCTTCAGATCAACAAGCCGGAGGTCACAGACCTGCGACGTACCCTCCAAGGCCTTGAGATTGAACTGCAGTCCCAGCTGAGCACGAAAGCGGCCCTGGAAGGCACACTGGCAGAGACAGAGGCCCGCTACGGAGCCCGGCTGTCACAGATCCAGACTGTGATCAGCAGCATTGAAATCCAGCTGAGCAATGTGCGCGCAGACACAGAGCGCCAGAACCAGGAGTATCAGCAGCTCATGGACATCAAGTCCAGGCTGGAGCAGGAGATCGCCACCTACCGCAGCCTGCTCTAGGGACAGGAAGACCACTACAACAACCTGCCCACCCCCTAGGCCATCTAAGCTGATCTGGGGCTCCTGCCCTGCTACTGGCCAGACTCCCCTGCGGGGGAGGAGCACGACTGGGGTGATATGTTTACTCCACCTCTTGATTCCTCAATAAAACTATCCTCTGAGGGGAAAAAAAATATATACTAATTAAATAAACAACCAGGATCCTAGGAGACGGCTGAGCAGGTAAGTGTACACCTGGTGTGCAAGCATGAGGATTTGAGTTCAAATCCACAGTACACACATCAAAAGCTGGGCGTGGCCTCGCACGCTTGTAACTCCAATACTATGGGGGGATGGGAGCAGATGGAGGAGAGTCCTTGGAGGTTGCTGGCCACCAGCCTAGTTCCAGGTTCAGAAAAAGCTTGTCTTAGGGGAATGACGTGAAGAGAGGTACAGAACAGCACTGGAAATTCTCTTCTGCTCTGGCCTCAGTGTGCACTGATGCACAAATATGGCCATGCATTATACACACACACATGCACACACACGCACGTGCCACATACACATGCACACACACAGTAACAGAGCTTATTAGGTTACAAGTTCTGCTGTTGGTGTCTGTGAGCCTGTTCGCTGGCCTTGTCACCCCTGTCTCATTTCCGAGTAGAGGGACATGCCAAGACACCATGGGATCGGGATGGAATTGGAAGAATGCAAATGCTACCATCTTGCAACTTCGTTTGCTCCCTCTTTCAGGACAGAGTAGATCAGAAGTGATGGCTTGAGCACAAATTAGGATTTTTAACCCAAGTGAACTCTGAAAACCATGGCTGGAATGAACTTCAGCCTTCCTGCTCCATTGCCAAGCATGGGGTGGGGGAAGCCTGGGGTGTGAAGAAAGTTGGGGTCTCTGTGGACTTGGCTGAAATATGCTCCTCTCTAGGCACACTGGCACTTTCCCTGGGGATTCACCAAGATCAGAATGTTATTTCTACACCTTCTTAGCCTACTTGCTTGTAAGTGCCATGAAAGTTGCGGTGAGGTGAGTGGGTCTCAGTCTGGGGGACTCTCGGGCATTTGGGCAATGTCAGACTGGACAGAGGGTCTGCTGCTGGCATCTGGGGTAGATGGCACAGACAGGCACGGAATCTCTCCCTACAGTGAATGGTTATTTGCTGAAGTATTGTGTCTAGGCTGAAAATCTCAGGTGCAGACATTATCCTAAGTCCCTATGAAAATACCTGGTTAACTTGGAGGAGGAAGGATAGCAGACTACCAAGAAGAAACTTGATACCTTAGCATCATATTCAAGGGTAGGAGGTTTCCCTCAGTCACAGTTATAGGGAAGGGGAATGGGGTGAAAGCAGGAGGGAGGGAGGAATGGGAGGATGCACTGGATGGGATAGCAATTGAGATGTAATATGAATGATATTATTTTTCAATTAAAAATATTAATAACAATACAAAAAAGTAGGTGATCAATAAAAATTATCCAAAATATAATCAGTGTAGAATTAATTACTCAAGACAGTGATTGACGTTAAAGGAATACAGCTCTTGATTCATTAAGGGCACGACACCTTGTTTTTCTGCTCTCTGAATTAAGCAGGTAGAAATGTTTAGGTGATGAATGAAAGCTTGCATAACCTCACGCAGAGTTTAGAACTCTAGGAACTAAGATATCCTCTGAGCAGTAAGCTATACACCTATCTACACATGGTGAAGTAGGGCCAGGTCATGCCAAGTCCTCTTGAAGATGAAGGAAGGTACCTAGAAGGTAACACTTCAGTGGCAGCGTGAGGCACCAGCTGAAAACATGGGTGTGGAATCCTACTGCCCAGATTCCAATCCCAGCTCCACCGCTCTCCAGAAAGACAGATTAACCCGTTGTGGTGTTCTCATCTGTAACACAAGCCTAAGTAAAATACTGGCCACAGGGTGGCTGTAAGGAGTAAATGAAAACATACTTTAAAATTTTAGCAAGTGCAATGCCTAGAACATAGGATGCACAGTAAAAAGCAGTCACTATTTACAAAAGGAGTGCGTGGAGCCTCACCTAGGCCATTAGCTGCCTGAAAGGAATTAAGTGTTAATTAGGACTGCGGGGGACAAGGCAGCAGAGGCACTGCAAAGCAAGTCAGAGAGGAAATTAATGCCGACTGCTTCCCCACCATATGCCAGGCGCTTTATTAAGTGTTCTATATCCATCCTCTCCTTTAATTCCTCAGGATGCTCTTCAGCTGAAGGGGACTAAGTGAGTAGCTAATCAAAGGACATCCAGCCTTTGATTGAGGTGTGAGGCTCCCTGACAGTGGCAGTGCCCACCCTTCCTGTGCATGGAAGGGGGGATGCTGGGGTCAAAACTGACAGTGACCAAGTCACATGACCCAGGGTTCTGATGTACAAGTTACCATTGCTGTAAAAATGTAAGCTTAACAGTATCCTCATGGCATTTGAGCAATCCAAGGAACTGCTTCTACTCTGAATTAACCTCACTAAACAGTTCTCAGAATATATTGGATGAAAAAAAAAAAGCCCCATTTTCAACAAGGTAAAAAAGATATGGTTTGATGTCAGTGAAACTCTTGTGGCAGATGATTATTGTGGCGGTGCTGGGAAGTGAACCTTTAAGAGGTGGCACAGTCACTCCTGTCAACCGATGAATGTATAATGACCGGTCTATAAACACTGGGAAAGTTTATTCTTCTTTAAAGAAAACTGAAATAATGAGATCTGTAGGAAAATGGGTGAATCTGGAAAAATATAAGATTAGGTGAGGTCAGAACAACAAAAATCCCCTACATGTTCTATCTATATGTAGACTCCAGCCTGATACACATGAACTCATATATGAATATGCATGTGTGAGTGAGTATGTATGTGTGTGTGTGTGTGTGTAAATGTTGGTAAAGCCTAAAAACTAGAAAGGAGGGCAAGAGAAGGTGAAAACAGGTGGTGATGAAGGATGGGACACACAAAAGGTACATGGGAGAAAAAGGAAGAGACTCAGCAGGATGTGGTACAGGGGAAACAGAGACAAGCAGCGGGCTAGGAGAGACAGGTGGCATGGACAAGCCACTAAGCTACACATGCTTTGAAAGCTGCCTGATGATACATAATAGCATGCATGCTAATTTTTTGAGAATATTTTTTAAAAAAGAGTTAATACTTTTTTCCAGCAAGGAGGCTAGTTCTTGCTTGAGACTGAGGGACAAAATGACGTCTCTTCTTCTCTCTCTGCCCCCCCCCATGTTTTGTTTCTTTCACACCTTCCCTTTCATCTGTCTCATCATATCACCACGAGGCAAGTGGTCCTCGCCGGAGGCTGAGAAGACAGTTCTGCTACACTCTTGGTCTTCTCAGCCATCACACTTCCTCAGTGTTAGCTGCCCCTGTTACAGCAATGGAAAACGGACAATCACTCATGCATGGGAAATTTACCTCTTTTGGGACACTTCCTTTTACTTAGTCCCAGGGTGGAAATATAACTCTACCTCCCCCCAAGAAATGTTCTCCATCACTAGCAGCTAAAGCCACTGTAATAAGAGATCTAATAAGAGCTGCTGGAGGAGCAATGAGTTGAACTTAATTAAATCCTGTTTGCTAGAAGTAAACAGAAGAATATGCCACTAATAGCAACAACCGCTGGCTGTGAGAAAAATCATGCTTCACGCTGCTATACCTGGTGTCTTTACTCTTGGCATAATATTTGTACACAGCTCCACCTATTTCCTTTCTGTTGAAATAAAGTAAGTGGAAAATATCAACACTTAAGTAAGCAGGATATTGTCTAAGCAAATGTGCCATTTACTCATTTTTAGAAGCTCAGCCTGGCACTTGGTGCCAATTCTTCTTATTACTTTCTCTAGGCACCAGTTAGAAGTGGCCTGGGGGGGTTGGGCGGATGAGCCACATGGCTCCTTTTGTTAAGTAGCAATTGGTAATCAGATTCTCTGCTGGAATTTCAAAGTGACCAGAAGACAAATTTCTTAATTCATTTTCGTCAGCACAGACGGTCTACGCTTCAGCTGACAAGTGAACGCTCTCGCAACCAAGTCACGATTTGGATCCTGTAATGTGGTGACTTCAAAGCTGTGGGTGGGGAAAGGGGATATTTTAAAATAAGACACCACAGGATAAATTTGGAATGAGGAGTTCTATGCAGAGGATATAAAGCTAATTGTTTTTCTAGTTCTAATTTTGTCACGATTTTTTTTGTTTTGGTGGTAGATTAATTGCATAAAATATATTCAGTACTAACAGTGTAAGACTTAATGTAGCACAACGTCCGTTTTAAATGCTTATAAGTTCATTAGGTCATATAGACTTTGGGTTTGTTAATGTTGGTGTGTGATGTCTTTTATTTGTTTGTAATTTTTTATAAAGGCTATTGAAGAATAAAAAAGTTTGATTTGTTGCTAATTTCTCCAGTTCTTTATGTATTTTGGATTTCAGCCCTCTGTTGGATGTAGTGTTGGTGAAGAGCTTTTCCTGTCTGTTTCGTCCTTTGCCTTACAGAGTCTTTTCGGTTTCATGAGGTCCCATTTATTAATTGTTAAACTCAGTGCCTGAGCTGCTGGTGTTCTATTCAAGAAGTTGTTTCCTGTGCTAATGAGTTCAAGGCTATATTCCTCACTTTATCTCCTGCCACATTTACTATATCTGGCTTTATATTGGGGTCTCTATTCACTTGGATTTAAGTTTTGTACAGGGTGGTAGATATGAATCTATTTGCATTCTTCTATATGCAGATGGCCAGTCCAGCATAATTTTAAAATATGGTTTCTTTGCTCCATTGTACAGTTCCCACTTCTTTGTCAAAAATGAAATGTTCATAGGTATATGGGTTTACTTCTGGGTCTTCAATTTCATTCCCTTGATTAACCTGTCTGTTTTTAGGGCACTATCATGTGGTTTTTATTACAATTCTTCTGCAATACAACTTGAAATCACGATAATGATGCCTCCAGAAGTTCCTTTATTGTTCAGGATTGTTTTAGGTACCCTGTGTTTTTGTTTTTCCATATGAACTTGAGAATTGGTCTCTCAAGACATTTAAATAATTGTGTTGGAATTTAGCATTGCATTAAATTCATAGATTGATTTGGGTAAAACGGCTGTTTTTGTTATGTTAATCCTTCAGATCCAAGACCATGGGAGATTTTTCCATTTTCTGGTATCTTCTTCAATTTCTTTCTTCAAAGACTTGAAGGTCTTGTCATACAGGTCTTTTACTTGTTTGGTTAGAGTTACACCAAGATATATTATTTGTGACTATTGTAAAAGATGTTCTTTTCCTAATTTCTTCTACAGCCTGTTTATCATTTGTACAAAGGAGGGCTAATGATTTTTTTTAGTTAATTTTGTATCCAGCCACTTTGCTGAAGGTGTTTATCAGTAGGATCTGTCTAGTAAAATTTTTGGGGTCACTTATATATACTATCATATTATCTGTGAATAGCAATACTTTGACTTCTTTCCAATTTGTATCCTCTTGATCTCCTTTAGTTGTCTTATTGCTCTACATAAAACTTCAAGTACTATATTGAATAGATTTGGAGAAAGTGGGAAACCTTGTCATATCCATGATTTTAATGGAATTGATTTCAGTTTCTCTGCCAAATTAATTTTAAAAAATGGGGTATAGAGCTAAATATAGATTTTGGACAGAGGTATCTTTAATGGCTGAGAACCACTTAAAGAAATGCTCAAAATCCCTAGTCACCAGGAATATGCAAATCAAAATGTCTCTGAGATTCCATCTTACACCTATGTGAAAAGCTAAGATCAAAAACTCAAGTGACAGCACATGCTGGTGAGGATGTGGAGAAAGGGGAGCACTCCTCCATTGCTGGTAGGAAAGCAAACTTGAAAAACCACTTTGGAAATCAATCTGGAGGTTTCTTGGAGAATTGGTAATAGATCTACCTAAAAAAAACCAAGGTATATCACTCCTGGGCATATACCCAAAAGGTGCTCTACAATACCACAAGGACACTTGCTCAACTATGTTCATAGCAGCTTTATTTGTAAAAGCCAGAAACTGGAAACAACCTAGACGTCCCTTAACTAAAGAATGGATAAAGAAAGTGTGGTACATTTACACAATGTAACATTTCTTTGCTATAAAAGTCAATGGCAGTATGCAATTTGCAGGCAAATGGATGGAACTAGAAAAGATCATCCTGTGTGAAGTAACCCAGACCTGGAAAGACAAACATGGTATGTATTCACTTATATGTGTAAGTGTATTTTAGCCACAAAGTACAAGGTAACCATGCTATAATCCACAGACCCAAAGAAGCCAAGTGACAAATGCAGTCCAAGGGAAGATGCTTGAATCTCACTGAGAAGGAGAAATAAAATAAATATCTGGGGTGGGTAGAGTGAGGAAACTAGGTAGGAGAGGGGGTGGGAAGGGGAAGGGAGGAATCACGTAAGTGGAGGTTGGCAAGAGAGAGAACTGAAACCAGTGGGGCAGTATCTCTGGGACAAGCTGGAAATCTAGGACAATGGAAACTCCCATCAGCAGGGGACATGGAGCATGAAATAGTTACCTCCCATGGAGTGATGAGGACACCCACCCAGCCACAAAGCATCCCACCCACAATTGTTCCTGTCTGTAAGAGGGTCAGGGATAAAGTGAGGGAATGGCTGGCCAGTGACTGGCCTAACTTGAGTCCAATGCCATGAGAAAGAGCCCACCCCCGACACTACTACTCCTAATCATCTTCTATACTTGCAGACAGAAGGCTAGCATAACTGTCACCTGAGTGGCTTCACCCAGCAGCTGATGAAAACTGATGCAGAGACCCATTATAGAAAAGGGGGAAGAATGATTGAAAGAGCCAGAGAGGTCAGAGACACCTACAGAATCAACGAACCTGGGGCCATTGGGGCTCACAGAATCTGAGCCACCAACCAGAGAGCATCCGTGGGACAGACCTTGCCCCTCCCCCCACATATGTAACAGATGTTCAGCTTGGTCCTCATGTGGGATCTCTAACAGCAGGAGCAGAGGCTCTCTCTGACTCTGCTGCCTACCTTTGGATCTCTTTCCCCTAACTGGATGGCCTTGCCTAGCCTCAATAGAAGATGATGTTCCCAGTCCTACTATAACATGACATGCCAAGGTGGGTTGAAATCCATGGGAGGGCTTTCCTTCTTGGGGAAGAAAGGGAGGGGGCAGGGAGAGGAGAGGTGAAAGGAAGGAAACTGAAGGAGAGGGGACGTTCCAATCAGGATATAAAGTAAATGAATGAATGAATGAATGAATGAATGAATGAATGAAAAAAAGTTATAGTTATTTAAAAATAGTTAATGAAGGAGCACTTCTTTAGCATGATGTATTGGAACCTTTTCATGACATCAACAAGTTCAATACTATTTTCATGGTAATACTGTCATGGTAGCAACATTGGTCACCATTGACCCTTTCATTGCCGGAGCAATCTTGAGTGAAGTCTGTGCCATCTGGACAATACAGGTGGTAAACTTTAAACCCCTACCCAGATCTAGCCAATGGTCAGAACAGTCTCTACACTTGAGTGGAGAGAGGGATATAACTTTCTCATGTACTCTGGTGCCTCACATTTGACTATGTTCCCTGGAGGGGGAGACCTAGCGGCACTCAGAGGAAGGGACTTGATACCCTATGAGCATTTACAGGGGGAAGTAATCCCTCTGAGGAACAGTCATAGGGGAGGGGAATAAGGGGAAAATGGGAGGGAGGGGAGAATGGGAGGATACAAGGGATGGGATAACCATAGAGATTTAACAAGAATAAATTAATAAAATAAATTTTAAAAAAATTAAAAAAAAAGAATTGAGAGGATTGCCGCAATCTGTGCTAGCCATTTTTAATTATGATAAAAAGTGTTCCACTCAGTTTCTTTGGTGGAATAGAAAAATTTGTTATTTCTGAATCTCAACATCAAATGCATGTCATTTTAATGTTTGTATGCCCAAACAGGAAAGCTAGGTAAAACACTCATGTGTGTTTCATGTACAAATGATGGGGAACTGGGCTAGCAGCTCACTCACATTGAGGAGTTGTGTAAATGATAGTGAACCTAGGTGGCAAACTGAGCCAGTGGCTTCCACTACAACACTGTTTTTACTTAAGGAAGACTGGCAAACTAAAACGATTCAAGCCCATGGGTTTTATATTTTTTCTTTCTGAAAATGAATGAAGTGAGCTGTCATATTAAGTGAAACAAATGGCAGCATATGTTGCCAATGACACAAATGGATATTTTAAAGCAAAAATAGAATTTTGGAATGATTACATCTGTTACCAAGAATGCAAAGCCTTCCCTAAAACTAAAAAGACATTTCTAATAAGAGTGCTAATGGTATTTTACAAGAAGTGTAATTCTGTTATTGTGAAGTAAAAAATTTAAAGTAAAAGAATATGACTGAGTAAATATATTTTCCAAGCAACAAACACATGATGTCATAAGCCACACACAGCTGAGATCTACACAGAGTCTGAGTAGATAATAGATATTAATGAAATAAACAGTGGCAAATTGATGGAAGTGGCTTAAAGTTTCACATTACAGTTTGCCTTTGAGAACTGACTCCATATTGAATGTAAGTTAGAAAGGTGTTATATGGGAACATATAATATGGACTTCAACAGTTTCCAGTAGAATTATTTTTGAGAGCCAGAATCTCACCACTGTGTGTGCCTGTGCAAATGAAATGAAAAGGCATGCCAAAGAGATTTGTGCACTCCAGCATTTACAAACAGATGTATGCACTCCAAATTCGTGGATGAGTGTACTCCAGCACTTACAGGTAGATGTATGCACTCCAAATTCACAAACAGATATGTGCACTCCAGCATTTACAAACAGATGTGTGCACTTCCAGCATTCACTACAGCTTTATTCATCACCACTAAAAGATGGACTCAACCTGAATTTAGACCAATGGATGACTGGATAAGGACATGTGGTGCGCGCGCGCGTGTGTGTGTGTGTGTGTGCCTCTCTGCCCATGGAAAGGAAACATGTTCCTAAAAGGTGAGTTTGGAAGTCAATGAACTGCCCTTCAGACTCTCTATATAAATGCTTGCAGCAAAGGCCAGCCTTTCCAGATGAGGTTCCTTACTTACCTTTAGAGCTGATAAAGTGAGCCAAATTAGGGCAAGCTACAGTTAGTTAGTATAGTTCACAGAAGAGAACTCACCACTGAGGGACTGAATGGGTTTTAAGAGAGCTGAGTAATCCTGTTGACAGTAAGATTCTCCCCAACAGGAGACAAGGGTTCAAGCTGTGTTCTGGCATTTTCTGCAAAGGACGTTTCCAAAATAACACTGGGGAACTGTTAAATAAGGCTCTGTGCCCAGAGTCACATAGACATCTAAAACAAAGCATTCCAGCATAGCTTAGCAGTCAGGTTAGAAAGAGGGCAATGTGATGCCATGGGAAACTCCTGTGTTGCTTTCTACATGATCCTACCCTCAGACCACCAACCATTAAGAGAGTAAACTAAGCTTTGTGGACCAGTTTAGAGAAAAATGAAACACAGTGTCTCAGATATGCAGGTCACTTATGAGTGTGTCACCACACACTAAGGAAAGGCACAAAGCCACATGAGATGGCCATGTCAAAGGAAATACACTTCCTCGAAAAGCTTATAAAGTCCCAATTTCTTCTACAAAAGGAGTATTAGGTTGGAAGTGTTATGAGAGATAGACTATGATTTTTATTAAATAAATCAACTTCGTCTGCATGGAGAGTAGTTGGTATAAAAGCCCTTTAAATTGCTTAGTAGAAATGAACAGATTCTTTCAAAAATGCTTAAAAAATAACACACTATAATGGCTAGAGAAGATGAATTTCAAGATAAAAAGAATCAAATATTGAATGAAAATGTGAAATTGTAACGCAAGTACTGTTGAGTAAATTCCAGGACAAGGCACTTGGTCCTGTGTGTGTATGGAGTAGGCAGTCATTTCATTGAGCACAGCCTGACCTGTAATAGTCCTCATCTGTGGACACACAAAGAATTTAAGCAGCTTACCAATCAATGGTCACAGTCAGCCAGGGGTAGATCTATCATTTTAGACATTCAAAAGAGCTAGACACACAGTGTCCCAGGATTTGGCTAGACTGCAGAGTGTCAGAGTGGGAGGCAGAAGTGGTTGGAGTTAGAGACTGCAAACCCCTGAGATGCTGCTGTTCTCCAGTTGCAAGGGGTGTGCAAAGTCCCACCCACTGGCTTCTAATCTCTTTAGCATGGAGGTGGTAACAGCAATCATGGGCAGAGAGGCAAAAACATGATGCCATGACACCATGTTCTCAAAAAAGAGCCTTTTTCTTACCCAAGGAGAGTAATGTATGGAATTTATCTTTTGAAAGCAAGGGAAGAAAATAATTCAGAGCAAGAAAAATTTCAAGCAGTATGGAAAATCTGGGGTATTTATTGATGTAAATATTGAGATAAGATTTGGGGGAGGGGTTAGTTGAAACTAAAATGTAAGGAGAAATGAATGGCTTTCTCCAGGTTAAAATAGAAAAGCTGGTCCAGCATAGTGGAGAGCTGTTTTATTGATTAGATATTTAGAATATGCTATTTCATAATACAATTAGACACTCAGTATAATAAAATATATGAAAATTTGCCATTATGAAGGAAGATGCTGGGTAAAATTATTTTAGTGAATAAAGTATTATATTTAGATATCATATATTTTAAATAATTGGTGTGGGGGACCCAAGATGGCAGCAATGGTCATACTCTGTGTCTGATCAGCAGCACAGCAGTGACTGCACAACAACTGAAGGACCAAACTGAGAGATCCAAAATACTAGTACTGGTGTTTCCCAGGTGAGAGGGGACCACACAGTGTGGAACACAGATGGGTCCATCTTTGGATCAGCCAGCTAATCCAAAGAAAAGTCCCTGGGTCCTTACTGGTGTGGGTGCAGTCCTCAGTGTCTAACTACACAGCAGGGTACAGCAAACAGCGCTCAGTCCCAGACTAATTTGTGGGTCACAAAACACCAGTGTCTGGCACTCTCAGCTGAGTGGAGACCTCACAGTGTGGGTCACAAGGAGACCTGACCCCAGATCTCATGGAAATGTTTCCAGGTACCCTCAGGCATGCAGTCTCCAGTTGCTTACCATACACCAGTGCTCATGCATTCAGAGTATCAGACTAAACTGTGGGCCACAGAAGACCAGTGTCTCAGTCTTCCAGCCCAGAGGAGCACCCATGGTGTAGAACACAAGTGGATCTGACCTCAGGTCACCTGGCTGATCCATGGAAGAGTTCTCTGATCCCCGCAGGCAAGGAGTCTCAGCCTATAGCCATCCAACTTCTAGCTGCTCTCAACATACAGTAAAGGACATGATAAACTACCACCCAATGCCAGAGGCAGTCAGATGATTAAAGGCCAACAGAAAAAACACAAACAATAAAAACCAAAGTAATATGGCATCTCCAGAACCCAGTTATCCTGAAGCAGTCAGCCCTGGATACTCTAACACAACTGAAACACAAGAAAATGACCACATATCTTTCATTATGAAGATGACAATGGAGGAAATCCACAAAGAAATACAAGAAGATGCAGTCAAACAGATTGAGGCTCTTAGAGAGGCCTGAGAGAGGCCTATAGAGAGGAAATGAAGAATTCACTAGATGATATTCAGGAAAATTCAATCAGGTAACGGAAATCAACAAAACTCTACCTCAGAGACTTGAAGCTGTTCTTTTTTTTTTTTTTTCATACAACTCTAACCAAGCAAGTGAAAGACTTGTATGAAAAAAATTTTCAAGTCTCTGAAGAAAGAAATTGAAGAAGATATCAGAAGACAGAAAGATCTCCCATGATCATGGATCAGTAGGATTAACATAATAAAAATGGCCATTTACCAAAAGCAATCTACAGATTCAATGCAAGCCCTATCAAAATGCCTACACAATTCTTTACAGACTTGTAAGATCAATTCTCAACTTCATATGGAAAAAAAAAAAAAAAAACCCAGGATAGCTAAAACAATCCTGAACAATAAAAGATCTTCCAGAGGAATATCCATGCCTTATCTCAATCTGTTCTACAGAGCAACAGTAATAAAAATGGCATAGTACTGGCATAGCAATAGACTGGATGATCAATGAATTGAATCAAAGACCAAGAAAGAAACCACACACCTATGGACACTTGATTTTTGAGAAAGAAGTCAAAAACATACAGTGGAAAAAGATAGCATCTTCAACAAATGATGCTGGTCTAACTGGATGTCTACATGCAGAAAAATGCAAAAGATCTATATTTATCATCACTGGGAGTAGTGAGCCATGATGTAGTTCAGCCTACCTTCAGGTCATTTCTATTACTAATACTATTACTGATATCATCCAACTATCAGCTACAGACCAATGTTTCCACATTCATCGTAACATGTTCTTATTTATTTATTTATTTATTTATTTATTTATTTATTTTGGTTTTTTCTTTTTAAGACAGTGTTTTTCTGTGTGGCCCTGGATGTTCTGCACTTGCTTTGTAGACCAGGCTGGCCTCGAACTCATAGCAATCCACCTGCCTCTGCCTCGCTGAGTGCTGGGATTACAGGCGTGAGTTGCCACACCCGGCTCATGGTAAGATGTTTTAAATCAGTGTGCAACATCTGCTTATGAATTCTCATCATCTTCCCTCAGGCACAACACCCAACTGTGTGTCTGGATAGAGGTACAAAAGGGTGTCCGGTGGAGAGATCTTATCTTATGGAAAGTCCTTGTCACCGAGATCTATCCGTCTTCCCTGGGAGGAAATTAGACTGAGCCTCCCTAGCTTTGCCTCTGGGATTGCTGGCGGAAGCCTTTACACTTTGCCCCATCTAACTAGTTCTGAGATAGGTCTTTCTTTTCACAGATACATTCACGTTTCAGGGTCTTTCATGTTTTAAGGAATGCTGATCATTTTTTTTTCTTTTAAAAAATATACTCCTTTACGGCAGAGAAAGCCAACTACATTATTTCTCCGATGTCTCATAAGGTTTTACAGAACACACCTGCAAGCACCAGGGTTGAATACACACCCATTAGTTCTCAGCACATGTTGGAAGTTATCAGAACATTGAACATCTGTCTAATGCTCTACAGATGCCACACTGCTTAGTAAAACTTTTATGGAATAATTCCCCAGAAAAGCAACAGCTGTTTTATTAATCTCATGTGTCCCAAGGCTTCTTGACAAACTAAACTATGTTTCTATCTGTTCAGTCAGGTTCCCTATCTTGAGTCTTAAGGGAGGTGTCCCATCCAGTTATGCACTAGCGAATCTGATCTGTTCTTTTTGGGATCTTCAAAGAGACCTGATGCTGACAAAGGCTGCTTTGGCCACTGGCTAATATTTCACATTAATGGTAAGATGCTTTAAACCAATATATAATATGTACATACGAGCCTCAATCATCTCCCTCATGCACAACACCCAGCTGTGTGCTCTTCCCCTCTGGAGAGTGCTCTGCTTTACTCTAATGAAGTCTATCTGTCTTCTACATGGGGGAAGAGGAAAGGGAGGAAGAGGAAGAAGAGTGAGCAGCATCAGCAGCATCAGCATCATCATCATCATCATCATCATCATCATCAGCAGCAGCAGCAGCAGCAGCAGCAGAGCAAGATGATCTACTTTTTCTACCAAGACAGTCTCTCCTGTCTTCAGGCATCACTTTTGTCATTTCAAATCTCTGCTTCTTCTTCTTCTGTAGATTTTCAATACATATTATGGTCTGTCCTCTCCAGTCAACCCCAGTTTGTCACCTGAGCAAACTCTCAGCATGTACTGGCTTTTTTTTTTTTTTTTTTTTTTTGGCTTTGGTATGCAGTTTTAGAGTTTACAGTAATTTTGTGTGTTTATATAGTTTCTATTTTAGCAAGGGTCTGTCTCTCTGAAGAAGATAAGGTCTTTAAACGATAATATCATGCCACATGTTCTATTATCCTCTGCACACCTATCACGTAAAAGACATCCTTGTCTGGAATTCAGTCCCTTAGTCCCTGAAGTACTTTCCGCCTGGACACTGTTTACTCAGCCATTAAAACATTTATCACAGGTGTTTTGAAGTGCATTGTGTGAGGTCTGTGTGACTCACAGTCCTATCCAGTTCATCTTTTTATCTTGCAAAGTACCCAAGATAGCACTCTTTACAAAAAGAACTCAACAATACTGGCTAATTAAGTTTCTATTAAATTTTAACTTTCCCCAGCATTCAGTATACCTTCATTTTTAGGAACAGAGATTTTCAAAGTCAAAGATGATTATGTTGGGGAAAAAAAACTGTATTGACATTTGGCACATGCAGGAGGGAAATAATGGCTTGATTCTTTTCTAATTCATTATTTAAAAAGAGCGCTGCAGTCTAAATTTAAACAGTTGTCAAACCTTCAGTGAACAGGAAGCAGCTGCTGTATGCAGCCCAAAGACAGATGTTAAATATAGGTACTTACAATATAAATGTTAGTCTATCAATTTATTTTGCTGTTTTCAGTAAAAGATTTTACCTCATTGTTAATGCCATCATGGAATAATGTTAGTGTAACTATTAGCTATTTTTCATCCACACTTAAGATAATCTCAAGACGGAGCCCGCTAGTAACTGGGTTATCTTTTTCTGTTTGTCTTTCTACTTTGATTTACTCTGGCAGTATTTAATTCCTTATAGGATGGAATATTTTTATGGAGAATTAGTCACTAAGCCTTTGAGTAATTTTAATTAAAATTCAGCTCAAATCAACCCTTATGCTTGGAAAAAGCATCTGCCATGTTTCCCCCACTTAAGAACTTGAGCTGAAAATACGAGCATTTTTTTCCTGTTATAAAAATTCTGCATCTGTGTGAAGTTAAAATAGCGTCAGAGGACAATTTTCAACACATTTTGGAGAATTATGGTTTTAAAAATGCAACTTTCAGAGAACAGCGCTGATGCCTTCTGGGACCTGACGCCGCTTCTTGCTATATGACATAATGACTTCTCTCCCAGCATGCAAAGTTAATCCCTTAACCTCTGGGTTCTTTAGTACGACAGATCAAGTAAATAGTATAATGCTTACCATATGACAGGAGTTATATATATATATTTCTCCTCTGGTACTTTGTATTTGGTTGTTAATTATTTTGCTCCCCAGTGAGCACATTCTCACGTACACCTGTCATTGTTGTATAAACCTTGTTCTAGCTCATTTAAAGGTGATTGGTTAATAAAAAATGCTGAAGGTTGGGCAGGGAAAAAGTGAGAGGCGGAGCTAAAGTTTAGACATTGAGGGCAGGAGGATCATGGGAGATGGAGAGAGACGGACGAGAAAGAAGGAAGCAGAGCAGCCGTGGGTTAGCGTGGAGAGAAGCACGTGGCCAGATCAGCGTGGATGAAGGGAAGCATCCCAGATGAAAAATATGAGCCAGTATTTATGGAGTATGGATAGGAAGTAGCCCAGATAGGAATGATTAGAGCAATTGATATGGGATGTGGGACTGGGAAATAAAGTAGTTTAGGGGGTTAGTACTTGCCCAGCCTCAAGTAAAACAAGGCTTACTTAAAAATCTATCACATGTCTGGGTGTATTATTGTTTATTAGCAGGTTAAATAAAAACATTGTAATAATTATAGGCTTTTAATAATAAACATTATTAGCTATAGTTTTGCTTACTACAACATACGCCCCTATTATTATTTTTGGGTGAATGAATAAACTGATACGTGATTGGATATTATGACATAAAAACCTTGCCTTTGTCCATTTATTTCTTGTCATTTTATTATCTGTGGTTACTGGCACTAGTCTAGCCTAGAATGCTCTTCCAATACAGAGACTAATTGGTAGAAACTAAGTAGAGTAGCCGAAGATCCAGAAATTTAAGTGTTTTGTGCAAATAATAAAATAATTGTTGCAATGCATTTTTATTCTTTGGAAAGATCACTTCTATCTTCCAGGAAATTTTTAAAAATCTGTAATTCTATTTATCAAATCATGAATAGAGCTCCCTTTGGGTACATTATACTGACTATTGTAGCCACTAATTAGCCCAAATGAAAGTATTCTCCAAAACAGTCATTCGGTCTGGTCTTGTTTGAGGCAATAATCCTGATTTTTGAGTTAGATCTGGCTGTCTCTGAAAGGTCTGCAGCTTTGAGTCCCTAACTGGGTATTGGGATGGCACTTGTATGATGTAGCTGGTGCGGTCCATGTGACTGGAAGACCAGGAGTTTTGTCTCACTGAGGCCCTGGCACAGGCCTCAACACACAGCCATATTCACTGCCTTGTGGCACTTACTAGAAAACATACATCATAGTTTTTGATATCATAAAACACAATGTATACCAATATTATACACCAAAAGAGTGAGTTTTTGATTACACCAGTGTGAATTAGTGAAAACAATTAAAGACATTCTTTCTGTGGTACTGGGGGTCAACGCCAGAAACTTCCACATAATTGGCAAGAATTCTACCACTAACTTACATCTCTCAAGTTTCTCTTTTCATAATAAAATATAGTAATGGCAAATTTGAATTAGATTGGCATCCAGTTCTGATTTCTACCCCCATCGTACTAAGCATAATAAACAAATAAAATTATAGACATATATATATATATATGTATATATATTGTGATATGATTAAATCAAAATAATTAGCTTAGGATAATTTATACACTTGGATTTTTTATAGGAACATTTAAGGTCTCAGAAAATGCCATGTATATATTATTATTAACTACAGTAACTGTCCCAGTTTCATTCTTGTTGCTGTGATAGAATACCCTGATGAAAAGTATCTTTGAGGGGAAAGTTTTTTTAAGCTCACAATTCTAAGATACAGTTCACCATTGCAGGGAAATAAAAAAAAAAAGGGGGGGGGACCTAAGGAAACTAGTCACATAGCATTCCAGTGACAAATAGAGAGAGAATAAATGCATGCAAGCATGCTCAGCTAGTTTCCTTTAATTCTCATACACTCCAGGACCTAAGCCCAGAGAACGGTGCCTCTAACTTCAGGCTGAGTCTCCTCATATGAATTAACCCAATAAACAAAGTCTCTCACAGGCAAGTCTACAGACCAACCTGATGCAGACAACCCTTTGTCAAGATTCTCTTCCTGCATGACGCTGCACTGTGTTACATGGAGAATTAAAACTGACCATCTCAGTATCCACGCTTTCAAAAGATCTCCATAATGTATTGGTTCTAACAGAAAATTTATATCCTTTACCCAAATTGCTCTACAGTAACCCATTCCACTTCAGCCTATGGCCACCTTTTTGAAGTTCTACATATAGGAATGGTTTATGTAGAGGAATTTTAATTCAGAGCATGCTGCTGTGGCAAGAGATCATATCCAAAGACTCTCTAGGTCTGTGTGATCTGACAGGATTACAGACATGCCTTTAATCCCAGGAGATGGAGGCAAGCAAACCTCTTAGAGTTCAAGAGCAGACTGGTATAGAGCAAGTTTCAGGTAAAGAAAAGCTTAGGTTCAGGTGTGGTGGTGCATGCCTTTAATCCCAGCACTCAGGAGACAGAGGCATGCTGTTCAGGTAGTTCTCTTGAGTCAGTGAGTTGAGAGGCAGTGTGGAGGAGTTGAGTTTGTGGCAGTTCATGAAATTCAGAGGTAAGTTTTACTGGAAAGTTGTATAGAGAGAGGTTGAAGAGAGAACAAGCTAGTCATAGGTGAAGATAGAATGAGCCAGAGAATGAGAAGGAGCCAGAATATTAGAGCAGATTGCTAGAGTTAGTTTAAGGCCAAGCAGAACAATTCAGTCAGAGCCGAAAGAGAAGCCAGATGGAATCAGTCAACTTGGAGAAGAGTTTGCGCCAGGACAGCTGAGTTGAACCAGCCAGCCAGAGTTCAAAAAGAGCTAGGATCTTATTCAGCAGTGAGTCTCAGATGCTGAAAGTGTTCTAGGCCTAGGTTAAATTGTATGGAGGCCAGAAGCTTCCAGGACTAGGCCTAAATTAACAGACAGTAAGTCAGTAAGTCTTTGAGACAACAATTACATCTGTTGAATAAAAGTTTGGACAACATTTTATGTTTCTGTGTCTAATGTCCACGGTCATTCTTGTTGTCATCAAAGAGTATTCATATATATATATATATCTGCACTACATTTTTACCATTTGCGCATCTGCTGATAGGCATGTGGGTTGATTCCCCATCTTGACCATTGTGGATAGTGCTGTAATGAATAGGGAGTTACATTTACTCTCATGCTCATCTTTTTCTTTCTTTCTTTTTTTAATACTCCTAATCCATTTATATCTCCTTTTCTGCACTGTATTTTTAAAATTTGTGTTAATCTCTTACTATGTTTAATTAATGTTTTTCATATTTTTAGCTAGCATATCCAGTAATAGGGTTGCTGCCAGTATTCTTGTACATATTTAGTTTTGGTTGTTTCCTCCCCTACTTCCCTAAAGTTACTCCCAGTCCCTGTTTGTGATCTCTTAAGAATATAGTATTGGTTTCCACATAATTTAGCTCTTTCTAAAGCTCTTTTTGCTGAATCTATAGATTACATATTACATCTAATACAATGATTTTTGTTATATGTATTTGTTCCATACAATGATTTTGAAGTAACCTTGTTTTCAACATGATGTGATCATTTGTTCAAGTGCTCTAGCAATGCATACAAAATAGTAGTCTAGAAATCTGAATAAGTGACCAAAACGTTAAAGGGATGTTTTTATTAAATAGCCTCCAGTGCAACTCAGTCACCAAGTGATTTCAACTAGGAGATTTAAGTCACAGGCCAGATGCAATAGCAGTGTGTTTCTGGTCTGTAACAAGTCAGGAAGGGGAGAATATATCCTTGTTTCTTAGCTCACACCTTTTCCTTATGTTTGGAGCCCTTACAGAGTCCTCTATTCTAAGTCTCCAGATTACTTATTTCTGCATTTTTATATGTAGACATCTGGATAATTTCTAGGCTACTTTATGAAGAGTGGTATTTTTATGATGTAATCTCTATTGCGGGTTTGACTTGGTTGTCTCCCATTTTCTCGTTTATATCATCAAGGTGCTGGAGGAGTTGTCTCATGTAGACCGTCCCTCCTTTACATCTTACCCTCATGCATCCCAACTGTCTTTCCCACTGTCACACAGACCACTGTCCTTTGAAAGACAAGTCCACACAAAGTCCAACAGACACCTCCTTCTCTGTTTCTTCCAATGCTACTCAGCGTTACTTTCCTACATGGGTCTGGCTTCTATAATACAATTCCCCCTTGCTTTCTCTTCCTGTCTCAGGCTCATCGTTCCCATCATTGCTTGATGATGCAACTCCCTTTTCTTAACCAAAATGACTGTGGTTCATTGGCATCCTTCCTCTGGTGTCTCTTACCTATGGGCACACAATTGTGTTAGGACAACATATCTTTTATTGACACTCACTGCGTATGCACAAACAGCTTTAAAATTAGTTACCACACACAAGATTTCAGACCCACATCCCCAGGTGCTTACTGGGCATTTTCCATAAACATCCCATCCAAACCATTAACCCAAAATAATAATTTTAATAAAAATATTTGTTGTTGTTGCTATTATTATTGTGTATATGTTTGTGCATGTGTGTGCCTTGGCTTGTGTATGTGGAGGTAAGAGGACAACATTGTGGAGTTGGCTCTTTCCCTCTGCCTGCATGTGGGTTCTGATGGTAGAATTCAGGTTGCCAGGCTTGTGTGTAGCCGCTGCTCTTACAAAAACCATGGAGTCATCCTTTTGGCCTTCAAAATATGACTCTTGCTTTGTGAAAGCCAACATACATTCCACTACCTCTGAAAGCCCGCATGTCTTTTTCCCTCTTGGCCCCTTACTAAAGCTCTAACTGGTGTGAGTGTATTCATGAAGTGATCCTGGTTTACCACTATCACGGTGATTCCTTTAGACTATATTTTTTCATGTAATCTATGGTGACTTGTCTCTGCTATTCTTCCTGCTTGAGGAATCAATGCCCTGTACTCCACTGCCTACTCACAATTCTTGCATGGTTTATTGTTCCAGTACAAATTTTAACTCCTTTGCCTTCTTAATAGTCACAGAATCCACTTATGGTACTGTTCCCTGTCTGTCCAAGCCTTAAGTTGTACCACTCATCATAAAACATTTATCTTCCAGCAAATCAAACACATTTGCAGTTATCTAAAGATGCCATATTCTCTTTTCTCTTCAGTGTATCTTAAACTGCTTATAAAGTGTTCCAGAGTAGTGTTCTGTGTCCACACTCTACATCCCACTCTCAGGCTGCTTCTTAAACTTGTGGCCTTAAAACATCTTTTCAGTTCAATTTTCTTTATGTATGAATCTTCTGCCTTCCTTTGTCAGGTCCTGTTGCGCCTGTTACATGAAGCTATGATAATCTTCCTCTTTTTAAAAATTTTTTATCCATCCTCTGTAAGCTTCCTATGGGGACACTTTTCAGATAGTATACAGCAATTGGTCCATGGCTGCCAGATAGATGAATGGCAAAGCAACTCATTTGATTACTACTTTTTATAAAAGTTGCAAATACTGGATCAAAATTGCTCATAAATAATTTCTTCTGCTTCAACCTGACCTCCTGTAAACTTTTCTCTTCATAAGTAGCAAAAGACCACTGAAAACCTCTCAAAATCCTGTTTCCTAATAAGGAAGGTTTGCCATAAGCCTTCAAAAGTATCATGAATGAAAGCCACAGAATCAAGTGGTTCAGACATGAGAGGAGAATATTTCAGTCACAGGATTATGGCTGAACTGCATGCAGCCCTACACATCATTAGTCTCTATTTGAGGTACCGAGAGTTATTGAACATTGTGTTTGAATGAAATGATGGTTATAAGTCCCTGTTGATTTAAAATGCTTCTCAGACTCTTAATGCTTCAATGAAGTCCCTAGACTTCACTCCAAAATGCTCTCATGTACTGACAACAAACATTCTGAAACAATGTGAACTCTACAGACTAACACAGCCAAGTCTGGCCAGTTACTGTTATTTGTATCAAATAATGTTTGGTATGAATTTCCCAAAGACCCCACAATATAACTAAATAGATTGAATGGACTTTTTGCTTTTGTTCCTATGGACAAAGTTGCTCTCCTGTGAAATTAACAGATGTGATTATTACATGCGTGTGATCTAGGGCTGCTTTCTACTTTAATATTTGTTGGCTTTGGCCAAAGATGAGATGAATCCAGCATGATATTAGAAAATTATATTACAGCTTGGCAATGATGGCAAATGCCTTTAATTCCAGCACTTGGGAGGCAGAGGTGGGTGGATTTCTGAATTTGAAGCCAGCCTGGTCTACAAAGCAAGTTCCAGGACAGCCAGAGCTGCACAGAGATGTCTCAACCCCCTCCCCCAAATTATATTACAAATAAGATGAATTAAGTATGTAGTTGGATAAGTTATGTAATGTGTACACTTGTTTTTAAAAGCAACGGGCCTAACATAAAGGATGACCATAAATTCTTATGCATAGAAAACTCTTCCAGGCATGATTATTTCTCAAGGGCATTGTTTCTTCAGTCACGTTAACACATACAATATTTGATACTTATAAGACAAGGAGAAGATGAGCTGTTTGGAAAACATTTACAGGTAAGCTGAGGATCTGTGAAACATCAGAATATAATAAGGTTTACTGTTCAAGGCAAACACCGCAGAATTATGACAAGAGTGAACCTGAGAAACAATGGGCAAGGAACAATTAATCAAGCTCTAGGTGCAAAGGGGTCTCCCCGGTGCTTTGCATTTCTGTCATATAAAGCACTAGAGAGAGTATGCTTCAAGGCTCTGGGACCACTTCTCTGAGGTTGCACACCTTTGTGTCCTTCAAGAGTCTGCAATCATTCTCAGAATTTTCTTCCCTGAGAGAATAATATAGATTCAGAAGAAAGAAATGAACTTCCATGGATCAGGATTTGCAAGGCTCAGTACCTAAGCCTTGAGGTCTGAAACATTGGAGAACAGATTTATATCCCCCTACACACCCAGTTGGCATCGCAGGCAAATGAACTGGCGAATGAAAGGATTTCGGGTAGACTATAAGAAGCCGAGTTTCTGACGTGTTCACCTTTTCAAGGTGAAGGTTTATAAACTAAGTTTGAGAACTATTAAGATCCAAGAGAAGAGACTTTAGGTTTATAGCAGAGAATTCATATTTTCTAGGTTATCTGTGGAGAATTTGCAATTTTCAGGTAGGTAGGAAGAAAAAAATAATCTCAGTGTCTCCTGACTCCAAGATCACTGCAATAATTGTTTCCTTCCAGCTTTTTCTAATGCTGTATCTACACAGTGGGACGAACTGCATAGTTTTGTATGCGTTACTATTGTAAATAATGACACCATTATTTCTCCAAATTATGAGACCTTTATAGGGACATCAACGCACCACGAGCACTATGCCAAATAGAGCTCACATCATCTCAGCTTGGCATCTGGGGATTTTCATCCTGTTGGTATCCCAAGGCAATACATGTGAATAGGAAGATAAGGATACTAAGCCAACATCACAGTTTATAAAAACATACTTGATCTATGAGAGTATGCGACCACTTTATCACATACATGGCCATCTAGTATTTTGCTGAGAGTATTTATTATAATTTCTCAATCATTTCATTTCTTTTCCTATTTCTAAAATTTTTTTGTGGGTGGCTATATATGCTTATGTGTTTTTTGTGTGTTCTTGTGTGTGTACATGTTTAAATATTCATGAAGTTCCACCTTTCCCATTCCCTTGGGCCTTGTAAAGATACCTCAAATCCAACTGCCTACGACAATGGTATGAGATACAAGTGACCTCACTTTAAAACAGTGCTCTATATGGCCATAACGAAAGTGATGATATTCCCAATTCCCTATTTTGTCTTGCTATGTATGTCAGAGAACTAAATTTCAATGAAACATCTTGGAAAGAGTTCTAGAGTGTCCACCTCAGGAGACCCAGTCTTTAGACTTCCATTTAGACATAAGGCAAAAGTTATAGGAGGCACCAATGTTCAGGTTACTAACAATTTGGTATTTAGTTTATCTCCTTGGTTTAGTTCAACCTAACATCTTCAATGAGAACTGAGGAAGTTAGAAGGACAGTGGAACTTGGCGTATTTTATGGTTTTTCTCACAGGAAACTCACAAGCTAATCTTGAGAGGTAAGCTGCTTCCAAGCACAAGCTCTTAAGAGCTACACAGCATAGCTCCCACTTTAAAAGAAAAAAGTAGGATTTTCCACTGTGTGCCTGCAGTCATTTTTTTTAAACACGGTGTCCTGCATCTCAGCTTTGCATAAGACTTGTTATGGAGCCAAGCTGATTATGAATGTCTCATCTTCCTCCCTCATCTCTTGAGTGCTAAAGTTACAGGAAACCTCACCATGTCCTGCTGATGTGGTGCTGGGCTCACACCCAGGGCTCTCTGAATGGTAGAGAAGCATTCTACCAACTGAGCTATGTTCCCAGATCCGGAATCACCATTTTCTCAAAAGAAACGAAGCTATTCGGACTGCAACGGCAGTCAAAGCACCATGTCAGGTGAAAGACATCTTATACAAGTACCTATTGTCTTATATTTTTAATGATGATCCCATTTCGAAAATAGGGAGTGAAATTTCATGAGATCAGGAACGGTTAACAAGAGGACTGAGAATAATGAATGAACAAATAAAAATTCAAAATTTCCAGGGGTATTTTGTAAGCAGTGCCGGTCATGACATTGCACTTAGATGAGAAGATGCAAGGAAGGGCTGCATAGACACGTGCTGGCCTTATGATGCACTATGACAGTACACACACAGAGAGAGTGTCACTCTCAACAGCCAGTTAAAATTAGTTTTGTTGATATCTGCTACAAGTGTTGATATACCCTGTGTCTGAAGAAGATCTAAATAGTAGATGAAAAGGCAGCCAACCTGTCTTTGTGATGGAAAGATGGAGGAATTTGTGTTTTATTTTCATAAGCACAAGAGATTGATCACT
This sequence comes from Acomys percivali, assembly GCA_907169655.1. NCBI lineage: Eukaryota > Metazoa > Chordata > Mammalia > Rodentia > Muridae > Acomys > Acomys percivali. The sequence goes on from OU015744.1 coordinate 60,744,493, forward strand.
ACAGTGAGGAAAGAGATGGAAAAACTCTTTTTCATTGTTAAAAGCATTTCTGGGTCTCTTCTTCTGATGTTAGTACAGATGCATTAATTACTCTTGTGAGTAACACTTTAGGCTTAGAAAAAAATATTTTGGAAGCTTTTATCATTACACCACCAAGAATCCACAAAAAATCTAGGAAATAACCTTGTGAGAAAATACACCTGAACACTTAAGTAGAAACACATTTTGGCAGGCACTCCATGGTTTAACTGAAAAAAAAAAAAAAAGGACTGTCCAGCATCTATATTTGAGCACTAAAGGATGTATTTTATTTTTCAGCTTGCTTTGGTAAAACCCCTTTGCCTGGGAGGCAGTTAGTAGCACACAGGGCTCCTGATGAAGCTCACTCCTGATTTTGATAACAGAAGGAATTCATGGCTTTCGCCTATCTTCTTGTACACTTGGGCATGTGCAGCCATCTCCAACTCATCGAAATGCCAACTGAGTACTTAGGTGTGGAAAATACCAATTTTAAAAAGGATTTAAAATTGACGCATGTTCATCACAAGGGTTTGGGGACTGGGTAGGGCTTCTGGAATTCCCTTTAGTGATGTTGCAGCAACTTAAGATTCAAAGCAGAAGGCCTTGGTGTCACAGGCTCAGCTCCGGCATGACTGCAATCTTCTCTCTTGAATTTTACCCCTAACAGAGCCAGCTGGAAGAAAATTCTTGATCTTCAAAAGTATGTTTCTTGTTTTTGCTTTTCTTTTGACTGAGCTCTACACTTGTGTGTGTGTGTGTGTGTGTGTGTGTGTGTGTGTGTGTGTTCTGAACTACTAATGCTGGATAAGATATAGAGAAAGAAAGTACAGAAACGTCTAGGAAAACACGGAAACACGGAACTTTCTGGAATGCTGCCACCAAAAGCCAAGGTCAGGAGAGACAGGACTTCTTTTCAGAACAATATCCCTGTGTTACAGGAGCTGGTCATGGCAGTGAACAACTTACCTATCGCTCCTTCTTAGCCAGTGAAAGGCTGAAACTAGGAGAGAATCATAACGTGAACTATTTAAAAAATTTAATTTTATTAATTTATTCAGATCACACCTCAATTGTTATCCCATCCCTTGCATCCTCCCGTTCCTCCCTCCTGCTTTCACCCTATTCCCTTCCCCTAAGTCTAAGACCCAGGGGGACCTCCTCCCCCACATATGGTCATAGGCTATCAAGTCTCTTCTTGGCAGCCTGCTTATTCTTTCTTTGAGTGCCACCAGGCCTCCTCACCAAGGGGAGGTGGTCAAATAACTATTTTTTTAATAGAATATACACTTGAATATAATCTGGAGAATTATTCAGCTAGACTAAACAGATTTCTACATAATCAAAATTATAAAAACTATAGGAGCTTTCCTTAGACGGCTACCTTATATTCCATCTATCTCTACCTCATGCATTAACTTACATTTTAATATTTATAAGCGGCTCATTGCACTATGTTCTCCCTCTCCTATGCCCCATTCCTCATTTCCTTACAACTCTTGTTCAGAGCTAACGATTGATGTAGTCTTGTTTTGTATAATATTTATTTTAAATTGCCTTTGCTATATAGTCCTTTGCTTTTCAGTCCAAGGGGATTTACAACCAATGTGAATTGTAAGAATGCTACAGCATTGGGAATGGAGAGGAACTAATGGCTAAGATGTGTAGCTTCTTTGAAATTTGGAGAAGATGGTGTTTATTAGACAGAAGAGACACAAATGGCTTTACGAAGTAAAGTGGAAGTACACAGGTGCCCAAAACACTTTTATGCATGAGGAACATTTTGAGCCCTGGAGTCAGACCACCCCCATGAACCAATATTCATTTTATTATTATTATTATTATTATTATTATTATTATTATTATTATTATTAT
>OU015744.1:60746395-60789467 GCA_907169655.1 Acomys percivali
GGCTGTGTATGGTATTTACATATTTTTCTCTTCAAATTCATTCTCTTTAGCCTCACATTTCACCCTATAGTTACATCAAACTGCTGGTGGCTCTGTATACCATGAAGTCTCCCATCTTTGTGGCGTAAGAACTTCCATCCTGGTCAGTCTTGCCATCTTTCCTTCTCTAGGGAACATGTATTCCCTTATTGTGACTCAGCACCAGCACCCCTCTGTTCTGGACACCTTCTGTGGGACCGACATTCTCTTGTCACTCTCTGTAGTAGCACTGCATCGGCTCCACGTGTCGAGGTCATTTCGCTAGGCAGTGCCCTCCTCCGAAGCACTGCATGGATTACGACTGAGGCACAATTGAATGCCACGGTTTAGTAAAGCCCTGCTCTAACAGACAGACGACCAACCATGTAACTGTGGCGTGCTGCCAATTGTTCTTGTATTGTTGGGAGATAACAAAGGAACACAGAGAACTACATGCAATTTTATTTTGAAAATGTGTGCTTTCATATGAACGGGGAATTAAGATCAATGTTATAACTAAGACACTAAAGTGTAGCTATTTCTAGTAGATATTTAAAGAATTAGTTAAAAAAAAAAAAGATGGGAGCCTCCCACCCACCCTGTGGCCCACACTTACAGTTGCAAATGTTCACAGTTCGGTTTCCTAGCGTTTTGTCTCACAACAGAGCTTCAGCATTTCAAAAATCCTTTGAAAACGCGTGATTTCTTTACTTTCCTATATCTTATTTTACATTCATTTTAGCCTTATGTAGAAAACAGGCTTTCATTTAAATAATTTAAAGAAACCACAGACTATAGTGGCCCATCTCACTCCTTTATGAATGAATGATTCTGAGCCATCACCAGAACTTATCCACATAAAGGGGTTGATAAATCTTGTTCATCTATAAATAATTTAATCCTATCTGCTGCCTCCATTGAAGGAAATGTTGCTCTATACTGAACCTGCTCAAAACATAGAAAACAATTCAGTCAAGGGCAGTGGTGTCTGTTACTGCTGTTTGCTTGGAGCAGAATTGTATTTAATGTGTATATTCTTGGATGTGTAAAAGCATTTGTGTGTGTATGTGTGTGTGTGTGTGTGTGTGTGTGTGTGTGTGTGTGTGTCTATACACACATGAGCTCACATGCACATGAGCAGCCTTGAAGGGGTGTGTAGGAAAAGTGTTGGCTTCTCTTTTTAGCAATTTCATATCTAGCTAAGGCAGGCAGCAGCATCTGAATTTTATTTTTTCATCCCTGGTCGTGAGAGTACCAGTAATAGTTTGGCAGAAAGCCGGAGGCAGCCTTCCCCAGGGGCAGCAACATTGATCAGTGAGCGCATTTTGAAGAGATGTTTTTGTTTTAATTAATTCTTATCTTACCTCATTAGAAAATACAACTTATTTATACATTTTTCTTACAGTTTGACAGTTAGGTGTCTATAATTAGTGTTCAAAATAGGATGAAAAAGCTCAATGCAACTACAGAGGTGTCTCTTTGATGATTAGTGGCAGGTCTCCAAGGACCTCTTCTAAAGATCTATGCTTACTTCGAAATATTTTACTACATTAATTATTTTAGTTGTGTGTTTTTGTGTATGAGTGTACATGCCTCAGTACACATGTGGCACTCAGCCTGCATGGGATGGTGCTTTCCTTCTCTTCTGTGGGTCCTAGGAATTCAACTTAGCTCAAGCCTGGCAGCAAGTGCCTTTACTCACTGAGCCATGTCACGGCCCAGCTTAGATATTTTTAAAAGTTTTCAAAAGCAAAGAAATGCCAACAATAATCTATACCCCATGATTTAATTTCATACCCATAATTTCTTCTTGTTTTCTGAATGCTATAGATATAAGATTTTGTTGGTTTTGTTCCTGTTGCAGCAATATATCAGACTGCAGTTGACCTTCTTAAGTTAAAACACAAAAACACAGTGAAGTTCAGTAGCTATATGTGAATGACCTTGATGAAATTCTGCCTGCAGTGAGAAATGATATGGGTAATTCTCAGAAAGCACACTCAGACAATGAGTTATTGCCTAAGACAAAAGCAGTCTTTTCTGCAAGCTGTACTGTGTCTATGAGGCCACTGGGGTATCGTGTAGAAACTGAAGCAATAATTTTCTCCTATGCAATGAAAAATATAATGTAACTTGCACTCTAGGACCTTTTGCCTCATCATGTTAAACGCTTCCCCCATGTTATTTTAAAGGAGAGATTGTGATACTGTAAGTCTAAGTAATTGAGATTTATGTTCCTGTGTTTAGCGAATGGTTACACAAGATATTCCCTAGCCTCCTAAATGTTTTAGGTGCTAGGAAGTTTCAAAATGTGGCAGTTTTATTCATAATAGCCAGAATCTGGAAACAACCTAGATGTCCTTCAACTGAAGAACGGATAAAGAAACGGTGGTACATTTATACAGTAAAATACTACTCAGCTATGAAAAACAAGAAAATCATAAAATTTGCAGGCAAATGGATGGAACTAGAAAAGATAATCCTGAGTGAGGTAACCCAGACCCAGAAAGACATGTATGGTATGTACTCACTTATAAGTGGATATTAGATCAACATAGATGTCCTCTGAGAGACTCCACCCAGCAGGGAATTGGGACAGGTGCTGTGACTCACAGCAGGACTCTGGGAGGAGTGCTGAGAGTCCTATGGAAGAGTTGGGGATGGAAGGACCAGGAGGGGTTAGGAGCTCCACAGGGGGAGCATCAAGGCTGGTGGATCTGGACCTAGGGGGTCCTGCACAAACTGATGCACCAACCAAGAACAATGCATGCAGAGAACCTTGACCTTCTGTTTAGATGTAGCTAATAGACAGCTCATTCTCCACTAGGTGGTGGTAGGGGTCGGGTGGGGGACTGCCTCTGACATGAACGCTGGTGCCTGTGATTTGATCACCTCCCCTTGGTGGGACAGCCTGTGGACCTACACAGGAAGGGGATGCAGGCTATCTGTATGAGACCTGATAGGCTGTGATCGTCAGACAGTGGAGGAGGATCCCCCCACCCCCATCCATCAGAGGTCTAGGGGAGAGGAATAGGGTGGAAGGGTGGGAAGGGGAAGATACAGATGAGAGGATAGCAATCGGAATATAATAAATTAAAATAAATACATAAGTGTGGATTATAACTGGCTTCATAACATAGTAAACAAGAAGGATACAGTTGTTTGGTTCTTCGAAGAGGCTCTTAGAGTTGATTGGAAAGAACCCACAGTGCTCAAAAGAAACCTGCAGATGCCCCCGCAACGAACGTTTAGAGTTGTTGCAGATATCATCAGGCTTTCTGACTTTTACTTTAACCCCAAGGTAAAATATAAACAAAACTTGATCACAGGGAAAATATGTGTGGTAAGAATTTCTTCTACCAGGCTAAGGTAGAAAAATGTTATTGTACAATCATGAGGACTTGAGTTGAATTTCCCATAACCCCCATAAAAAAAAAAAACTAGTGTGTAGCACACTTGTTATCACAGCCCTGGGGAGGAAGGAGATGGATAGCTGTTGGGAGCTCACTCATCAGCCAGTGTTTAAGTTGAGGGAGGCCTTTCTCTTCATATAAAAACTAAGTTAATGGATTAATAATGTATGGCTGTATTGTAAAAATAACATGCCCCCAAAGCACTAAATGTTACTAAATGGTGTGTCAATATAAAAACAACACCTTTTGTCAAGAGAATGAACAGAAATTAGCAAATGGTGAAGATATTTACAGGAGCCCTTTAAAATCCTTAGCTTTATGTTCTAAAGGTGTTACAGGGCTAGAATACTACCATATCATAAATTGTTTTATAAATATATTTATTTTATTTTTAAAGTGTGTGTGTGTGTGTGTGTGTGTGTGTGTGTGTGCATGTGTGCTCATGCACACGCATGAGTGTATTACTCACAGAGCCTAGGAGTATTGAATCCTCTAGAGCTGGAGTTACAGGAAGTTATGAACTCCTAAATATAGGTTCCAGGAACGGAACCAGGGTCTCCCGCCAGAGCATATTGTTCTTTCTCACTAAACCATCTCTCTATTCCCACTAGAAATTCTTAATACAACGTAACAGGTATAGTTGAAGTAGAATTTACCAAGCTATGTTTGATGATGTGAAACATTCTTTTTGTGTGTCCCTTTTTCTCTGCTCTCTCAAACTCCATGTTAGAAAACAACAGACTTAAGCAAGCTGAACCTCTACACGTGGAACAGCCTTGTTGTTAAGGTTTTTTTTTATTTTTTATATAAAACTGTATTTGTTTCTCTTAGTTTCTCTCTTAGCCCAGATATCACACAAACAATTAAGACTCTATTATATTATTTAAACAAGTTCACAGCACAAGAACTGAGCACTGGTTACTATATTCTTAACCCTATAAGCCAACTTGGTTTCTTCCCCGTGTACATCCCAGAGATACTTGGCACTTTGTAGCTTCCTGCTCTGGCTCCCTTGCCTCATGTTTCCTGGACCCCTCCTGTGGCTGCATCTCCTACTTCCTCTTTTCACTCCTCCTCACCGGCATGGCAGGAAGTCCAGCCCTATCCTCTCCCCTGCTAAGAGATTGGCTGTAACCTGCTTTATTGACATATCAGGGGACAATTGGGGTGCAGTGTTTACACAACATTAAGACAGGAGATTCTTAGAGCAAGGACTGCAACCAGACATGAGGAGGGCGATGGGTATGGAAATCAGCATTTGAATTACAAGTTAACCTTATGCCTACACCTTATTGTAAGTATTTGGCAGAATTTCTAAGAGAGAGATAAAATCTATAACAATTTGCTTGATTCAGAATCCTTAAACACCCTGTGAAGCGTTTCCTAGAATTACTGCTTCCAAGAACACAAATTCAATTTGCTGACTAACTATAGTCCCAAGGACCACTGCAAATGGCCTTAAAATATGTCAACCTTTAAATGTCCCATTACTTTTATATTTCTCAGATTTTATCTCAGTGCTCACAGACGAATGCTAAGCACACATAGAATTCGAGTGATATTAGCGTTATCCAAGTCTATGCATTTCTAAAATACACTGTGTTACTGTTCCTCTGTCTCTTTTACCTCACTTATTAGTAAAGGTAAGGGGATTAAACTTGCATCCAATTATTTTTCATCCAATTCTGTATATGCATGAGCAGTTTGTACAGATAGGAAAAGTGAACATTTCATAGTTGCTCTCCACATTCTGTAGGATTTTCTTAATAGAAGTTTCTTTGAGTTCCCCAAATTATTCATGGTCAGGAGTGCCTATTGATTGGCAGGAGGAGGGCTAGAATTCTATCGTTGCATAACATGAAAGCATTGCAGAAATGGTAGGAATTCAGAGAACCAAAAGACCTAAGTGGAGGTGAATCAGAAGATGTGAATGGGACAAAAGATGTCAGCATCGCATCACATTACATGCTTGCAGATTCTCCAGTGTGAATCAAGGTACCAGCATCAACTAGTGTGCACAGAGATGAAGAATACGTTATCTAGCTTTGGAGACTTGGGGATGCTCAATCATTTGCGAGCTTGGAAATTCACTGGAACTCTCCATAGACATTTCAGTCCTTTCTCTTCTCAGACATGCTGGTAGAGCTGTGTTTCCTACCCTGCTGGAGCTAAGTGTGGCTGTGTGGTATACCTTGGCCAAGTGTGAGCGTAGGAAGAAGAGATGAGACCGGCTGTGTGGAGAAAGCCTTCAGCCAACACATGACAAATAAGTGGCTCACATGGAAGGAGATCCTAGCTTTTTATATCACTCTGAGATTGGAGCTTGTTTTCTCAGGAAACCATACTCCGTATATGTCTTTATACCTCAATTTAAACATATATAGTAAGAAAACAACACATGAGTCTTACTTAAAAAACAGTTTGCAATATTGAATTTACTTTAGAAGGTACATTTTAGAGACATTTTACTTTTTATGTATATGATTGTTTTGCCTGCGTGTACATATGTGTGCCACCCTGCAGGTGCTGCAGAGTATACCCAGATCCTATTGGACAGCAGTAAGTGCTCTTAGCCAGTGAGTTACCCCTCCAGTCAGGGCACTGAGAGTCAATCCTTACAGTTACATGAGGGATTTTTTTTTTTGGTTGAGACAGGGTTTCTCAGTGTAGCCATGGCTGTCCTAGACTTATTTATAGACAGGCTGGCCTTGAACTCACAGAGATCCATCTGTCTCTGCATCCCGAGTACTGGAATTAAAGCCATATGCCACCACACCAGGCTTTAACAGACAATTCTGTGAGTGAATGTGTTTCTATAAATGTGTAGCAAGAAACTGAGATTTAGAGGTTCATTTAAAATATTATTCTACACTGTTTTACAAAACAGTGAGGTATTTATACTCCTGGATTGTGATTATTTTGGTGAATTTGTTTTTTCAGTGTCCACAGATTTGTGAAAGTCACATAGGAATGGACAAAAACGTAACTGGTATTTAAAGGTGGAAGTAATAAAAAGAAGTCTGTTGTTCTTTGAAAACACATGTAATATTCGTAGATCTTTCATAGCTCTGAGTGACTCAGTCATCTTCACATCACATTTATTTTGCAAAGCTGCAAAGTCCAGCTTTACTTACGCAAACAAACACTGCTTTTTAATATTAAATGGCAGGTAAGAAATTTGAGCACTTTCAGGTGTCTTGATGTTAATGTCTCATAAAAATATCTTTAGGCATGATTTTCCTTCAGTTGTCACTTGTTTTCACTTCTGAGACATGGCCTCCTTGTGTAGCTCAGGCTGACTCGGGACTCACTCACGGTTCAAGCTATCCTTGAATCATTATGATCCTGCCTCGGTCTCCTGAATGCTGGGATTGCAAGTGTGAGTCATCATGTCAAGAAGTGAGCATTTCTAAGAGTCAAGATAGTACCAAGCAATCCTAAGACTTGACTTGCTGTAAATGGGGAGTACTAAATGCAGAGAAAGAAAAAAAAAAAGAATTTTATTAAACAGTGTGAGATCAACTCAGGGGAAGATTATAACTGAAAGCCCATTTAAGGACATATGATAACTAAGGCCATGGTCCAGTGGGAGGCATAAATATGTAAGCCCACTGCCTAAGGGAAAAGGCAGGCACTTGCCCCCTTGTTGCTAACTAAAGGCTGATTACTGATGAATTACTTTGTTTCTCCCGTAGATGGAATCGAAAGGACATCATAGCATCTTTATATGTTCTTCTGGGAATTTTGGGGTTCACATTTTAAATATGGGATCTGAACAGTTTCTTAGCATCAGATACTTGTTTAAAGTAAAACTTGAATCCCACCTATATTGAAGCTCTTCTCTCTGTGGAGGAAGAAGAGCACTATATAAAAATAACATGAGGCAAACATCCTCATATCCTTCAACTTAAGACTTGGCATGCCAAGGGCACACAATAAATGTATGAAAAACTTACGAATAGTCCAAAGAGTCAGCACTGGTTAAGCAGCTTTACCAAAACCCAGCTTCTTTTTTCTCCACCAATAATATAAAATTCTTCATTAATCAGAGAGACTTTGTTTCCTTAGCATATGCTGACAGTAATACAACATCAGTGTTGTACTTCAAGGGCTTAAATTTTACAAAAAAGAAACCCAAACAACTTTAAAAATTTAGGCTCATGAAGTCACAGCACATAAGCTATCAAATACTTTCCTTCTCAAGTACACGGTGATCTGAAAACCTAGTGTTTTCTTATAGTTAATATTTAGACAGCATGCCTGGTGATTCGTTTTAAATATAGTTTCTTGCTGATTTTTTTCCATGTATGCTATTGAGTGTTCCTGCATGTGTATGTGTGTGTGTGTGTGTGTGTGTGTGTGTGTGTGTGTTTGTTGGGGGGGGCCATGTAGAGGCCAAAAGCCAAGCATGGGTGTCATTTCACAGGTGCCACCTGCCTTTTTTATTGGCTTGTGACTAGGGCTCTCACTGGCCTGGACTCACCACATAGGCTGGCTTGCCATGAAATCCCAAAGATTTTCTTGTTTCTGGCTTTCCAGAACTGAGATTCTATGCTCATGCCTCCACACCTGGCTTTCTTTTTTAATTGCTGGGTTGTGGACATAAAATATCGTAAGCCTCCTGCTTACAGGGTAAGCATTTTACCAACTGGGCCATCTACACAGCCCAAGCAGGAGAGGTTGAAGCTATTAGCTTCCGCATGCCATGACTCTCCTTTGACTAAAAGCCTCTCGGATAGTGTGCAGCTGACTCATCCCACTTCCCTGCTAACACACGTCTCATCATCAGTTGGCTGCACTTGGCAATAAAATGAACATTAACCCTGCTTCTCCAGAAGAAATGCCCCCACCAGACAAGCAAGCATTTCCTGGTTCTACTGGGTGTTTAGCACCATTAGCGATAATTATGCTGAGGTCGAAACATATAGAATGAAGAAGAAAAGGGACGGTCCAGCAACAACAGCCCTGGAAACAATCGATTATTTATTCCTTAAGCCTGTAGCGAGTGGTTTCTGGGTGTCTGCTTACTCAGAGTACAGAAACCAGTAAGGCACAGTTCCTGCCATTAGAGACTGGGAACGGAACACCAGGGAGGAAAACACGGGAAACACATCTGAAGTGAAATTCGAGGAGCAACAAGCATTCTGGGAAAAGAAAAATGATCCCGAGGCCCCTCAGACTGCTCTAGCATATGGAAGATCCCAGGGGCTGTAGTTATGTTTGACTGGAGTGTCAGTAGTGACCAGCAAAGGGGTGGAGAGATGGTAAAGGTTGATGCTTTGTGACAGGCCTTGCAGACTGTGGGAAAGATGGAACGTTCTTATTTTTGAAGGGCACTGGAGTTCTCTAATTACCAGCAGCTGTGGTCCTTAGAAGACAGATGTATTTGTCCAGTATGAGAGATGGACATTGGTCGGTGGTGGTGTGGGTTGGATCTACAGGCAGAAGAATAACTGTAAGAATGAAACATCAACCAAGTACGATGGTGGACACCCAATGGAGAGTCTCAACAGAGGAAGGAGGGAGCAGAGAGGGTTAGCTGACGATAAGCTAGAAAGATGTGGTGATGCTGAACACAGGCAGGAAGAAAGCCAGAAGAGTCAGGTTTGGTGAACAGTTGAAGTGACTGAGTGGGTAGATTAGAGATTAAAGAGATTATCAAGGAAAGTGGCCTGCGAGGGACAAGTAGAAGGATTGCTGAGTATTGTAGACAGCATGTAGGAAGCTGGAGAACATAAGTCCTTCAGTCAGCAAGCATACCTGGTTTTCTCCAAGAAGTCTTGAACCAATCAGAACTAAAAAGGAAAAGATGAATCAAAAACAAACAAACAAACAAACAAAAAACAAAAACCCTGCCTGAAACCATCAATGGCAACAGCAGACCGTGCAATATGTCGTGCAGGATGAAGATGTGTTTTTAGGGGCTGGAGAGATGGCTCAGAGGTTAAGAGCACTGGCTGTTCTTCCAAAAAGTCCTGAGTTCAATTCCCAGCAACCACATGGTGGCTCACAACCATCTATAGTGAAATCTGGTGCCCTTTTCCAGCTGGCAGGTGTACATGCAGACAGAACACTGTATACATAATAAATAATCTTTTTTTAAAAAGATGTGTTTTAAATGAATAGTAGCTATTAATTAGTTCAGTGGAGTTCATTTCTTGCAGTGGTCATGGCATAGCTCTAGTCAAGTAAGAAGTATCAGAAATACAAAACCAGGGCAGAGTCAATCACAACCTGAAAACTTAGCAAATGAAAACTTAGAGAGCAGGGCACTGGGGAGACAGCTCTGTGGATAAAAGTCACTTGTCATGTGAGCCTGGCTACTTGAGTTTGACTCCTGCAACTCACATGAAGATGGAAAGAGAGAACAGACTCCACGAAGGCCGATCCCCGGCCTCCACACAGGTGTCAAGGCATGTGTGCATCTCGCCATGTATACACATACACACATAAAAAGATAATAAATGGAAATGTAAACATTAGAAATCAGAGATGGAAGTTAGACTTTTAAGCACCGCGGTTTTACCCCTCGGCATCTGACTGCCCAGGCAAACAAGCCTGACAAACACAGGTCCCTCTGGTGGCCTGACCAGCTTCTCTAAAATGTCAGTCTTTGGCCAAGCATATGCTGGGAACTGCAAAGACTGGATCTTCCACAAGGATAGAATGAACCTAGAGGTGAACCTTTGCTCATCCTGCCTCAAGCCCGCTTCTGTCGCAGAGAGCTCAAGGCCCTTGTGCCTTGCCTAAGGTATTGCTAGTCAGCTGCTTGCTGCCACCACTGCAGGAAACCACTACTGATCACCCTTACAAGTGCTTTTATCATTTTTTTTTTATTTTGAAATTTAAGTAGCCCCAGCTACTTGAGCTTGCAGTGAGTTTCCGAACTTTGATCACCAAATGCTGGGACTGTAGGTTGGTGCCACCATGCCAGGTTCAATGAGTGATTTTTCAAGATGCATTTTCAAAAGAGAACAAAATTATTTCATGTATTAAGAAGATAAGACACTGAGAATGAAGGTGGGGTAGGCAGTAATAACAGAAACACACTCAGTAATGTGGAAGCTATAGCTAGCAGACACATATCATAAGACTGCAACCTGAGTTGCAGATATGGCTCAGAGGTTAAGAGCACTGTCTGCTTTTCCAGAGGTCCTGAGTTCAATTCCCAGCAACTACATGGTGGCTCACAACTGAGATCTGATACTCTCTTTTGGCATGCAGATAGAGCATTCATATACATAAAATAAAAACGACAACAATCTTCTCTGTATTCAGAGAAAGAAAATCTAAGTTATCAGCTCCATCATGGAACTAGGAACTCTAACAGTGACACAACAGTGGGAGACACAATATTTTCACTTTTCTCATCCAGTATTGGCCTCATTGTTAACAGTTCTTACATATTAGAATTTTGAACCGTGAAGTTTTTCTTTTATCACATTGAAAACCAAAAGCTAAAACTCAGCAAAGAAAGCATTAAATACTGGTATAACACCAGATGTATAAATGACAGGTTTGCCTACGCATGGCTCTGTGTGTACTGCCAATTTCTGCCAGCTTCATTCTTAATGTCAGCAATTCAGGGCACAGCCACCCATACAATATTATCAATTACTTGATGTGACTAGGAAAAAAAATTTGCTAAGTTACTGTCTACTTACAGAGACTGGAGAATTACTTGCCATTTGTGCAATTTAATGGGTTAATTCTAAGGATCACTAAACATTAGTTACAATTTAACAAACTACCTAAACTCTTGAAGGAGAGTTTTTCTAACTACCAAGGAAGTATTACAAAGTGGCTACATTTCCAACTCATAGAGGACTTCACACTGCTGGGGTCAGGTTGCAGTCTGGGCCACTGAGCCTCATTACTTCTCAGGGACTTTAAAGGAAAAGGAAGCGGGGAGGGGAAACTGGGCACACAAGGCTGGGCAGGACCAGTCCCGGGCTCTGTTAATTTCACATTTTCTTTATCCTTGCCACACTGTTCAGCAGCCGTAAGTTCAACTCTGTTGCTACAATGTCTACCTTTCGGCTCAGAAGAGCGATTTCCTGCATTGCTTATTATCAAAGCCATGTGAAAGAGCCACGTTAAACTTGTACCCACTTCAGTCACCTTGACTTCACTCTCATCTATTTGGCAGAGGAAAACCAGGCCAGTTACCTGGAACCACTGTTCAGCCCCATACTCTGTCAGGAGAGTGTCAGCAGGCTTATTTTCCCCATATAAAGGAGAATATCCAGTTCGCACCATGTACTCTGTGACTATTATGAACACTATTTATTCAGAAGGAATGCTGTGTGAGTTTGGAAAAGCTGTCGCCAAGAGTAGAGGGAGAGGTCGCTTGACCAAACAAGAAACAAATCCTATACATGGGCAAAACACGAGGAACCGAAGTTTGCCCTTTTCCTCGCGATGAAACATTTAAATAGCCAAAGCACAACGCGCGGCAATTGCAGATGTAACGACGTGTCCCTCCCTCCTCTTCTCTAGAGTTCTTTCTAATCAGAAAGCTTCCCTTCACTTAGCAGATATCAGCGCAGAGCTGCTTAGAATTAGTGAGGTAATGCCCCAAACAACTGCTATTAATACATTTTTTCTTGGATAGAGGCTGCCTGCTTTTTCTCTGCCATATCTTTAAAGATGAGGTACATTCGAACGGTCTTAGAACACTATAAAAAGAGCCACTAGTTAGAACACCCCCCTTTCCCCCTTAGAAACATTTTTTTTTCTGCATCATCTACGTTGAACACAGTGCCATGCCGGGAAAGCTGCGCTCCATCTCACGGCGTACTCCCCTCCATAACTCCTAACTCTGTAAGCCTTGGGTGCTTGAGGGTTAATGAGAAAGAGCAAAGTGATGGGCTTCATTGAAGTGACAACTCTGATATGCAAACTTGGAAACAGCCTCACACAAGTACTGGGCTTCTTTCTGCCACTCAAAGTGCCCAAGGCCACCTACTTCCAGAAGGGAAAACAACCTCATCCAGACACAAGGACCTCTCCACAATCTTTCATTCATGCCAACCACAAAGCAAAAGTCAACACCCACCTTCCCAGAGGTGCACCTCCAAGTTTTGGTGTTCTCACTTACCCAGGCTCAGGTACAGCATCCTCTCTTCACCCTTCTAGTGCCAGTTCACCTAGAGCACACAGTGATGCCTAGCACGTTCATGAAAGATCAGTTTTAGCCAAATTGCTAATTGCCCCCGAGATCATAACCAACTCTGAAATTCTAGGGAGAGACAGGAGTTTAAAAACCCGGCTTCCAGATTCTGGCGTCCACTGTGTCTATCTTTAACTTGAAAACGATTTGGTTTCACATTCCACTGAAGTCCCACTGGCAGATGCCTTCCGTAAACTCACCAATGGCAGGCTCTCAAAGGGCTCCCTCCACCCCTCCCTCGCAGGGAGCTTCCGCCCATTTCTTCTAAAGCTGATTTACTCAGCTGTCCTGTTACCTGTCTCCTCGTGGGTAAAAGGAACTGCTTTCATTGAAGGCTATTACAGAAATCTTTGCAAGCTGCGGATCAGCTGAGGACTCGCTGGCTTCCCCTGCCGTCACCCCACCCCCACCTCACGGACAGAAACCAACTGACTTCCAAACTTGGCTGCCTGAAAAAGAATGTCCTCTGATTGGCATTCCTGGAGGCAGGCAGCCAGGCAGCCAGAGCTTGGCAATTGGCTTCCCCGGAATACACAACACAAACAAGTAACTTTCCTGGAGTTTTTAAAATTTCAGTTTAAGGAAACTCTAACAACTATGTTGAGGCAGTAAAGATATTTCTGTTGAAGCTCAACATTCATGTTTTTTTTTTTCTACCCACTTATCATTTTACCCAGGATGTCTAGAGCTACAGTGAAACTGCAAGCTAGCAGAACTATTATCAAACATGGAATAAAACTTGTTTTGGGACTCACTAGAAAAAGAAAAGTGCCACAAACGACATTTCACAGTGTCCTGAGGACCACTGGCGAATGGGTGGATTTCCTGAGAAATAAGTGCTTATAGAAATTGTGGGGGAATGAACTTCCATTGGCTTCTGTTTTATGCTTTGACATGGAGCATAAAGGAACATGGAAGGGACACTTCTTTTTTCCCAGAAAGCCTTCTTTTTTCAGGGTTGTCTTATAACACTTTAGTACAAACTTGGAGAAAGAGAGAGAGAAAGAGAGAAAGAGAGAGAGAGAGAGAGAGAGAGAGAGAGAGAGAGGTGAAGGGAAACTAAGTGTCCTATTTTGCTTTCTACTGATATGCTAAATACTATGACCAAAACCAATCTGGTGAGGAAAGAATTTAATTGGCTCACATGTCGCAATCATAATCTGGTTGTTGTTGTTATTGTTGTTTTAGAGAAATCAAGGCAGGAACTCAAGTGGAAACCTGGAGGTAGAAGCTATGGGGGGGTGCTGCTTACTGGCTTGCTCCCCATGCCTTCTGTAGCCTGCTTTCTTATTTAACCCAACACCAACTGCCCTGGGATGGTGCTGCCTACAAGGGGTAAGTCTTTCCACACTAATGCCCCACAGACTTGCCTACAGGCCAACCTGATGGTGAAAATTCCTCAACTGACATTTCTTTTTCCATGATGACTCTCTAGTGTGTCAAGTTGATAAATAAAAAATAGCAGCAGCAGCAACAACAAAAGAAAACTCAACCAAGCCAACCTCCTCGCCAACTCCCCCCCCCAAAAAAAAAGTCATCAAAACCATCAAAGAGAGGCTGGGCATTCACTTCTTGGTCACTGGGACCCAAATGTTGTCTGTTACTGAAAAATATGCTTCTTTATGTTCAGGGTGGTGTATGCAACTTGATGGACCACGCAGCCTCTTCAAAGGCCTGGTGAAAGCACTCTAACTTTATTGGTGGTTGCGTCACAGGATGAAGCATTGCCAGTTCTGGGCAACTGTCAGTTGGCTGGGCTCATGGTGCCGTGACAGCAGCTGCTCCCCAGGGCTCACAGGAACATCTCAAAACATTTTCAATGGCAAATGCTGGACCCTAGAGGACAGCTTTCCCGATTTCCTTGCTTTAAATCTTTTAGGTTTTTGTTTGTTTGTTTTGTTATTTTCTTCCACATGTAAGAAATCATGAGGGAAGACCTGCTTGACTGCTTACTACAGTATGAATTTACGTCACTCATATTTGATGCCTCTATATGTTGGTGGCCTGCCAACTACTTGCTACTTCATCTAACTCTATTCTCACGTGCCTAAACAAAAGCATTAGAATGGAGGGAAAGGAGAAGGAAACATTTTATTCTTTAGCCTCAAAGTTAATTAGAGAAACTACAGGCAAAATGGGAGCATCTACGATTTTGGCCTCCTGTGGTTGAGAAGCCCCACAGTCACACAGCAGGTTTTGGTTTCGAGAAACATTCCTTGAGTGTCTGTGCTGTGTTCACACTTGTGAAATTCATAAACCAGATCACATATGAGGAGAGGAATAAGTCCCTGGTGCAGAGAGCAGCCATTTCTGTCCCAGACTCCTTTTCTGCTACACGGTGAGCTATATACTCACTTATATCTGGACACTAGCCCAAGGGATATGTCCCATGAAAGCCTTCACTTACCAGGAAAGTGGGACAGAGGGGAAGGCTTCCTATTGGGACTCTAGGTGAGAGAAGCAAGGGAGAATGGGGAAATAGAAAGATCCAGAGGGTCCTAGAAACCTACAAGAAGAACATTATGATGGGCAGATCTAGGCCCAGGGGTCCTGCTCAAACTATGGCACCAGCCAAGTATAATATGTGCAGTAAACTTCGAACCCCTACCCAGATCTAGCCGATGGACGGGACATTCTCCACAGTTGAGTGGAGAGTGGGGACTGATTTTCACACGAACTCTGTGGCCATTTATTTGATCATGTCCCCTGGATGGGGAGGCCTGGTGGCACTCAGAGGAAGGATAGCAGGTTACTGAGAAGAGACTTGATACCCTATGAGCATATACAGGAGGAAGAGGTCCCCCTCAGTCACAGTCATAGGGGAGAGGAGTAAGGGGAAAACGGGAGGGAGGGAAGAATGGGATGGGATAACAATTGAGATGTAATATGAATAAATTAATAAAATATATATATTAAAAAAAGAAGAATGCCTGTGGTTTGTCACCAGCCCTGGTTCATAGCCAGGACAATGCTGGTTTCTGCTGTGTCTTTAGATGCTACTACTGCACACAACTGCAAAAATGATGCCGAGGGGGCTACTGTTGAAACCGAAACACCTGTATGTTAGCCTGTGGGGAAAATGACTATGTTGGTCTTCTATGTTGACAAATTTATTTGTCTTTTTCTTTATTTTTTTGAATTTTACTTTTAAGTGTATGAGATTTTTGTACATATATGTGGTGTGTTCTGTGCACTTCTGGTGCCTTTGGAAGCCAGAAGTTACTAGATCCCATATAACTGGAGTTGTGGATGTTCATAGTCTGCCATGTGAGTGCTGGGAACTGAATCTGGGGCCTCGGTGAGAATAGTGAGTGCCCTTAATGTCTGTCTGAGCATCTTTTTAGCTCCTACATTGCTCTAACTAATTCTAGGGCAAACACCTCTGTTCTTGAGCATACAGAGATTGTATGAAGTGTGTATTGTATTGTGAAGCACCTTGCAGGAGACCCTGTTCATGATATAAGTTCGAGCATGTGCATTACTCCAAATGCCTGCCATACATATTTATTAAGGTTCCTTGTTCTGGGCTTGTGGCTTGTAAGACAAACTGAGAGAAAAGGAGATGTTTCTAATTGAATTGTTACTGACTTATTATTCAGAGTATAATGTTCTTTAATTGAATGAATTATGTTATAAAAGAATGAATTAAAGTTCCTAACTTTATCCAGACTTACAGTTTGGTCTCCACACATCCTAGAAGTCCCACACACAGTATCAGAGTCTAAGTTCCGACCCAAGGTTAAGTGAACACAATGAAGTGATTTTCTTTTCTCCACTAACCTTCACAAGGCAATTGATAAGATTTACAATGGCGGGAACTGGGTCTTTATCATGAGTAAATGTTGTTTTGCTCTTTTGTGAGCTTTAACTCGAGACATGGGATTGATCAGGAAAATAACTTCCAGGGCTTGCTTCCAAAGCACCCTGGGCACACAACTGGCAAGTCCTGTACCTTCGGCTTATTGGGAACATACAGCTAATCATTGCTCCATTCTCCAGAATAGAATGTACCAGTATAGTTTTGAGGGGAAGTAGCACTCATGGCTTCTTCACAGTGGATGACAATGGCTCAAGCTCAGGTATTCACTGATCTGTGAGGTGTCTGTGTATATCTAACTTTGGGTTACTCAAAAGCAAATGGACATGACCAATATTTTTCTTCACCGCTGCCTTAAGAGATGAATGAATGGAGGTGGTATTTAGCTGTGATAAATTTCTGGTTGTTTTCCTTTTTGGGGGATAGGGTCTTACTATGTATTCCTAGATGTCCTGAGACTTGCTGTATAGCCCAGGCTGGCCTCAAATTCACAGAGACCTGCCTGATTCTCTCACATGTGCCACTGTACCTTACTGTAGTTGGTTTAATTTTTTGTATCTTATTTATTGTGATAACATAACTTTACATTTATTTACAAGAGACACATATTTTGATTTAAGAAAAAATGAAACTACAAATTGATACAAATGTCACATTTTATTATGTAACTCATAATTTTATTAAAAAATTTAAAAGCATATAGTATTAATGTAATAATAAGGGCTTTCTCCCCAAGGCAAAGAAATAATTATGAATAGAGGTATTAGAAAGTAACTGAAGCCAGGCACAGTGGTGCATGCCTTTCAACCCAGCACTTGGGAGGCGTGTGCAGGCAGATCTCTAAGTCCAAGGACAGCCTGGTCTATAGAGAAAGTTCCAGTTCAGCCAGGTCTAAACTGAGAAATCCTGTTTCAGAAAAAAAAAAGAAAGAAAGAAAAAAGAAAAGGAAAAGAAAAAAGAGAGGAAGGAAGGAAGGAAGAAAGGAAGGAAGAAAGAAAAGTAATTATACTCACTTATATCGAGACACTAGGCCAAGGGGTACGCCCCCATGAAAAACTTTACCTACCAGGAAAGTGGGTCAGAGAGGAGAAAATCCTATTGAGACTTTAGGGGTGAGAAGCCTGGGAGAATGAGGAAATAGACGAATCCAGAGGGTCCTGGAAAACTACAGGCGGGTTTGGGCCCTGGGGTCCTCCTCAGACTATGGCACCAGCCGAGGAAAATATAGGCAGTAAACTTCGAACCCCTACCCAGTCTAGATGATGGACAGGACATTCTCCACCGTTAAGTGGAGAAGGGGATCTGACTTTCACACAAACTCTGGTGCCCCATATCGGACCATGTCCCTTGGATGGGGAGGCCTGGTGGCACTCAGAGGAAAGATAATAAGTCACCAAGAAGAGACTCGATACCCTAGGAGCATATACAGGGGGAGGAAGTCCCCCTCAGTCACAGACATAGGGGAAGGGAGTAGAGGGGGAAGCAGGAGGGAGGAAAGAAAGGGAGGATACAAGGGATGGGCTAACAATTGAGATGTAATATGAATAAATTAATAATAAAAAAAAAAGAAATAGACTCTACCCAAGATAATAGAAAAACTATACATCACCAGCGTTAGAAAACAGGAGCCCGAGTGAGAAGGCATTCAGAGTACTGGCATATGCCTTACAGTGTCTGTGGGGTAGACACAAAGGAAATGGAATTATGAACTTACAAAGATACCTACATGGCCAGTATTGCCTCTGACTCACTATGGACCAAGATGTGGCAAACAACTGAAGTGAGAATCAGTGGATGAATTAACAAAGCTATTCTAGCATATATCCTTGTTATATTGTATTGGGCAACCAAGAAGGGAGAACCTTTCATTGGAATGCAACATTAATCCAGAGGACTTTATGCTAAGAAAATGAGCCAAGTAGAAAAATACTGTAAAATCTTATCTTAATAAGAAATCTAAGAAAATAAACCAAGAACAAACACAAACCATAGAACATAAAAAGATGGTCACAAGGGTAGAAAGAGAGCAGGGTATAGTAAGAAAAAGTAGGTTGAAAGGCATGTGTCATGTTGTAGGAATAAGTTTAAAGGCCTAACATAGAGCATAAGACTTATAGTTAATAATACTGTTTTTATAAGCTGTTAGTTTACCAAAAGAACATTAACTCCATGAGATGACAGTGCACACATTTGCATGACTTTAGTAGCCACATCTCTACAGATCCATTTATCAAGCACTTTATGTTACACAGTTTAAGTTATATAACAAAAACGGAAACAGCAGTGTACTGTACAATCAGTAGACATCATCAGACAAAATTGGGTGAAGTAGATTCCCCTTCAGGTGCCTGTCATGTGAAAGTAACTCCAGTCATGACAAGGCTACATGTACAAATGGGCTCATATGTTTTTCTAAAGGCTGGGAGGTGGCTCAGTGCTTAAGAGCATGCAATGTTTTTACAGAGAATCTGAGTTTTGTTCCTAACACTCATGCAGAGCAGCTCACAACCAACCCTC
Organism: Acomys percivali; assembly: GCA_907169655.1. NCBI lineage: Eukaryota > Metazoa > Chordata > Mammalia > Rodentia > Muridae > Acomys > Acomys percivali. Next base: position 60,765,333 of record OU015744.1, read on the forward strand.
TGTAATTCCAGCTCCAGAGGACTCTACACCCTCCTCTTGTCTCTGTGGGTACTGTGCTTGCATGCACATACATACAGAGAGACATACACACATACACAAAAATAAAAATTAAAATTAAAATCTTTACAATATGCTCTGTTTAACTGGGTTGTAATTATTGTATTTTCCCACTGAATAGGGTTGTAGTTTTCCTTGGCTCGTCATAGCTGGAGTCTGGTCATCATATCTGCCTCTGGAGGAAAGTAGAGGATCAGACCTCACCCTGGCCATAGAGAGACGCTTTCTGTATGTGGAACTCTGTCAGCACGTACAATGTTCAATGCCTCTTACAACCCTAGGGTAAAACTTTGTTCTAGCATAACTCCTCTGAGGGGCTTCACCCAGCAGCTCCTGGAAACAGATGCAGAGACCTACAGCTTGACATTAGGCAGAGCTTGGAGGGTCCTATGGAAGAGTTGGAGGAACAACTAAAGGAGCTAGAGGGGTCAAGGACTCCACAAGAAGACCTACACAGTCAATTAATCTGGGTTCATGGGAGCTCCCAGAGACTGAACCACCAACCAATCAGCATGCATGGACTGGTCCTAGGCTCCCTGCACGTATGTAGCAGATGCACACCTTGGCCTTCCTGTGGATTCCTCCAACAACTGGAGAGGGGGCTGTCTTCTTACTTTGATGTCTCTCTTTAAATCCAGCTCCCTAACTATGCTGACATGTCTGGCCTCAGTGGGAGAGGATGGGCCTAGTCCTGCAGCAACTTAATGTGCCAGGATAGGTTGGTACCCATGGGGGACATCCCCTTTCTCTGAGGAGAAGGAGAGGGGAGGATGGTGGGAGGGATGTGTGAGACAGGCACTGGGAATAGAGGAGGGGGCTGTAATCAAGATGTAAAGTGAATAAATAACTTTTTTAAAAGTAGAAAAAAGTTATAGTGTGTACATTCATGTAATGTGTTCATTACAATCTTGCATAATTTTTCATAATCAAATATCTGGTCTACACTTATGCCCCAACTAATTGGTTCTAATCTGAGTGTCTAATGACATCAAGGTAGAAATAGGACAATTCTGTTTTCTGTGATCAAATAAACTGCCAGTTGGTAGCAGAGCAGATGTGTTGTGGTCACATCCAGCTGCCATGTGGGAGCAGATTTTACCAGGTGAGCACATCCTGTGAGCATGTTTTGGACTTGCTGCTTGCTTGGCTGTGGAGCCTTTTCCTTCAAAAGGATTGTTTAACAGTGACAAGACTCAGATTCTTCAATAGATGCTCAATGGTGAGACCAGTTTGTAGAGACATTGCATGCTTGAAATTATTTTCAAATCTTTTCTCTATATTATGGTTTTTATCGAATGCATACTTTTAAAAAATACAGTGGGATAACCATGGCTAACAGAGCTGAATTGAACATTTCAAAAAGCTAGGAGCTAGCATTGTGGATGTTTCTAATGTGAAGAAATGACACCTGGGTGATGGCATGTGATCTACATTAAGTATTTTATATTATGCACATGATTGAGGCGATATTTTGTGCCTCGCAAATACTACATAGTAGCTAAGTTTTAAAATGTTTAAACAACTTCTATCTTAGAGAAATTTTTGCTGACTTGATTTGTTTTATTGGCTTTCCACTCTCCCCTCCCCATCCCCGCCCTCCCTCCTGCCTCCTGCCCCCTGCCCTCTCCCCCACCTCCCTCTGTCCCCTTCTCCACCCCCATACGCCCACCCCGCTGCCATTCTGTCTCTCTTTCATCTCTCCTCCTCTCAACATGGAAAAAGCTCCTGATGGCGCGTATTCGTATAACACTCATTTTTATCATCCAGCTTATAGTGTTGAAAACTCAAGGCATTTTTCTTCATTATTCCAGTTCTGGGAAATTTTATTTACTTTTAAATCAAATTATGACTCCCATCCTCTGTTCTTTTGTCCTGAAACTCTTGTCCCCATTTCCTAGTAACTTCTCTTTTATTCATTTTCATTTTCTCATCTCTTTTCTGATGAATATGTTATTTCTATGAACATATTTTAAATTTCTAAGAATTTTGTCTCTAAATGCTCCTTTTTCACTACACTGACTTATTTAGTTTCATGGGCACATTTTCTTTTCTAATATTTGTAGTAGCATAGATTTTAGAATTGTGTGTGTATGTGTGTGTGTGTGTGTGTGTGTGTGTGTGTGTTTTCTGTAAAATCTGCTTATTTTACTTTTTTGTTAGTTCATTTAACTTCTTTGGTTTCTTTTTGTTAGAATTTTTCTACATCCTAGTGTTCCTTAACTTCTGCTTAAGCCACACACTATTCTGGGTGGAATGATGTCATAGAATGGTTTACAATGCTGACCTATTTCACTATGGTGCCGGTGCAGTCAACAGCGGCTGGATTTCTATCCCTTTAGATAGTTGGGCATTTTACACAAGTGCCGCACATGCTTGTCTTTGGATGCTCTGGCAGTACACACACATGCTGCAACCTTAGGATCGGAGCTAACTGAGATGTCCTGAAACTGATGGGGCATTTAATACTTATTCAGGGTTCAGAGTCCCACCTGACTGCTCAGCCCCAGGATCTCATCCCACATCTCCCTGCTGCTGATCTCCCCAGCACTGCTGAGTCCATAACTCTCTGAGTTAATGTAGACAGCAATTCCAAATCTGTGTTTAGTACAGGGGATAGGAAGGTAGCTGTCAGCCTACATGGGTTTGAGGAAAGTATTGACATCCACCTATTCTTTCTGATTTTCCACATTTCTTGCTTTGATCCCACAAAGCCTTCCCTGGATTCAATTATCCTTTTGCCTTCAGTCATTATGTCTTCTTAAGATGCTCTATGGAGCCTCGGCTCGTTTCTTGGCATCCTTTCTTCTGCAGGCACCCATGTGTCCACATTGATAGCTAAATAATCAAGGACTGTTCATGCATTTCTTTCACATTGAAAGATGTCAATTGTTCTGGGTTTTTGCATTTTCCCCTTTTGTTTATCCTAGTGAATTCTCAGAGAGGCATTATAAGTACTGCTTAGGGAGGGTCATGGTGAAACTGAGTGTGTCTCATCACCATTTCACCTGAATTCTCTGCCTTTACTCCTCAGTATGGTCTCAACAAAGAAACAGATGGTGAACTGATGTGCAAGTGGTGCTCCAGAAAGATTCCACCAAATAAAATTAACAAGTGTGTGTGTGTGTGTGTGTGTGTGTGTGTGTGTGTGTGTACTGCGTGTATGTGTGTGCATGTGTGTATGTGTGTGTGTGCGTGTTTGAGTGAGGGTGCAGTGTAATACTTTATATTTCTTCACAAGCATATTCAATGCTCACAATAAAGCTAAACACTACAAGGTATATAATTATCTGTTTAAGACATGTTGAAGCATAACATTTAATTGAAGAAATCATTTTGTTCTGAAGTTTCTTGTGGTCCCCTGTGTTAACGCTTCCATCACATCTCTGTGACATTAATCTGCAAGCACATATATAATTATGAATAACTCTCTCATTTGTAAAATCTCTGCATTTTAAGAAGTAAAAATACAAAAAAAGAAGTAAAAATACATTTTTGTCCCTGAAGTTCTACTCAAATTATTGAACAGACCTCAACAAATTCAAGATTAAAAAAAAATGATCTTAAAGTAGCCTTGGCAGTCTCTTTGTGCTTCTATTTGATTGAATGGCAATAAAAAAAATTCACAATGAAATAATTTTCCTTGTCAATTTTCATGGCCCTTAGTATATGGACACATTGTGTGTGTAATATTTGAGATGAGATGTGTCTTGAATGGTTTTGTATATGAGTATGCTTTCCACGACAATTTGGTGATATCAGATTTTCAGAAGATTTATTGTGCTCTACTCAGTCAACATTAAGTTACGTCTAAGGTTCTCTAGTGGCTTAAAAACATGATTGTGCAGCTTGCTTTTGAAGGCAGATATGCTTGCAAGGCAAATGTGGGAGCTAGGGTTGTTGAGCCTACTTATGGCATTCCCTGGGTCTGGAGCAGAAGTAAAAACTAGAAACAAATGTACACAAACTGTCTAAATATTTTAAAGTTATAAACCAAACTTACCATCCATTAAGTCATATTATTTATCCTACTTTGATAAATGTGCCTTGATAATGATTTTTAATCATTATCAATAATAGAGCTCTTGGAGGATTATGCATCTTATTATTTCTATAGCTATAAAATCATTACAAAGAATCCAAGGGCATCTTTAGCATCTTCTACCTCTTTTCTATATTTCCCTTCTAGGAAGCTTGTGCACCCATCTCCAACTTACTATATTTCCATCAATACTATCCTTGGACCCAGCCTGGACAGGTGAGAAGCTGGGAGGGAGGAGCTTGCTCTTGTCTCTTACTTTATATAGAGTCCCTTCCTTACAAAGCTGAGATAGAAGAGCCAGAGGTTTCGTCCATACTCCTTTATAAGGTCTTAAGATACAGGGCTTCCTGCTCATCAGGTACTGAATGCTTTTAAGTGTCGTCCAGGGTGGATCTGCCTCTCATTCACATATATTGAAACCCAGTGGATGATGACTCACTACAATGTGAATGCTGAGCGCTCCAGTCATCCTAGGAGCAGTGGGCAGGCAACTGGGAGCAGGAAGAGAAGTGGTGTCTGGATGCCTCCTTTGAGCTGCCACATTAGGACAATTTCAATTTGAACTTGCACTCTAAAAATCATTATCAAGGCACATTTATCAAAGGAGGATAAATAATATGACTCGATGGATTGTAAGTCTGAGTTATAACTTTTAAATATTTAGACACTTTGTCTATGTAGGTTCCTAGTTTTCACTTCTGCTCCAGACCCTGGGAATGTCTTAAGTGGGCTTGACAACCGCAGCTCCCACGTTTGCCTTGCAAGAATATCTGCCCCAAGAAAGAAGCCTCACAATCATGTTTTTAAGCCACTACAGAACCAAAGACCCCCTCCCCTAAAAATCAATATATTAATGGGGTTAATTCTTTTTGTAGAGAAAAATTCTGTAGTTCTTGAAATTCCAGAGGACACTCATTACAGGGACATAAAAGAATATATTGCTCAATTGGTAAAACCTTAATAGCTGGGCATGGTGGTGTACGCCTTTAATCCCAGCACTTGGGAGGCAGATCACTGTGAGTTCGAGGCCAGCCTGGTCTACAAAGTGAGTCTAGAAAGGATAAGATAACATAGAGAAACCCTGTGTTGAAAAACCAACAAAACAAAACAAAAACTTAATGGCTGAAGGTTCTCTCTCTCTCTCTCTCTCTCTCTCTCTCTCTCTCTCTCTCTCTCTCTCTCTCTCTCTCTCTCTCTCAAGATCCTGGATACCACAGCCACAGCCAGAGACAGAATCTGCCCTTCCATTCTTTCCCACAGTCCTCTACTGCACATCAGAGTTAAGGGATGAGGGCTATTGTAATTGACAGGCCTTGATTTAATGCATGGTCCAGCTCTCCAAAAGTATATTGAGTGTTCTTAGGCCTGGACTGGGCAGAGAAATAGAGGGGTCTTCTGCATTTCAGATATGTTGGCAGCTAGGATTTAAGATTGAAGACTTCTCTGGAGTATTACAAATTCATCTTGCTAAAAAAAAAAAAGTCCTTTCCCCTCCCTTAACAGATCTAAAATCACTGAAACAAATCTAACTGCAGCTCAGGTAAAGGTGGTTCTACATATATTGCACATTACCTTGACTCAGTTCTTCTTTTTGTCCATACACACATACACATATCAGCAGCTTGGGAGAGAAAAGAGGTAAGCCTTTTTCTAAATTGTAGTGACCACTGTCTTTCTTCCACAAAGACAGATAGATAATTAAAACAAGACACAAAAAAGTAGAATAATGTGTTATTTAAATAGACAATGAGAAACCAAAGGCAATCTATCATTCATCCAAGTGGTGGGGTTAGTGGACAAGAATCTGCGTTTTAAAGATAGTGAGCACGTTTAAAGAGATGCAGTGGCGGTGCTGGGGAGGGCTCATCAGGTACCAGTACACACTCCTCTTGCAGAAGACCCAAGTTCAGTTCGCTGCACACATGACCAGTAGCTCACAGTGCCAGAGGCATCAGTGAAGAGAACCTTTAGAATGAGTTCTAAGTTTTCATCCACAAAATTGGATTTATTAAGACAGTACCCTGTTTTTTTTTAACCAAGAAAAAGAGATGAATATCTATTAACACATAACTCCATGTTCAGCAAAATATTTCCAACAGGAAGATGAGAGTTGGGAGCTCATTCCAGGAGATAAATGCTATGAAAAGATGATAAGTGGAAATTTTTTTTAAAGCAAAATGATTCTTGGATTTATTGGAAAGGACAAACAGCCTGAGAAGAATAGAGACATGGTTAAATATTGGGGTAAATATAAAAACTCTTAGAGTAAGGACCAGGAAGACAGCTCGGTAGTTGAATTGTTTGTGATATAAGCATGGTGAGTTGAGATTAGATTCCCCAGAGTACACATTAAAGCCTAGGATAGGTGTGTGCATCTGTATCCCCATGGAGGAGAGGGAGCCAGTAGGTCTCCAGAGGTTTGTAGCCAACCAGCCTAGCTGAACTTCCAAACTTAAAATTCAGTGAGAAGCCATCTCCTAAAAGTATTAGATGAAGAGTGACAGAGGAAGACACCCAACATGGATCTCTTGTGTCCACATGGATGTAAATATGAGCACATGTACATGTATGCACACACACATACATACACACAAGCACATACACAAAAATACATATTTTGAAAATTATCATCTACTCACTCCCTTGTAATCTCCCCTCTATGTTCGTATCTACATTTTTTAAACTAATGAACAATAAAGCAAAATTAAATTTTTTTGTGTTCTATTCTGGTGCATAAAATAAAATCAATGGCAAAGATCAAACAGCAGAAGTTAAATAGAATTACACACTTTATGGTTTATACTATTAGTTTAATAATATGACTTAAAGATAGTGAGTGACCAAGAGGCATATTGTCTCTCCCTAAGGATCTCAAGGAACAAAAATTTCACACCAACAAAACTGTAGGTTTCTAGTTCTTATTATAAACTAAATTAAAATTAAAATAAAATTCACAGGAAAGATAAGATGGGAGACTAAAGTATGGAATTAATCTTAAGTAAGGTAAAGAAATAAGAACATGTGGACATAAAACAGATAATATAAGTAGGAAATAATGCCAAGACTCAAATCTACTGGTAGCAAATATTTTATCAAATGCAAAAGTACTCAACATTCTAGTAACAATCTGAAAAAACCCTAAATTAAATTATATTGTTGGTGAGAAATATTATATATATACATATATACACATATGTGTGAATTATATTATATTTTTATTATTTGGAAATTTTATATCATGAACCCTGACCACACTTCCCAGTCTTCCCACATTTACCTCCTCTTTTGTATGCCCCCCTCCCCACAAAACAGAAGAAGAAAAACAAAACAAATAAGAACAAATCCAACTTGTGTTGCCCATAAACTCACTGGAGCATGGTCAAACTCCCAATGGCCAGCCCCTTAAAGAAAACAGAGTCTCTCCTCACCTACAGCCCTGCCAGAAGCCATCAATTGTGGAGAGCTACACTTCAGCATCCTTACCACAATTTTTAAGAGTTCTCTTCAATGGCTCTTAGTCTAGGCTCTTACTCTTTTGGGAGAGTGGTAGGCGTGGGATCGGCCCAGGAAGCCGTGCAACCAGGGGAGCCAATCTGCAGTAAGAGTGAGGTCTGGACCTGTCCAAACCTCGAAAATCTCATCCCAAGACTGGCGGGAATAGGAGTACTTCCTCCTTGCTCTGGGCCTGTATGTCTTTATACATGTAACATTAAAACCCTAACTCCTGTTACCCGTCAAGACTGCTGGCTTGACAGTCTCCCTGATGACCTGTCTTTGTTGTCAGTTGTTGACTTGGGTTCATACTAGAATGTTCTGGATTTCCTGCCATGAGCTGTAGCCAACAGGAGGCAGCAACCTGATATAGTTGTGTGACTACAACATGTGCCATGGAAACCCTCACTTCAGGCACAGGTTTGGCTATAGCTTCCTCTGGTATAGTGCTGCTGGGGCTGGGGTCTCCATGGTTACACGAGCCCTGCCCAAGCACAGGGCTTGGGGATTTCCCCCTTGCATGGGCAGAATAGAAAGGTAATAGCAGTGTGCTCTCACAGTAACCAGATCATCATATAATGGAGGAAGGAGCCTGCCTGTGTTTTCAGTCTTGTATGAAGAAAATGTTAACATTTATGATTGGCTCCGTCACTTTAAGGAAGTTTATGAAGCCCAGGAGAGCCATTTACTGAAGGTCAGACCAAAAAGGGAAAAAAAAAGCCATTTAAAACGCTGAGACTGCAGACAGTTATCTAAAAACTGAATAGGCTCCATTCTTTATTGAAGTTAAAATAGACTTATAGGGAAAAATAAGGAAGAGAAATGTAAACACACAGGCCAGCATGAGGCAGAGCTGCCATTCAAGATGGATCGAGTACACTGGAATCCATCCTCTCCCACTGGCTCACAGCAAACTGAACTTCTAATTCACACCAGAGTATAAAACATAGCTATAGATATTATTTAAGAAAAGGTTAGATCCAGGATCTAGTCCTTAGGAAATGGAATCCTATTCACTCATGGAGCTGAGGATGTAAGGACAGACAGAAGGAAGTCGGTGTATGGAGGGAATAGTGTTTGTTGAAGGTGACATGAAGGGTCGCCACTGGATGTTACCAAAGGGTCCAAAATTGGAGACCCCTTAGGTGGGAATCTCTGAAGAAATGTATACCCCAAATCAGATATTTTCTTACAGAATAGAAACTTAACAATACAACAGCAAAACAGATGGGTGATGTTAGCTAAGGGGGACGCTTCTGTACAATCTCTATTGACACTCTTGAGGGCAAGCACAGAAAGAGAAGCTTGAATTCTTGATGAAAGCCAAGAGGTGGAATGGTGCCAATAAAATGAAAGGAACATTCACAGGAAGTTAACTGCACAGGGCAGACAGAGTTTAGAGTGAGAGGGTAAGTGTTTTACATCAGGCGGACCCATCAGACAGGCCCGCAGAAGCTGAATGCTTGTAGAGACGGATCAGTTCCTTCTTGTTGCACTCTTTAAGTAGTAAAAATGCTGCACTGTGGTTTGATTAGTTGGACCATTATAGCACTAAGAAAAGCAAGGTTTCTTTCATGAACAATCTAGCCACACACTGTTGAAAACTGAAAGGCACACTCTGCTCAGATCAGTTCTTCTTTTTGAAAGGCCTTCACTCCCTCCATAGTTTAAGAACACAGAGGGAATGTTCTGAGCCTTCCTGAGATCACAGACTTTTGCACACAAAGTTCATCAACTCTGTGGTTGCTAAGCTTCATTGCTAGCTGGATTTAGAATGGGCACGAAGCACACCTCAATGTGTCTAGGAGGGTTTTTTCAGCAAGACTCAAGTGAAGAAGACCCACCTGTCTAGAGGTGGGTAGCACTGTCCCTGGCTAAGCTTTTAGGGTGAATATGAAGAAGGCGACAGGAGCAGCAGCAGCCTGCTTCTCTCTGTGTTTCCTGAGTGTGGATACGGTACAATCAGCCACTCACATTCCTGATGTTATGACTTACCCACCTTGGTGGACTGTGCCTTTGAGTGAACTGTAAGCCAACATAAATCCTTCCATCCTTATGTTTCTTTAAAACAAGATTTATTTTTATTTTACATGTATGAGCGTTTTGCCTGCATGTAAGTACATATCACGTGTGTGCCTAGTGCCCATGGAGGTCAGAAGATGGCACTGGATCCCCTTGAACTAGAGTTACAGATGGTTGAGTCACCATGTGGATACTGGGAACTGAACTTAGGTCCTCTGCAAGAGTAGCCAGTACTCTTAACTGCTGAGCCATCACTCTAGCTACAAGTTAGTTGCTTTTGTCAAGCATTTCATCACAGCAACAAGGAAATGTAACTGATAGAAGATCCTACCACACCATTCCCCAAGCTCATGTGCATTTTGCTTGAATTCTCACTATTGCAGTTACTGTTAAGGGTCACAGTTTGTAGCTAGAAAGATCTTGAGTTCAACATAGTAATGTGGGTTTGCCTTGATCTACATGATTAATTGACATCTTTAATGAGTTTATCACATAATAAATGATTGCCCTTATGGATTGGATGTAACATGTTCTCCATAAGGTCATGTGTTTGAACGTTTGGTCCCTAGCTAGTCATACTGTTCAGGGAGGTGCTGAAAAATTCATAGGAAGGGCCTCTCTGGAGAAAGTGCATTTTGGGGGAATTGGACTTTTATTTTATAGACTGACCCTACTTCCTGTCTCACTTCTGCTTCCTGATCTGCCTAGACAGAGCAAGGAGCCTCCAGGTCCTGTCACCAGAGTAAAGAGTTGATGCTATTCTCAGCAGGCTACCAAGAAGAGACTTCATACCCTATGAGCACATACAGGGGGAGGAGGCCCCCTTCAGTCATAGTCATAGAGGAGGGGAGTAGGGTGAAAGCGGGAGAGAGGGAGGAATGGGAAGATACAAAGGATGGGATAACTATTGAGATGTAAAATGTTGTAAGGCTAGAGACACTGTCAAGAGAACAAGGCGACAGCCTACAGACTGGGAAAAGATCTTCACCAACCCTATATCTAACAAAGGTCTAATATCCAAAATATATAAAGAACTCAAGAAATTAAACACCACCAAACCAAATAACCCAATTGAGAAATGGGGCTTGGAACTAAACAGAGAATTCTCAACAGAGGAATATCAAATGGCTGGGAAACACTCAAAGAAATGCTCAACCTCCTTAGTCATTAGGGAAATGCAAATCAAAACAACTCTGAGATTCCATCTTACACCCATCAGAATGGCTAAGATCAAAAATTCAAGTGACACCACATGCTGGAGAGGATGTGGGATGAGAGGAACACTCCTCCATTGCTGGTGGGAATGCAAACTAGTACAGCCACTTTGGAAATATATCTGGTGCTATCTCAGAAAACTGGGAATAGGGCTTCCTCAAGACCCAGCTATTCCACTCCTTGGAATATAATCAGAAGATGCTCCAGCACACAACAAGAAAATTTGCTCAACCATGTTCATAGCAGCCTTGTTCATAATAGCCAGAACATGGAAACTGCCTAAGTTTCCCTCAGTAGAAGAATGGATAAAGAAACTGTGGTACATATACACTATGGAATACTACTCAGCTATTAAAAACAAGGAATTCCCGAAATTTGTGGATAAATGGATTGAGCTAGAAATGATCATAATGAGTGAGTTAACCCAGAAGCAGAAAGACTCAAATGGTATATACTCACTTATATCTGCATACTAGCCCAAGGGGCATGTCCCACGAAAGCCTTCCCTTACCAGGAAACTGGGACAGAGGGGAAGACATTTTATTGGGACTCTAGATGAGAGAACCATGTGAGAATAGCAATGTAGAAGGATCCAGTGGGTCCTAGAAACCTACAAGTAGAACATTATGATAGGCAGATTTGGGTCAAGGGATCCCACTCAAACTAAGGCACTAGCCAAGGACAATACAGGCGGTAAAATTTAAACCCCTACCCTGATCTAGCCCATGGACAGGACAGTCTCCACACTTGAGTGGAGAGAGGGATTTGACTTTCTCATGTACTCTGGTGCCTCACATTTGACTATGTCCCCTGGTGGGGGAGACCTAGTGGCACTCAGAGGAAGGACAGCAGGTCACTGAGAAGAGACTTGATACCCTATGAGCATATACAGAGGGAGGTAATCCCTCTGAGGAACAGTCATAGGGGAGGGGAATAAGGGGAAAATGGGAGGGAGGGGAGAATGGGAGGATACAAGGGATGGGATAACCATAGAGATGTAACAAGAATAAAATAATAAAAAAAAGAATCAAAAAATAAATAAAAAAATAAGATGTAAAATGAATGAATTAATAAAAAAAAATTTAAAAAAAGAGCTGATGACCCCAAACTGTGAGCCTTAGTACACCCGTCCTCCCTGGAATTGCTTATTAGGTATTGAACTGAGTGATGAGAAAAGTAAACAACCCAATGATATTGGAGACTCATTTTATATACATTATAATAAATGTTGCCCCCTGTAAGTATGCATGGTGAAACTAAATCAGAGAAAGGAAAACACAGGACAAACGAGAGAAGAGAAAGGAGCTCAGGGGACAGAAGCAGTGTAAGTGGCACACGGTGGGGTTGGGCAGGTTGAACGGAAGCAGGGACCTGGCATGGTTGTAATGTCTTGTGCTTCTCAGGGGTTTGTGTATTGGTGACTTGGTCATTTGCATGGTATTGCTGGAAGTGTGGGCCTTAGGTGGAGCTATACTGGGGGTTCCTCAGGACTCTGGGAGCATCATCTTTTGAGGTGATTAAGGTTCTTGTGGGACCCTAGTTCTCTGTCTAGATAGGGCAAATATTGAGGAATACATTTGATCCCTGAGTACTTCTCCGGCTTTATGTCTGGAGAAATGTTCTTTTTTTCCACATAAGACCTCATCCCTGCGAGGCTCTCGCTGGAGTCCAGCTTGTGTTTTTTGGACCTGTAGAATTTAGAGCAAAGTAATCCTGTGTTCTTCTTAATGTCAGCCTGGTCAGGTGTTTGCAATATCAGGAGGCAGAGTAACACAGGCAGAAAAAACTAACTTTTCTCTAAACCCTGACTATCTTTTTCTTTATAAAATCATAATACTTAGAGCTGAAGTCCAGTGGAAATCTCAATATCCATTCAATGTGTCATTGTCTGGATGTATTAAAAATCATATTACACATGTGTGTATGTGTGCAAACGCGTGCATGCACACACACACTCAGACTGGACTTTGAAATTATAATATATTAAATTACTGACATTATAAAATGTCAGACTGACAATAAACCAAGAAACCCCAGGTTTCATTTCCCATGGCCTTGTTTTTATAAAACCACTTCATCTAATGTGACCAGCATAGTCTCAGCCTTACACTGACAGTGCCTCATTTTCAACCCATTGTACACAGAGAATCCCTATTTTTGTAGAGACAATAGCTATTTTTTTTTCTGAAATTTCAAAGCATATTCTCTGTAGAGAGCTACATTCATGTGAAGAGGGTTGTCTAATTGCAACATGCAGGAAAATAACACTTAATTACATCTTTAAAAACTAAACGTGAAACATAAAGAACCCGATGGTGACATTATCGTCAGGGCAAGGATAAAGGCTTCACGGAAGAGCCTTTAGCTTTTTTGTATGAAAGGATTATTAAATTCTAATTAGTCAACATAGGTAGTTTGTGAATAGACATGCTAAAAGAATAGACAAATAGATTAAATTTACTTCCCAATTGAATGTGATGCCAAAATAGCAGTTAGACAGACAAGAAGAAGACTGCAATACTGTTTGTTTATCTACTGACCTGGTAGTATTCATGTTAGATTATAGGGCCCAATATATCTCACTTGTAAATGTGACACAGAAATGCATAGGCAGATTTTGTGCACACTACAACTTAATTTTGTATAAACCCACATGCTTTAAAGTTTTGCTTTTCAAAGTCGGCCACCACGTATTTAAAAGACACTAACTTATGAATAAGGCTGCTATGAACATGGTTGAGCAGATGTTCTTGTTGTGTGCTGGGGCATCTTCTAGGTATATTCCAAAGAATGGAATAGCTGGGTCTTGAGGAAGCCCTATTCCCAGTTTTCTGAGACAGCGTCAGATAGATTCCCAAAGTGGATGAACTAGTTTGCATTCCCACCAGCAATGAAGGAGTGTTCCTCTCTCCCCACATCCTCTCCAGCATGTGGTGTCACTTGAGCTTTTGATCTTAACTATTCTGATGGGTGTAAGATGGAATCTCAGAGTTGTTTTGATTTGCATTTCCCTGATGACTAAGGACACTGAGCATTTCTTTAAGTGTTTCTCAGCCATTCGATATTCCTCTGTTGAGAATTCTCTGTTTAGTTCTGGGCTCCATTTCTCAATTGGATTATTTGGTTGGGTGATGTTTAATTTCTTGAGTTCTTTATATATTTTGGATATTAGACCTTTGTCAGATGTAGGGTTGGTGAAGATCTTTTTTCCAGTCTGTAGGCTGTCGCTTTGTTCTCTTGACAGTGTCTCCTGCCTTACAGAAGCTTCTCAGCCTCATGAGGTCCCATTTGTTAATTGTTGACCTTAAGGCTTGGGCTGTTGGTGTTCATAATAGCCAGAACATGGAAACAGCCTAAGTGTGCCTCAGTAGAGGAATAAGTAAAGAAACTATGGTACATTTACACTATGGAACACTACTCAGCTATTAAAAACAAGGAATTCCCGAAATTTGTGGACAAATGGATTGAACTAGAAATGATCATAATGAGTGAGTTAACTCAGAATCAGAAAGAGTCAAATGGTATATACTCACTTATATCTGGACACTAGCACAAGGGGCATGTCCCATGAAAGTCTTCACTTACCAGGAAAGTGGGACAGAGGGAAAGACTTCCTATTGGGACGCTAGGTGAAAGAAGCATGGGAGAATGGGGAAATAGAAGGATCCAGAGGGTCCTAGAAACCAACAACAAGAACATTATGATGGGCAGATCTGGGCCCAGGGGTCCTGCTCAAACTATGACACCAGCCAAGGACAATACATGCAGTAAACTTTGAACCCCTACCCAGATCTAGCCAACGGACAGGACATTCTTCACAGTTGAATGGAGAGTGGGGACTGACTTTCACACGAACTCTGGTGCCCCATATTTGACCATGTTTTCTGGATGGGGAGGCCTGGTGGCACTCAGAGGAAGGATAGCAGGCTACCAAGAAGAGACTTGATACCCTATGAGCATATACAGGGGGAGGATGTCCCCCTTAGTCACAGTCATAGGGGAGGGGAGTAAGGGGAACATGGGAGGGAGGGACAAATGGGAGGATACAAGGGGTGGGATAACAATTGAGATGAAATACGAATAAATTAATAAAATATATTAAAAAACACTAACTTATAAAAATTCCCTTAAAGGTCCTATCCAAATCATCAAGATTTACATTTAAGAATACAGCCTGGAAATTGTTGATTTTAAATGTGATATTGAATTTTACCTGATTTTAAAAGCTTAAGTTGTTAAGGTGAATAGTGTAAAATGTTGTAGTTTGTGAAAATTAAGGTACTTGCTATGACCTCAGCCCATAAAGCTAAGAAAATTATTTAAGACTTACTAATGACTGTGGTTAATTAAAATCTTGCCTAAAGTTACCTCCCTTCAATTAAAATAAAACAGTTGATACAAATATGCCAGTGCATGGTCACCACTGTTACCAATCCAAGAGTGTTCAGGAGGAATTTAAAATTAAGAAATAAACATAAATATGGCATGAAAATGTCAGCTATTCCTTATATGGAATTGAAAAACTAAATTTATGGCTTATCAATTGCATACTGCAGCCCTTGGAAGAGTGTTTTCTGGAAGATCAGATTAGAGCCACTAGATTATTTCATATATTAACTTAAGGAAACCAGCTTGCTGTACTATAAAGATCAGAACCAATAATGGCTTCAAATAAGTATGATTTTATATCTTATTTCCATATGAGCATAAAGCCTTCTTGTATGGTTAACACATACCCCATTCCTGGTCAAGAAGGTATCACACCTATGCTGTATAGTCCTTTCAAAATAGATTTATCTACCTTTATTATTTTATGAGTGTTTGCCTGCATGTATACATATTTACCCCATGTGTTCAATGCCCACAAAGGTCAGAAGATGATGTCAGTTTCCCTTGAACAAGAGTTACAGTTGGTTGGGAGCTACACTTGGTCCTCTGAAAGAGCAGGTAGTAATTATAACCCCTTGGCCACCTCTCTACATCTCATGCTACGTATTCTTGATCCCCAAAGTCATTACAGTGGATACAGTGAGATGTCTGAAAGAATTCTTTTATATGAAATGGCAGAGGGGGAATCAGAGCTGGGAAACTATGTTCTTACACTGGGATTGTGACAGGCTATCTTATGATGAGCAGCAGTGTTAAGGATATAAGACTCCATCCTATGTGGCAAGTCTAAAGATCTTGAAACATGTGATATAAGTCTCTGTGGTTTAAAGATCAGAGGTCCTTGCATAGACACATATAATGGGCATTATGAAGGGGAGACTACAAAAAAATACTCCTTAACACAAAATGAGGCTACAGTGAGATGCATCTATCCAGTGTAGGTTGAAAATGGAAATGCATAATGTTCTACATGTAGGTTTCTAGGACCCACTGGATCCTTCTACATTGCTATGCTTACATTTGGGCCAAGGGGTCCCGCTCAAACTAAGGCACCAGCCAAGGACAATACAGGCGGTAAAATTTAAACCCCTACCCAGATCTAGCCAATGGTCAGAACAGTCTCCACACTTGAGTGGAGAGTGGGATATGACTTTCTCATGTACTCTGGTGCCTCACATTTGACTATGTCCCCTGGAGGGGGAGACCTGGTGGCACTCAGAGGAATGACAGCAGGTCACCGAGAAGAGACTTGATACCCTATGAGCATATACAGAGGGAGGTAATCCCTCTCAGGAACAGTCATAGGGGAGGGGAATAAGGGGAAAATGGGAGGGAGGGGAGAATGGGAGGATACAAGGGATGGGATAACCATTGAGATGTAACAAGAATAAATTAATAATAATAAAAAAAAAAGAAAATGGAAATGCAGGCACTATCCTCTCCTAAGTATGCAGGAGAGTCTGATGGTCCCCCATCTTGGTCCTGTGTCTGTCTGGGAGCCATGGCTCATTGCTGCTGTGTATTGCAAGGAGTTATCACCATATATCAGTAGGTCAGGAAAAGACCACAAATCAAAAGAGAGTTTTTCCTGATAGAGTTTACCTCTGTCAAACCATCATAAAAGCCAGAAGTTACAAGCTGAGTGATTTACACTGGTACTAGATTAACTTGTTTGCTTTCACTGGGGTGCAGTTTTGAAACATCTGTCAGATTTTTTTGACATCCATCCATTCATAATTGAATTTCTGACTTCTAAAAGTGCTTTTGTCAAATACCAAAGACCTAAAATTCAGGCTTTATATTACTTAGCATATTGAAAGCAATGCTCTTTTTGGTATGATCTGATTTCTTAAAGATGATTTCTTTCTTGTTTCCTGTACCATCCTCGGATAGTTTCCCACTCCCCCCCCTCCCCGTTTAGTCTTTCCTAAACTGTCACTCAAGGTCTTCTTCAGAGAGTTCTGCAGAATTCTACAGTGCCTAGAGCCTGTTTTTGTCTTCCAGTCCTTATGTATCTTCTTTGGTAACCTTACCCATTCGTCAGTCTTTTCCTGATGTGGAGACTCCTCTGTGCACCTGACCAGGGAACATTTTCACGAGCTGTTCCGCTCCTAATTTCCCTGTCATTGCTTGCTGCTTGGTATTGTGCAGTGATGCATAAGGGTGACTCATTACCTGTCTCCTTTCCCTCCTCAAATGTGTTCTGTAATGGACATGTCACCTTCTCTTCAGAACTCAGGTCATTTAACCTTGATTACCAGTAATATCTCATCTAGAATCCAGAAAAGCATTCTATCTGGAGGAAAGATCATTACAAATAATATAAATTGAATTAAGAACTTTCATGGTGAAACCCTCCCTGATTAAGGTGGACAATGAATCCAGTGACACTTTCTCTTTGAAGAAACAGAAAAGGAAAAGACATTGAGAGACAAAGGTGTTTCATGAACATGGAGTCAAGGACTGGAGGTGCTTTGACACTGGTGAAGAAAGGTTCAGATGCACCAGGACATGGCTGCCACCCTCCTTACAGACCTCAGGGAACGTGACTTCATTGAGGACAAGATCTTTAACATGTAGCTTCCAGGTTAAGAACAAATACATTTCTATTATTTCAACCCCTTGCATTGGTGGTGATTAATGTTTCAGATTGAAGGACTCATATGGTTCTCTTACTTAGCTTACCCACGCTCCAGGGTTGCCTTCTATACTTCTTAAATTGTTTTTTTTTAAAGCATATTTTTCTTATTGCTTCAATACATGATTGTGGATTTTGTTTTTTCACCATTTTACCTAACATTTAGCTCATGCTTGATACAAACCAGTAACTTTTGGGGGGCTCGTATATTTATTTATTTGAAGTGTTGCAGAGTTAGCACAAATGTATATTTGGTAAAAGTCAATATTTCAAGTCATAAAAATTATTTTAGGAAGTTATTATCTGGGCTGGCATGGTGGCTTAGCTAGTAAACATGCTTGCCTCTAAGCCTGATACCCTGAGTTCAATTTCCCAGGACTCAGATGGTAAAAAGAGAGAATAAATTCCCATTCATATACACACAGATAAATAAAACATACATTTAATAAAAAGAAAGCTGTCTTGTTAAACATTCCACTTATTCCCAATTTAAAATTCCTACTTATATATTAAAACCACAGACACTTTGGTAAGTCACTTGGCCGGGAAAGGCAACAAAAGAACTCAAGAGCTGTTACTATAAAGAACAGAGAATGTGAATTCATTTCCTTAAGGCAGCCTCCCTAAATATGCTGTTCATAATTGCATGTGTTTTGTTTAGTACACAAAAAGCTCTGCCAGGAAAATCTCATGTCTTTATCTTAGATCTACAGCTGGCAGCTTCCACGCGCTCACACACTCACGTGCGTGCTCTCTCATTAACCCTGTTGGAGAAGGGTCAGTGCATCTCTGACACATCAGAGCAGCAACAGAAGGAGACCCAGATACACTTAATGGTATTAGTTATTTGCATATAAAATGGTCAAATGGTCTAATTAAAAGGCTTGCTGTGTGTTTGAACAAATGTGCATATAAAGCAGCTTAAAAGGCATAATCCTCTTCAATCTGAAATTTTATTGAAAGACAGATGGATGGAGATAATAAGCATAATTTCTAACCAAAAATACACGCATGCTTTATTTCTCTACAATAAAATGTGTTTTGTACTTTGTATTCGCCTAGCAGAGTTTTCTCCTTAACAATAATAAATAAGAATTTGACTTTGCCAGCTGAAGCTGAACTTTTGAAATATCTTTTAAAAATATGGAGATGTTGGTCAAAGGAAACAAACTTTCAGATCCAAGATGATTATACACTAGAGACCTAATTCGGTTATACTGAGCAGTCATTATATATTCATACTTAAAGTTTGCTAAGAGAATAGACGCTAACTGTTCTCAAAACATACACAAACACACAAACACACACACACACACAACCACATGCTCTCGTGCTCAAGTGACAAGACATGTCAACTAGCTTGATTGTGAAAATTATTTCATAATACATATGTATCAAAACATCAATTTATATACCTTGACATAACATTTTTATGAATTATAGCTGGTGATGCTGGAGGAAAAAAACAGCTATAGGGTGGATGTGGCCAATGAATAAGGTGGAGCTCATGAGAAAGTTGGCCTACTTCTTTTTAGTGCATATATAAAAGAAGGTCTTTGTAAGGCCAAGAAAACAACCAGGGGTACATGCAAGCTATAATGTCAAAGAAAGAGAAGAAGAAGAAGAAGAAGAAGAAGAAGAAGAAGAAGAAGAAGAAGAAGAAGAAGAAGAAGAAGAAGAAGAAGAAAAGGGGGGGGAGGAGGAAGTCTTCATGAAATAGAGAGCAAATGGCATAAAATGTATACCATCACAGTTCCAGAGGTCTCCTTAGCTTGTGGCAGATTGAGTCCAATCTGTGCCTTTATCTTACATGGCCCTGATCCTTTGTGTCTGGGTTGGTGGTCCTTCACAGGCCAATGTGATCTCATCATAACTGACATCTGCAAAGACCCTACTTCTTTTTTTTTATTGAGAAATAAAATCATTCATATTCCAGTTCAATTGCTATCCCATCCCGTGCATCCTCCCATTCCTCCCTCCCTCCCACTTTCACCCCATTCCCTTTCCCTATGACTGTGACTGATGGGGACCTCCTCCCCTTGAATATGAGGCTAGGGTATCAAGTTTCTTCTTGGTAGTCTGCTATACTTCCTCCGGGTGCCATTGGGCCTCCCCATCAAGGGGACATGGCCAAATAAGGGGCACCAGATTTCGTGTGAAAGTCAGTCCTCAGTCTCAATTCGTCATGGACATGGCTCAGGCGTGTGCTACTCAATCTAGTGCCCTTTCAAGTTTTCCAACTTCTCAAATTTCACATTATACTTCATCATGAAACTTAACTTAAACTTATTGAGGGGCACACTTAAACTCAGTCAAGGGCACATTTTCTAACTTGCAATATGTCCAAGGCAAGATCCCTCATTCTTTATCGTGTTTCAAGGAAAGTGAACTCTTTGTCTTAAGCAACTAGCACTTGATTCTTATGGGAATTGTCTTATAAACGAGTGATCCTCTGACTTTAAGGGACTCCTCAATTAATTGGAGGCTTATTAAAGTACAGATCTTGTGGGTCCCACCCAGGAGGCAGATATCTGTGCTCCTAACAAGTCTCAAGTGAAGCTGGTGTGAAGTTGCTGATGACCCTTCAAGAGTCACTGTCTTTTTTTCTCTTTATTTATTTATTTTTAATTAATTTATTCTTGTTACATCTCTACGGTTATCCCATCCCTTGTATCCTCCCATTCTCCCCTCCCTCCCATTTTCCCCTTATTCCTCTCCCCTATGACTGTTCCTCAGAGGGATTACCTCCCTCTGTATATGCTCATAGGGTATCAAGTCTCTTCTCAGTGACCTGCTGTCCTTCCTGGAATGCAAACTAGTACAACCACTTTGGAAATCTATCTGGTGCTATCTCAGAAAACTGGGAATAGGGCTTCCTCAAGACCCAGCTATTCCACTCCTTGGAATATACCCAGAAGATGCACCAGCACACAGCAAGAAAATTTGCTCAACCATGTTCATAGCAGCCTTATTCATAATAGCCAGATCGTGGAAACAGCCTAAATGTCCCTCAGTAGAAGAATGGATAAAGAAACTGTGGTACATATACACTATGGAATACTACTCAGCTATTAAAAACAAGGAATTCCCGAAATTTGTGGACAAATGGATTGAGCTAGAGATGATCATAATGAGTGAGTTAACCCAGAAGCAGAAAGACTCAAATGGTATATACTCACTTATATCTGCATACTAGCCCAATGGGCATGTCCCATGAAAGCCTTACCTTACCAGGAAACTGGGACCGAGGGGAGGACATCCTATTGGGACTCTAGATGAGAGAACAATGGGAGAATAGCAATGTAGAAGGATCCAGTGGGTCCTAGAAACCTACAAGTAGAACAGTATGATAGGCAGATTTGGGTCATGGGGTCCCACTCAAACTAAGGCCCTAGCCAAGGACAATACAGGTGGCAAAATTTAAACCCCTACCCTGATCTAGCCCAAGAGTCACGTCTTATCCTATATGTGGCTTTAGTGGCTCTTACTTGAAGGAAAGAAGGCTTCCTCACTCATGGCCACGTTCCTTGCTTCCACGATAATTTTCAAAGGCAAAACACGTTTAACAAAGAAAGAAAAGGAGAGAGGGAACCAGACGTGGCGGCACACACCTATAATCCCAGCTCTTGGGAGGCAGAGGTGGTAGATTTCTGTGAGTTCGAGGCCAGCCAGATCTACAAGTAAGCCAAGGCTACATAGAGAAACTCTATCTCGAAAAACCAAAAAAAGAAAGAAAAGAAAAGGAAAGAAAAGAAAAGAAAAGGAGGGCGGTACCATGACTGGTGATGAAATATACCCACCACTAGCTTCTGACAGTAAAAACTCCTAAGAACACAATGTAGTGGGGCACACCAACCTCTCGCTAGTTTGCTTTAATTCATGTCTACAAAACACGAAGAGTTCTTTTTCATACTTTCTGTGTATAGTTTTACTTCTCAAAATCTGGGGTAGGGGTCTTTAAGAACTTCTCAGTGGAGAGTACAAATACCATGAAACTGGCCATGGTTATTTATTCTCTTATTAACTTAAGTCTATTAATGTGTGTGATGTTTTAAAAGACTTTTAGCCTTTGAAGTGTTTTGGTACATTCTATTTATCTTAGACAACACTGTTGAATAAGTTAATATCCTTCAACAATGAAGCAAGAGGAAGAGTTACTGTTTACCCACTTGTTTCACAGAAAATATAATACAGCTCAAACATAAGCTCTAATATAGGGTATGAAAAGAGCTTCTTCAAAGGCAGTAGCTTTAAACACAAGTGAAGACCATTTGGAGAATAAAAGTTTAAAAAGTAGGCAACCATTTAACTTGATTTAAAATTTAAATGTGTTGTAATTAAATAGTAGCAGCACAGTATTTTTATTGACTCCCTGCACAAATGTAAGTAGATAAACATAGTTTAAAAATATTAAAGTTCTTCTTAAATCCATACTAATCATAACATTCAACCAAATGAAAGGGCTACATCCAGATGCTGTTTTTTTTAGCATCCTTTCATATTTTTCCTCTTAACATGAAAAATAAATGTGCATAACAAAATTGTAATACTTTTTCTAGCCCCTATGAGGTAAAACAAGGGTGACTTATTTTCTCAACAACTAAATCAAAGCAAATTTAAATTTGAACAGCATTGTAGGAAACCTTCACCCATTTAGACTCTAACATGATGTTGCGAAGGCAGGAAAATAGAGCATATAATTAAAGAAAAGAAAAGAAGTAGCTCCTTTGGTAGGCCTTCATCCTTCTGCAGTGTAATCTTGTATCTAATGTGTGCTTTAGAATACATGGAAACACACACCAAGAGGGCTGTGGCTTCAGTAATGAGGACTTCCACAAAGTTCATAAAAAGTCCAAGAATAACAGTGTCTCAAATTGCATCTTGATGTATTTTTAAGGACGCTAGAAAAGCAGAATATTTTTAGGGAAATCCATTTTATCTTTCAAATCCATGCCCAAATCTGAAATTTACATGGTCATGTTAACTGGAATGTGTTTACAAAGTTATTTTTACATACTGAGCAAAGAAATACATTCTTTTCTTTCTAGTAGTGCCTTCTTTTTCATTAGCTTATGACATATTTTATAACTCCCAAATACATGTGTAGATTGTAATTAGTATTCAACTCAGACAGGTAGACAAGGATAATACAGTACTTAACATGTCACATCAAATAATTGTACTTTGTTTTGATTTATGTTAATACTTAATGAACAATTAGCACCGAGAAATTTTATTCAGATTTTAAGTTGCTGTAGATTCCTACTGAGTAATCATAAAAAGTAAGATGAATTTATCTGCTGTAAATTTTGCAGAGTTGATTCATCTGTAGTGATATCCGAATAATTATGAGAAATATGTGTGTTCATTTCTGTTATTTATAATACTTAGTTGATTTTCCTTACAAGGAATTACAAGTAGTAAATAGCCTTAGGATTTACCAGAACTGTCTCACTGCTTTGTTTTTGTTTAATAATATAATTCTTGTTTTTGAGGTTGTATTTGGCACATTCTATCTTTGGCCTGAATGTGACATCTGCTCCAGAACAGCTATGAGTGTAGCCCCCACAAAATCCTAAACTTACTGAAATTATTGGGTGATTTATTTTACTTTGTTTTGTTTTGTTTTGTTTTGTTTTTTGGTCACTCAGTTTCACATAAAAATAAATTAAGTGGATGAGAGCATTGTGTCCCCATATCAAAAGATTGGCATGTTGGATTACTATACCCATGGTCATTATGTGGTCCTAATATTATCATACACCATCACTTGCTCTCCAGTGGCTTGGCGTTTACTAAAGAAGACATATCCGAAGCAGAGCAACACAGAACCAACCAACCAACCAACCAACAAACAAACACCCCAAATGAGCATTAGCTCTCCATAATATGGTCATTTTATGGGAGGGGTCACAAAAACCTTCAGTCCAGGGAGGCCAACTGGGATGAGTGGAGGTGAATGGTCCATATCTTGTTACTAATAAAGATCAGAGCCATTAGAGGCTCCCCTTCCATTTTCTAAGGTGAGCATCCTTACATTATACATGACAGTTATAAAATAAACAAATTTTACAAAATGCGCTGTATTTTGGTGGCTTTCTACACATATTTGGTGGCATGATGTTTATAATGACAGAAAACATAGAATGTTCATCTTAATTAATTAGGAGAGAAATAAATGTGTGGTGAAGAGTATGAGAAGCTTGTCTCTGAGGGGGACCATCCTTACCAAGGATCTCAGAGGGACCATCCTCACCAAGGACCTCAGAGGGACCATCCTCAC
>OU015744.1:60800802-60815319 GCA_907169655.1 Acomys percivali
GGTACTAGTGCTATAATACACATAATAATAATGGGAAATGTATTTATGCTCCGTTTTCTTTAAAAAAAAAAACCATAGCTCACAAGCGCAGTTTATTCCTTTGCTTGCTTGAATTTGTTACATTGTTGACAGCTCTTTTTTCCTCTTATAGTACACATAAGTAAATGCCAAAAGATAAGCCATCTCACCTTTTAAAATATAAATATTTTTATTTTAGTGCACAGAGAAAAGTAACAATAGCCGATGTTCCTCCCTGATTAGATGGCTCAAAACAACTTAGCATCACAACACAAGTAAAATAATCCATCAACTCAATAGCACAAAACACCTCTACACCAGAAAAGGCTTTGCTTGAAATGAAAGAAAAGTAGTATGTTTGACTAGTTGAGCAGTTCTTAGGAGACAGGGGCCCTCCTTTGGTCTATAATTCAGAGTTCAGCATTAGCCTTTCACATGTTTTTTTCCCTAACTCCGTAAGATATTTAAATTACTTGTGGGCCATTCATATCAGTATTTACTGTTATCTGATACTATAGCCAAAATATAAAGCAGATTTAATGCACAAGCAGGGAAATATGTCATGGGAGTTGAGGACACTTTGTGGAAAAAAAGTTGTGTCCTCCACTCTGGAAAGTCATACAGTTGATCACAGAGCCTCTTAGGTGCTGTGAGTTCTCAGTGTAAGATATCTGCAGCAACATGCGGGTGTCAGTCTGTCTCGGTTGCTGTCACGTTCATGATGTGTCTGTGACCAGCTATCAGCTTTGTCTACCGAAGTATATCGAGAGGATGCTTTGCTTGAACTGTGTGTAAATAGGCTATGAAAGTCACTTTAGGAGAAGAAGGCATAGCAATGGATTTTCAAAATTATAGGAGTTCTTAAACTGCAAGCTAAAATGATCATTTATCTTTTTTTCACACATGAATACAACGTATTTAGATCATATACATTCCTCCCCCTTCTCCCTCCAACTGCTCCTGATGCTGACCCTCCCCCAACTCCCTCTCAACTCCCCTCCTCCCCTTCTTCCTTTTATTTAGTCACTGTGCCCAATTAGTCTTGTCCAGGTTCATGGATCTAGGCACAAACTACCACTGGGCACACACTCCTGAAGAAAACTGGTACTCCCTTTCTCTGTAACAATCAATTGTCAATAGCTGCTCAGGTAGGGATTGACGGCATGGGCATCTTCTCTCTCTCTCTCTCTGTTGGAATGTTCGCTTAGCTATTGATTTTTGATAGGCTTAAGAATCACAGCATGTCTAAACTCAAGAGCTTGATCGGCCACTTAGTAAAATCCAAGAGAAAAAGATGAAGGGAATGTGAGTCTCAGTCAGGCTCAGTGTTGGTCAGTATCTGCAGAAGAAAAGAACTGAGTAACGGAAAAGTGCTAACAGCCTTTACTCAACACATGGAGAAATATAACCACAGGGCTTATAAATTCAACTACATGCTTGTGGTTGAATCTTATTCAGACTTCAAAACCAGTGACAGCTCTGAGGAATATTTTCAGAACATCACGCTCCCCAGCGATTACAGAAGAGAATCTGAGGAAGTGAACGGGGAAAGACAAGTGGGGATTGGATGAGCTAATGGTTCAAAGGCTGCCAGTCCTTTGGTAACTGATTTGGTGACTAGGACTATGTCATCTTAGTCTATAAAGCTTGTAGCTATGAGGGACGTGGGAGAAAAGTTTGAGAATGGAAAGCAATAGGGATGGATAGGAAAGCAAATTCTAGAAAAGTAGCTCATTACACAAATTATCCTACATAATATAACTGTCATCTCCAATTCTGCACCCTCATGATGAGTAAAAGAAACACATATCTTGTCACCTGTTGCATGCTTTAGACTATAATGAAGGCCAACATTTTCATGAAACACCACTGCTTATAAATGCTCAGTATGGGGCTGGAGAGATGGCTCAGAGGTGAGTTCAAATCCCAGCAGCCACATGGTGGCTCACAACCATCTATAATGTGATCTGATGTCCTCTTCTAGTGTGCAGGTGTACATGGAGGCAGAACACTGTATAATAATAATAATAATGATAATAATAATAATAATAATAATAATAATAATAATAATAATAATAATAATAAATCTTTAAAAAATGCTCAGTATTTGAGGGAAATGTTTCTGTTATAGGCTATGGTTGAAATTCAACTTTCTGAAAATACCCTGGAAAATCTGTGCAAAGACAGATTTTAAAAATGGGAAGAGACATGATGTCCCTAGGATTGTCACTGTCTTTATCAGCACCATCAATATTGCGACCCGGAATATTCTTAGACATGGGAATGACAAGGCTGGGAAGGAAAACATGGGCAGAAGGAAAGGAACTGATCTATTCTTGCCCCACTGCTAATATTATAACAGCCTTTGAAATAATAGTATATTCCGCCCAAGGTATCTGTGTAGATGTACTTAATGCAATGCATTAAACTTGATTATATTTTTCTGTATGATATTGTGTGTATGTGGGTACACACATCTGTGTGAAGGTCAAAGAACAATTTTAGGTTATCAATTCTCATCGACCTTTGCAAGGGATCTGGGAATCGAACTCAGATCTTGTACTGTGTCTTTATGATGAGCCACTGGGCCCTCAATGGCCCTATATTGATTCTATAATGATGGTAAAGAAAATGCTGAACTTGTGTGGCTTCCTTGCTTTGCATTTCTTTTACCTATGATATAAGTTGAGTGTTGTACTTAAGCTTAAAACCTTTTTCCAAATGACATACAAAACCATATTTATAAAAGCCCCACCCAATCAGCTGTCTTAATAATGAGTCAACTTTTGAAGTCCCCTCTATTCCTGCTTTGAGCTTTGGAGACTAAGGTCCAAAATCATTAAATTCATATAAGACTAAAACCCAAACAAATTCTTATTCTTTAAAATTCATCCTTTTCCTGGGTGGGACTGAATACTATCATGTTAAGAGGAACAAGCAAGACTCAGAAAGATAACTGTCATGTGCTTATTTAGACATACTTATTTAAATATGTAAATATACATATAAAATAGTAGATGGGGGGGTTGTTGGAAGTGGGAGGTAGCCAGCGGGTTTTGCAAAGATGAGGTAATACAGCATGAGAACCCAGAGTACCACACCCAAGATGGAATTTTCATCTCCCTCTATTCGTGTTGCTCCTATGTCTGCTCATTTTATCCAGCTCCCCCACCAATCTGGTAGTTATGTTCCCAGCCACATAAAGAGAAAACCCCCAAAAGGTTTTACTCTCCCAAGCCCTTTCTGCTCTGAACCTAAGGCATCACCGAATCTCGTCCATATGGCATACCTGGCTCAGAATCTTCTTCCCTCCCCTCCAAAGAGATGCAGAGCTGCTCCCTGTGTTCAACTGTTCTCCCCATGCCCACTTCTTTCCATCTTATGCACTGTCACCAAATTCCTCTTCTTAACTCACAACCCTGACCACGTGGTTTCTTATTTTGAGTGCTTCTGTGAATGTGTGTGGATGTTGTTTTCCAGCCATCACCCGTAGGCATCAGAGAAATGCAAATTGAAGTTCCAGCTCTTGATGGAAACAGGTCTTTCAGGGAGGCAGGTCTATGACGTGATTTTAGCCATGTGATACTTGCTATTGTTGTACTGTCGACACACAGGGGTCTGTGGACTTGGGGAAGGGGCAGCAACAGAGTGAGACAAGGTCATAACAATAAAGCCGTCCTACTCTACCTGTTAATTACTGTCAAACACAGAACAAAACAGAATCCATACCTGTTTCCAACTGCAGCCTTGCAATCAGCCAATCATCTCCCTAAAGTGAGTCAACCTGAGCCTGTACTTCAAAATTCTGCAAGATGCCCTGAGCGCAAATGTTAGGTTTCTTTTCTTTTCTTCCCCTGCCTCTCTCTTTCTATTTCTCTACTCATTTACTTTCCAGGGCCCAGGCTCTCTTCCTTTAGTCAGTTCTCAAAGAATAGCTTAATACTTTCCATATTTCAAGCTTCCTCCTTGGTCATTGGATGTAGCATTACCCCGTGAGTGAGTCCTGCTTTGGAGGGGTCTATGTCCAAATGCATCCTTCCATCCCACCACAGAGCACCAGGCCTCCTTCACTGTCTACCCACTAGAGAGAATTTCACAACTATGGGTGCCTAGAAAGTGCTCAGCAACTGTTGCCAGAACTGAATATGAAGTGGTTGGGAAAGCATTTTCATTCTTCCCTTTCTTTGGGTACCTTTTCTGAAGAAAAGCTCTCTGGTCAAAGAACTTAACTTTGATTCTTTTTTTTTTAATTCCTGAGGGAGTGGAGTATTAACAGGAAAGGGGAAATATCAGTTTGGCAACATAAAAAAGCATGTGCAAACTATTAATTTATTTTGTTTTGGAGATTTTCAATTTTAAAAAATGTGTATGTGTAATGCCTGTGCATACATGTGTGTTTTGAGAATATGCTCAAGTAAGTGCATTTGTGTGTGCACATGCACTGGGAAGCCAGAGGCTGATGCCAGGTACTTTAATCACCCCACCACTTAGGTTTTGAGGCAGTGTCTCTCTCTGAACTTACAGCTGCTGATTCTGGAAAGCTAGCCAGGAAGCTGGAGGATCCTCTTGTCTCTGCCTCTCTAGCTCTGACTTTACAAGACCACATTGACACAGCCTCTTTTTCCATGCATTCTGGGGGATCTGACTTGGGTTCTCATGGTTGTGTGGCATTTCACAAGACATTTCACAGACTAAGATGTCTCCTTAGCTTTTAAAAATGATGCTCAAAGTCACAGATAGCTTAAAATGCTTGCCCAATAAATAGAATAATGAATTTAAGGTAAAAACCATAATAGCAACAACAAAAAATAAACAAACAACAATAAAAATTAAACCCTCACCTGACAAAAATGAAAGCAAACAGAACTGAAGCTAAGGAAGGTATTAAGCAGCCTTTATTATCTGTCTACAGCCCTTTTACATTTGCTTCCCATTTTGCAATAGGGGCTTGAGGACTACAGATATAAGCTACTACAGCCAGCAGTAGAGACCTGTACAAGTGGATCTTCCCCACTGGCACAGCAGGCTCTTTATCCACTGAGCCATGTCCTCATCCCATGAGTCTCTTCCAGCGATCCAAAGTGAAATCCTAATGCAGATAATTTTAGTCAAATCAGAAACATGTTGAATGCATTTCAACCACTGCAGGTAAAGCTGGTAGGAACCCATGACCAGGAGTTATCATTTCGTTGCAATTGCCATGTTTTATGTAGTGACCAGTACCTTTGACACAAAGAACCCAAGACTACAAAGATGGGACTTCAAGCCATAGCAGCAGTTCTCAAATTTTAAACGTATATACTGTTTTTTTTTTTTTTTTTTTTTTTTTGTAGAACCAATTCCTAGCCCTGAAATGAATGCTCTTCTTCAGTTCATGTCGCTGTGCATTCTGACAGACCTGGCAGGATTTCCCCTAGCTCAGTCACTTATCTAACTTGAAAGCTTTGCACAATATGCCATCTCTACAGAGCAAATTCAGATTCCCATGCTCTTTCTCTGAGCAGCTCTCTATCAGAAATAGATGAGCTTTGGAGACAGCAGCCTGAACCCTCACTTCATGACCCAGGAAGTAACTAAATTAAACTAAATAATAAATCAATATTCTTGTATACTTCAAAGAGAAAAGTAATCACTCATGTTGCAATTGCCTTCGGAAGGCTGGGGAAAAATTCCCTTTCAATATTCAACAGATGATGTCAGTGTACCTTTAGGAGGAATCCGCAGAGTTTTCAGACAGGAGACTTTGCTTAGCTTGATGCAGACTCAAGCAGAGACCAGAACACTGCTCAACGGCATAAT
This sequence comes from Acomys percivali, assembly GCA_907169655.1. NCBI lineage: Eukaryota > Metazoa > Chordata > Mammalia > Rodentia > Muridae > Acomys > Acomys percivali. The sequence continues at coordinate 60,806,620 of OU015744.1, forward strand.
GTTTTTAATTCCTCATGTCATTGTCATCTAAGTAAGCATTCGATGACATAAACTGGTTGTTCCAAAAACAGTCGTCTGGATGATTTTTTCTCCGACCTTGTACTAGTTGCTTGGCTCTAGAACTGCCTTTCCGGATATTTGCCTTTGTTGTCTAAGAGAGCAGCAACCTTAAGAAATAGTGGATCATACAGACAAAGGGTCTGGGAGGCTTAAGCTAGCAACAATGTAGCTTCCCCAGTATCTTATCCTGTTTTGGACCTGAAATAACTGACTTGTTCTGCCACTTAAATGACTTCACTTTTATGTGGGAAAATGAAACACTGCCTTGTTTTGCTGAAGTTTCTGTCTTTGTCTGGAAAGTCTAGCATTAAAATGTCACTCTTCATCAATTTGTCCCAGCTCCTGGTGAACCACTGAAAATATCCTTTCATCTGGGACTAAAGGATGACAATTCTCTTTAGTTTGGGGGAGGCTTGACTTGAGATTGAGAAGGTCCGACTGGGTGGTCTTTTGAATCCCTGTCTGAATTGTCATATGGTTGCATTTTTTCATCAATCAAGGCCCAGTGGACTCCAAGGTGCCCACCTCCACACTCACACATATTCCTACTTTTATATATTCGTGGTTTTGAACCTTTGCGGAAGACCTTTAGGGAGTCACAGAAAGGATGGACGTGCAAAAAGAAGGACACTCAAAACCACAAGGACATGCGCAGAAAACAGCAAGGCTGTTTGCATGAGACACTTTTGGGTATCAGACTTCAGAGTCTGTCTTAGTGGAGCCAAGTGACCAGCACTGGGAATTTTTTGCTGTGCTTTTCACAGATGAAAGTCAAGAGAGCTTGTGAAACGCAAGACTCCAATCCTAAGTCACAGAGAGATAAGCCAAAGGGAAGAAGCAGCCTCCATAAAAACAGTTTATTTCCCCCTTGTCTTTGTAACAATTGTGGTGTGTGTGTGTGTGTGTGTGTGTGTGTGTGTGTGTGTGTGTGTGTGTTTGTGTGTATGTCTATGGATGTGCATGTAGGTAGAGGCCTACATGCTGACATTAGGAGTCCTTCTCAATCCTTCCCTACTTTGTTTTTGGTTTTGATTTTGATTTTCGAGACATGGTCCTTCAGTTGAACCCAGAGATAATGGATCCAGCTTGTTCCAGGGATCTTGCATTTCCATTTAGAGTGCTAAAATTACACGTGGTTCCCCATGTCTGCCAGTGTGCTGTGTGCTGGGCAGTCAGCTCAGGTCTTCATGCCTGCACTTTGCTGACTGGGCTATCTCTCTGGTGAGTACTTAACTACTGAGGCAGAAAATACTCAGCGTAAACACTTACTAATAAAAATTGAAAATGGACAAGAAGCAAAAGCTGTGTGTCTTAAATAAGCAACAAGATCAACATCTTATCCTGGAAGTAGTCAGATGTCATTTTCATCAGATCGACTCGACCCAATAAGTATAGTTTTACAAAACTATAATCTTGCACGTTCCTGGTATTGTAATTACTATTTTTAATATCAACATGGGGATTTAACGGTTGCCTGTTAACAATCACATTAAGAATAGCTAATGTTTATGTAAATGCACACCAGACACCATTCACATTATTTTTCCATTCAGTGTACGTCTGATCCTCACATGCCTGATATTTGTACTGTGATTATTCAGATTTCAAAGACACAAAATTTAAATCAATGAGCCAAAAGCTCAATACTGGCAGAGAAGCCAAGAAGACAAGCCACAACTATTTTTTCTTTGTGTTCTATTTTTTATATAAAACAAAGTGTTATGACATTATGGCTATCTTTCAGGACTCAAACAGCAGATGCCCAAGTAAATAATGAAATGTTGGCCCTCCCACTGAACAGGATGTGGCCATATTCTTTTGCCATGAATCACATCCACTTCTGTCTAGTGGTGGGCATTCAGTTAAAGGCTGTGGATCAGAGTTTGAAAGGAGCGCTGAGTTCAAGGGTCTGTCCTTACCCTTGTGACCCCGGGGGACCAACAAAAAAGAGCAACTGGGCAGGTCACAGGGGACATGAAACTCAGCCTCAGCTTAGAGTGCAGAACCAATAGTAGCCCACTGGCGGACATGATGAACACCTGCTAATGTTTTAGCTTTATTCCCATCACTCTGATGAAATACTCAGCACAAGAGCTAAAACTCTAATAGGAAAATGGTTTGTTTAGTTCACAATTCCCACCTCCAGTTTGTCATTGCTAAGGAGTGAAGGCTGGACAAGAGCAGAGAGAAAAATGCATGCAAGCATGCGTACTGCTCATCTCACCGGCACAGTCTATGAGCCACTACCCATATGCAAATCCACCCCAGACAGGTTCATAGGCCAGCCTTCCCTGGAAAATCTTCACTGGGACCCTCTTCCCAGGTAATTCTAGATTGGGAAAAGCTGGCATTAAAAAACTAATCGCCATAGTTAATTTCAGCTTCTTTTAAGATAACTTGGCTAGTTAACTCATTTCATTTTTTGTCTCCTTCATGTCCAAATAGGATTCCACAGACAGTATTGTAATTGTCACTCTCTTTGGAGTCTTATAAAACCTACTTGTTGCTCATAGGTTCACAAATCGGTTAAGAGATTCTCCCACTCTCTGCTGGAGGGGTGGCTTTATTGAAATAGTGGCACTGTCTACTCAAAGGACTCTCATTGATGATTCTGACCCTTTAACAAAAGATCTGAAGGCCAGGGAGGAGTCTTTGATGTCACAAAGCCTTTTTCAAACTTTGCAAAGGAAGTGTGCAAGTGTGCGCAGAATTCAGAATCCTGTCAGGTAGATGCTGATAAACTGAGCTTCAGAAGCAGCTGAGGGGTCATCAGAGGGAGAAAGGCGGAAGAAAACTGGGGAAACACAGAAATGGACAGCAAAGAGGATGAGAGAGGACACAGCACGGTGGAGGGAGGACCGACAGACCAGGTCACTTCCTCCAGGTTTTGATGACCTAGAAGCAAATGGTATGAGGATTGTCTGAGTGTGCCTAAAAGCTCTGGGTGCCCTGGCCATGCTTCCCTTCTCACTGTTCTTGGGGGATTGTGTGTATGATGGAGCGGACAGCGAGCAGCTCCATCTCAGCACCCAGGAGAACAGTTGCCTCCGTACTTACTCAGAAGCTACCACGAAATCTGATTTCTTTCATACACGTGTCATGTTTGTTTTATTTTTTTAATTTAATCGTCTCTCTTTTCATGACCTCGAGGCAGAATTACAGAGTTAGTGGGTTTCAGAGGTTGATTTTTCATCCCAGCCACACAGTAGCTCATCTTGTGTGTCCAGCTTCATTGTGCCCCAAACTCACTAGTCTCTGAGTGCCAAGCTTTCTGCGTAAGTGATCAAGTTTAGTTCTGTATCATACATCACTGCTTGCTAGAATAGTTTTTCTTTCACATTCTGTGAAATGTATAAACCTTTAAAAGAAATTCTCTTTGCATCTCTACAACATTTTAAACTGATTTTTTTTTCCTGCAAGCCTTCGACAAGAGAGAGCCACACTAACTACAGCACCAGCCACAAGAGAGCATTTGCCCAAATCCAATATCAGATATCAATTCTAATATCACAATGGCCACATCTTATCCCAAAGACAGCATTTAACTGAAATATACTTAAGCCAATTTTCAAAAGACTTTTGATTGGTTCTTAAGATTTGATATCACATTAGCAGCCTCTTGTCCAAAAGCAGAGGAGTGTGTTTTTCAATTGTAAACAATTTGGGTGTGCTGTTTCTCGCATGTCAAAATAAGAGCTCATGGCTGGAGGGATGGCTTAGCTATTAGGAACATAGGCTGCTCTTGCTGTGGACCTTGGCTTAGTTCCTAGCGCCCACATCGTAGCACATAACTATTGGTAACTTCTGTTCTAGAGAATCTGGTTCTTTCTTCTGGTACCTTCAGGAACCTTCATGTGTGTGGTGCAGATAAATTCATACAGATAAACACACACACACATACATGCACACACGCACACAAAAACACATGCACAAACACAAATAAATAAACAAACATTTTAAAAATGAAGTCAATATGATAAATGCTAGATGATCTTGCAGTCTGAATCATTTTGCCTGTTTGATCCCTGGTTTCCTACCTGTAACATAAGAATCCCCAGGCTGCCTTAACTCCTCATGAGTTATTTGAAGACTGAGGAACTGGTGTCTATGAAGTCTGTGTCAGGTAGGTAAAGGTTCTATTAAAGTGCAGAATTATGATCAGCTATTACCAAGGGCTAAGCAAATGGCTCAGTCAATAATGTGTTTGTTGTTCAAACAAGAAGACATGAGTTCATGTGGCCAGCACCTACAAGGAAAGCATGTCCCTGCCTCCCGGACAGGGAGCGGAGACAGGAGGGTCCCTGTGGCTTGTGAGCCAGCCAGCATCAGTGGCTTCCAGATTCAGCAAGAGCGACCGTCTCAAGACATAAGAGGAGAGTGGAAAAGAAGATACCAAATGTCAACCTCTGATCTTTACATACATGCATACCTGCAAACACTTACACACACATGAATACACATACTATATATGCATACACTTATGAACACCACATGTACATACATGTGCACACACACATACACTCAATATCCTTGAATTTTGTGTAGGGTCAGTATGGATTATCAGTAGAGATTATTTTCTTTAGAATGATAAGTTGCTTAAGCATTAAGATAATTTACATATCTTTAAATCTCTTGTTCTGATTTTCCAGTTTTTGCCTTGCACAAATGGAACATGACTCAGAAGATAGTGATATAGACTCTCATTGTGTAAATATGTTTACTTATTCTCAAGCATGTGTCTTCTCTCCACGGTGTCACCTCCAGGAAAAGGAAGTGAGAGATTTAGTTCTTTGTTTATTAAAACAAACAAATTAAAAAGTTTTAGAGACTTATTCTAATAATATTTTCAAATAACGGATACTTGATGAGAACACTTTCATTGCCAGCCATGATTCTCCAACATATTTGGTCTTTAAAACCAAGAGAAGATTGAGCTTCCTTAAGAGTTTGTGAGGTTCTAAAGTAGAAAGGACACAGCATTACTCCCTGTTGTGAGGAGTGATTTATGGCAGGTCTGTACCATGTTCCTCTGTAAGAGTTCTTAGTGAGAGGAGTTCTCCAAGATCCGTTATGAGAATGTTTTAATTAAGGCTAAGAGCTCGCCCTTTCTGACTCTTATTTTATAAACTCAGCCTTTCTCTTCAAGTATTTTTCTCCTGTAAATGAAAGACACAATGCTAAATATGCACGTGTCCAGAAAGAACATGCGTGCTCTGTTGCCTGCCCCTGCTGGGCCCATCTGCTCTGTTGGCAAGATGCCCATGGGCAACCTGGCCCATTTCACTGCTACAGTGCTGCCAGCCTTCCGAGGGGCTGTGAGTATGTACAGTGTGCAGAGAGCTAGATTTGCACAGAAAGCCCTCCATCAACCCGCATGTGGATCTGTTTACACTTGAGCACGCATGTTGGTGCTCATGTGTCATAAGACAAATGCGCCTGGAGTAGGTCAAAAGGGGGCAGACTGCACTAGCCTCTCAGGCACTGGTGAACGTGGAACATGCGCAAACCTCCCTGCTCTGCATAAAGGTCCACGCTTCTTTATCATAGGGTTGTGTGGATATCTAGGACAGATAAAAAAATATCTGAAGTGTGGAGCACTGAGGACCCGTGTAACATGTCTTCTTTCTAGCTTTAACTCTTTGAGATTAAGATCATATATTTCAATATATAAATAATAGTCAATTATGCCCAGATATAACATACACATCATACCTTTCTTTCAATTGGCATTAACATACATAACAACTCAATATACATAGCACCTGTAAATTAACACTTCATATGTACTATACCACTGACCTATACTCTGAACATATTTAATGCCATCAACAATACTGACATTTGTCTTTTTACTTTATTCATTGTTTGCTTTATTTATTTATTTTTGGTCAATCTTCCTGAGCATTTTTTATTGTTTTTAGTCTTGATTTGTTTTAGCTATACACCATTGCTCTTCTTTAGTGAAAGCTCTAGAAATTAGAATATACATGAAAAGTTTTTCCTATAAATCTGAAAACATCAAATAAAAGGATGGAATGTTACACTGAGAGACTCTAGAATAGTGAGATTACAGTGGAGGACATCAAGGACTCACTGCTGTAGGAATAGCCCTGCTCTTTATAAACATGAAGCACAATAGCAAACAGCAAACAAAATCCTAAATAAAATGAATGACACAGAGAAAGATATGCAGAGATGTCATAGAAGTCTGGGGCCCACAAACTGACAGCATTGTTACTGGACATCCAGATGATATGTGCTAAAATATTCATCCTTGCATGGGTCTGATGAACACTCACTACAAAGGCCAAGACTAGAAATGATAACATGACATACATAAAACAATGAATGAATGCATGCCACAAATCACAATAAACACTATTTTAAAAAGTGAAAACTCCAACCAAGGATGCAGGTAGGCTAACTACAGACTGTCAGTTCTCCTTTCTCTCTTCCAAATCCAATTCCCCAGTCTCATCTCCAGCTTTGTAGCAGACCACATGCTGTGTCCTTTCCTCATTCTCTGCCTACTACTTGGAGGGTATGCAGATCCTGTTGGAACACTGAGCTCTCCTCACTCCTGTGGAATCCCGCAGCAACCTCAATCCCACTCCCATTCCTAGGTGTCAGCTTCTAATTCCTAGAAATACATTTTACCTGGAAACCCCAGTGGCTCAACCTAGAAGATTCTCAGAATTCCCTTCCAAGGAACACTGGCCTAAAAAACTAGAGAAGGCAACAGAAGCCTAGGAACAAAACATTCACCCAAAAAAGACAAGACCACATATCGGCACCTAGGATTACCATCATCCCGAACACAGCTGCTTCGAGGCTAGTGTAAAACACAGTTATTGAAAGCCAGGACAATGTATTTCCACTGTAGCCCAGCAACCCTACAACAGTAGGTCCGATAATTATAACATAGATGAAGCACAAGACAAAGACCTTAAAAAAGCCTTTATAGCCATGATAGAGGTCCTTAAAGAGGAAATGAAGAAATCCCTTAAAGAAATCTATGAAAACACAAATGAACAAACAAACAGTGGAGGAGAATAAATAAAACACTGCAAGACCTGAAAGTAGAAATAGAGTCAATGAGGAAAACCTAACCTGAGGGAAATATGGAAGTGAAAAATTTAGCAACACAAACAGGAACAACAGAGGTAACAGAATCCAAGAGATGGAAGAAAGACTTTCAGGCATTGAAGAAATGATAGAAGAAATGATACCTTGGTCAAACAAAATGTTAAATCTGAATACATCCTAGCAGAAAACATCTAGGAGATGTGGGACACTATGGCAAGACTAAATCTGAGAATAATAGGATCAGAGGAAGCAGAATACACAGAAACAGGTCAAAGACACAGAACATTTTCAACAGAATCAAAGAAGAAAATGTCCCTAACCTACAGAAGGTGCCTATGAAGGTACAAGCAGCAAACAGAAAACCAAATAGATTGGACCAGAAAAGAAATTCCTCTCAACACATAACAGTCAAAAACTAAATGTACAGAACAAGGAAAGCACATTGAAAGCTGGAAGGGAAAAAGACCAAGTGTCATATAAAGATGAATCTATTAGAATTAATCTAACTTCAGTGGAGACTAAAACCTAGAAGGGCCTGGACATATGTCCTGAAGACTCTAAGAGACCACAGATGCCAGCCCAGACAACCATATCCAGCACAAATTTCAGTAGTAATAGATGGAGAAAATGAAACATTCCAGTATAAAACACAATTTAAGCAATATCTATATACAAGTCCATCCTTGCAGAAGGTGCTTACAGGAAAACCAACTTAAACAGGTTAACCACCTCCAAGAAAACACAAGACAGAAACAGTCTTGGACCAGCATATCAAAGAGGGGAAATACTTCTTTGGGTCTGTGGGTTGTAGCATGCTTATCCTGTACCTGGAATGTCATGCAGAAAAATAAATAAAATGGACATATGAAGTAGACAGAGGGAGGGAGCTGTGTGGGAGAGGGAGTGGGGAAGGTAACGGGGGAAGGCACCGGGCTTGGGGAGAATGAGGGTGGTGGTAGTGAGCAGACAGGGAGGAGCTGGAGAGAGAATGGAAATTGGTGAGGGAGCATCTCTGGTAGAGGAGGTGACCCTAGCAGAGTTCCTAACACTGGAGGGCATGGAACCTGAAGTAGCCACTTCTTGCAACCAGGTGGGACTTCTGGTGGAGGTATGTGGATACCAACCCTCTTGTACAAACTTTGACCTCAAATCTATCTTTCTTATAAGTATAAGAATAAAGATGGAACAGAGATTGAATAAATGGCAAACCAATGACTAGCCCAACTTGAGGCCCACCACACGGGAGAGAACCAACCTCTAACAATCTTAAGGATATTATGCTATGCTTGCAGACAGGAGCCTTGGATAACTGCATTCTGAGAGGCTTCATCCAGCATCTGATGCAAACAGATGCAGAGACCCATGGCCAAATAGGCCAAGGTCAGGGAGCTTTGTGGAAGAGTGGGAGGAAGGATTGAGGCAACTGGAGGGTTCAAGGGCACCATAAGAAGACCTACAGAGTAAACTGAGCTGGACTCACCCAATGGGGTCTCACAGAACCTAAACCACAAACAAAACAAAACACACACACACACACACACACACACACACACA
>OU015744.1:60826753-60841586 GCA_907169655.1 Acomys percivali
CCTCCTCTCCTCTCCTCTCCTCTCCTCTCCTCTCCTCTCCTCTCCCCTCCCCTCCTCTCCTCTCCTCTCCTTTCCTCTCCCTTCCCCTTCCTTATCATCATCTTCTCTTTTCTTCTCCTTTGCTCCTCTCTCTTCCCTCATGTATGTATGTATGTATGTATGTATGTATGTATGTATGTATGGTGTGATTGTCAGTTTAGGTACCTGTGTGACATTGTATGCATGTGGGGTCTGAGGATGGGTTGAATGGGTTATCTCCTTGTTTTGGGGCTGCGTGTCTCTTGTTGTTTTGTCACTTACTCCATGCTAGCTAGCCTGTGAGCTTCCAGGAGCATTCTTTTGCAGGAGTCCTATGGTCACAGGTGAGTGTTACTGGTTCCGAGGATACAGACTCAGGTTGTCAGGCTTGTTGAGGACCCATCTCTCCAGCCCCTGGATTTGCTTTTGAAAGAAGTCCATTTCACATGTTGGATCCCAACGCTTTCCACTTTTAGCTGATCACAAACTCTCAAAGTGCATGTAAACGGTAGTGGCAACATCACTGTGGAATTAGGGTTACTGTCCCTGATTTAAAAGATGTTAAAACACAGGTTTCCAGGGCAACATGTTGTAGTTATATCATTTGCCCACTAGGGTCAGCACCAGTGGCTGAGTCTTTGTGCATGCATGTAAGTAAAGGTTACATTTCAATGGTATCTAAGAATCAGACAGACATTTCCCAGCAAACCAACTAGAGAAAATCGTCAGAAATATGATTTATTAGCATTTCCTGGCATTTAAAGATAAGTCTGTACACTTAGAAATAACACCATTTCTCATAGCCTAAGGTGCCAAGAAAGAGGTTTAAAAGATACACTCTGATTTTTCAGAAAAATCAAAGTCAAAAACAAAAGCCATGAGATGGCTGAGGGGAGCTATAGTTCTGGGAAATCCAATATGTTGCTGTCCTGTCACTCAGCTCCATTGCCCTAAACCTACAGCATAGTCTATTTCCTGCCTAACTTTTAGTTGGTGGTGCTTTAGGATTGGAGGGATCCAGGGTAATATTCAACAGGATTATTAAACTTGGTGTTATGATTTGGAACAAGACTCAGGATGAGTAGGAAGCCCTCATAAGGTGCAGAGACTTAGAACAGAGACATATGAGAGCTGTGTGCTTCATGGAAATCTCTTAAAACAACAAGGATGCCTGAGTTGGCCTTGTGACTCCAGCCAGTTACTGAAAATTTCAGAGACAATGTGTCTCAGGGTTTGTAGACATCTTGAAAGCTGACAAGTAGACACATAACTATTAACTTTGTATATGCCCCTTATTCTTCTTCATAGTTATAGCTAGTTATTTTAACTGGGCTTTTAGCCATGTTCTGTTACTTTATTATCATTAAGCAATCAACATTTTGGTTTGTTGAGACAGAGTTTTATGTATCCCTTGCTTAAAACTCACTATGTATCCAAGGCTGGCCTTCAACATCTCCTGCTTCAGTCTCCAAGTCCTGAGTGCTAGGATTACAGAGGAACACAACTTTGCCTAAAATAAATTTAAAATATTTCAGAGTTAACTTGGTTATGCAGATATCTCTCTTCAAGATGACTGTTTGGTTTTAAACCACAAGCTTCTGGCTGTGGCATCACATTCTCCATCCTTCCAGGAGTGTGTTATCCTCACCACTTGTGACTTGAAATCTTCTTGTCCATACAAGCAATAGTTTGTACATTATTATTTTTTCTTTCTCAAGTTAGAAGCCCCCATGCTTGCTCCTCACTAACCAGCTAGTTACCAGGTTATACAGAACCATCTTTCATTTTTCACTAATAATATAGCCACAGAGCCTAAGATTTCAGCTGTGCCACATGGTACATTGTCATATTGAGCAGGTTGCCATGCTTCTCTTCTGCCATTTTCCTCTCCTGGAAATCAGAGCAACTACTACACCAAGAGCTTCTGGGAGGCAAGAAATGAGCTGGTAACACAGATGAAATGCTTAGGACAGTACCAGATATGTATGAAGTTTTCAGTGTGTGACCATTATTTGCATATAGCTGTTTTACATTATCCTAGTGCCAGTTCTTGGAGATGCCTTCTGCAAGGAGGCTATGCCATGTTTGTCATCCTTTAGTACACTTCAGTATGCTGCACTTGTGCCGTCTTACAGGCAACAGACCTTCTAACTGTCCAATCAATTAGAATAATTTGGTACCCAGGTCTTCATGAATTTGCTGATTATGTTGATGCCCTTGAGAGCAAGCATTGGTTTCTTGCTTTATACACTATCCATCCTTGGGTTTTCATGAATTCAATGAAAGTACCAGACGTCATTCTTACCCCTGAACGTCCACAGCACATTTGTGGTTGTTACATTGAAACAAATGCTTATTTGAATCTTCTGGGCTATTTAAATGCATGCCATGGGGCTGAGGTCTACACCGGCGTGGACCATTTCCCATCATTAGTGTTAGCCCTCAGGTCCTATGGCTAGAAAGAGAAATTCTGACAACAGATGACATTAAGATGAAGACCTGCACACCTGGTATATACATGTAGCCAATTTTATTCCTTCTCAAGTCTCTGATGGGGTGGAAGACTAGATAGTTTAGTTTTATAATTAAGCTTAGTTGTTTAGGGCTTAATATGTTTTTAGGTCTAGATGGATGTTTTAAGTTGATAATGATGGCATATGATAGATATTGATTTACATTCAAAAATTTAAATGCACCGAGATAGGAAATATGTTTTCTTCATGGCTGCCAAATACAAATAGCAAATACACTAAAAATGTTACATTTATATAATTCCTGATTGTGTCATAGTTCTTCTTCCTATAGGTAGGTTATTGTATATATGTGTAACAATATAAATGTATATGTAAAAAATAATAAAAAAGGAAAAAAAAGGAAAAAAGATGAGGCTCATGTACCTTTACTCTCTGTTTTAAAATGTGTCGCTTGAGAACATCATATACATACATGATGTGTTTTGGTCATATTGATCTTCTATTCTCCCTTCCACCTCTGTCTGGCCACCCTCATCACTACCTTTTCCCAACTCCATGTCTTCTTCATTAGTTTTCAATAGTCCATGAAATCCAAGTATTGCTACATACACACACACACACACACACACACACACACACACACACACACAGCTCAGGCTACCAGCTGGAGCATGGAAAACCCATGAGAAAACTGATTTTCCCTCTCCTCAATGCTACCTGTGGCCAACAGCTCCCCAGGTAGGAGTTGATATTAACAACTGGTAAAGCTGTTAAGAGATAGAGCTCAGTGGGAGGTCATTGCCAGCCTGCCTCATCCAGAGTCCCTTTCTGCCATGTCCTCCTGGCACATCCCTACCACTGTGATGCCATCCATCAAAAATTTCTGGCCAGAGGCAGCAGAGCTTGGCAGCATGCCCATGCACTTCAAGAAATGTAAGTTGAACGAAAGCATTTTCTTTACAAAGTTACTCAACTCCAGGGAATTTTCTTATAGAAACAGAAAAATGGATTAAGTAGAGAGGACAGATAAACTGATAAGAGAAAGAAGGACAACTGGCCTAGATAATCATCTGTTCCCATATGGGCAAAAACAATGAAGCCCTGATGTCTGTCACCTTCTTCCACCCTACTCAATAGCCAGAGCCTCAAAACACACACCTCTCATGGGAAATGCAGGACTTAAAAAAGTCCTTTATACTTCAATTTGAACTTGGATCTTTTCATTGTTTGTTTTGGAGAAGATTCCTGTGTATCCCAAGCTGGATCTGGACTCCTCCCCATCAGTCGTTCCCTCAGGATGCTGGTTCTACACATGGGCACCACTGTCTCCAGCTTTTTGTTAATTAAAACAACTTATGTCACAGCAGAGTGGTTATGAGATACTCTTTCCTTTGGTCTCACTTTAGTCCCTGTTGTTTTCTCAACAAGGCCTAAGCTGTAAGAACACAGAACAAAGTCCCAACCTGATGCCTAACTTTAACATGATTGTTAGAAAACATTCACTTTCCAGCCACCATGAAAATGCAAGAAGAAAAACAACTCAAAACAAACAAACAAACAAACAAACAAAAAACACAAGCAAGGCAGTGAAAACACAAAAACAAAGGATGTGAGCACCGCATTGACACTGAAGAAAATAGCCCTATTCTTTGAAATGTTGTTCTACTTTGAAAATATAGATAAAGTCCTCAAAATCAATTTGACCAGATAGGAGATATAAAAACAGAACCTTTATGTTATCTACATTATAGCAGTAAATATTACTTTTAAAGTGTTTTGGTTAAAGGAACAAGAGGAACTTATTGTCATACTGGAAAGAAAACGCATTTATTGCTTATAAATAAAAGTTGACATTGCAGCAGATAAGCTGGATTTACTAACAGAGGACCTTGTGATAGGCTGAGACATGGTCTGTAGATAAAGTGCTTTCTGTGCAAGCGTGAGGGTTCACTCCTCAGAACCCATGTAGATCATCAGGAGTGGTGGCATGCACTTATAATCACAGTGCTAGGGAGGCAGAGACAGGAGGATCTCTGGGGCTCACTGGCCATCTAGTGTAGCCTATTTGGTTGGTTTTAGGCCACTGAGAGACCCTGCCTCTCAAAGTAAGTAGGATGGATCTTGAGGAATTTACTCTAGACTACATAGGCATGTGCACACATGTGCAAGTCGCCCACCAATATGTAACTATGTACACAAATGCACACATACACACACACCATGAGCATCTTTTACCTTTTCGAATTGCTTTTTTCTTGACCTTTTTTTTATAATGATGACATAAGATCTGCGTTTTCTTTTTTTATTAAAGCCTTCCCTAAGTGTTGTGAGCGTGATTTGCTTGCTGTAGTTGAAAACTGCCAAGCAAGCAATTACTTTAAGAAAAAAGACATTTCATTAGTCCCACTAGAGCTGAGGCCCTTATTTTAGAACCAATGACTCTTTGTGTTAGACTCATTGCTCCAAATAAAAGGATTTGCCTCCCACACAGTGCCATTGAATAGACACAACATAATGGTGGTTGGGAAGTCTAATCCCTAAATGCTGTAGAAAGCCAAACATTTAAACACCCAAACAAAGTAAGTAAATAGGCACTATATAATTAGGCAGAATGTGTGCATGCGCACGCGCGCACACACACACACACACACACACACACACACAAACACAAACACACACAAACACACACAAACAGACACACAAACAGACACAGACAGACAGATAGACAGACAGACAGACAGACACAGACACACACACACACACATACACACACACACACACACACACAAGAAAGGATGAATCAAACATGTAACCAGGGGTTCTGCTCAATCTAAGGCACTAACCAAGGACAATACGTGTAGTCATCATCAAACCCAGATCTAGCCAAGGGACAGAACATTCTCCACAGTTAAGTGGAGACTTGGAACTGACTTTCACATGAACTCTGGTGCCCCATATTTGGCCATGTCCCCTTGATGGGGAGGCCCAATGGCACTCGGAAGAAGGATAGCAGACTACCAAGAAAAGACTTGATACCCTAGCATCATATTCAGTGGGAGGAGACACCCCTCAGTCACAATCATAGGGAAGGCGAATGGGGGGAAATCGGGAGGGAGGGAGGAATGGGAGGATGCATGGGATGGGATAACAAATGAGATGTAATATGAATTATTTTATTTTTCAATAAAAATGTATTTAAATTAAAAAATAGTGAAAGAATAAGTCAGTAGTATTTTGATCATCCAAAAATGTGTAAAATATTCAATGAAAAGCAAGTAAGTTAGTCACAAGCTATTCTTTCAACTTACTTAAAAGTTAGCTTTTAAAAGGAGGGAAAAATAGAAAAAAACTGGACTGTATTAGAGATGGAAAGATAAATAAAGATAGAAGAAAAAGGAGAGTAAAATGTAGTAAGGATGTCTGAAAAGTCATTCGGAACCAAACTATTAATGATATACCTTTAAAATCTTATAAAATCTTATAATGCATGTCAACACATATAGTTAAATGGAATTTTCTCATTTGGAATGACAATAATCCTGTCAAGAGCCAAAGGTCACCTAACAACAACAACAACATGAAGGACAGCACATCAACAACAACAACAACAATAACAGGCACAGGAAGACCTTTTTTGAGGTGTTGGTCAGCGTTATCCAAAAAGCTTCTGAAACATTACAAACTATTGCTATTGATGCTTGCTCCCCATAGGTGGAAGGTAAATCCTGAGTATACCACACACTTTAGACATAGGTCACCAAGACCCCTGAGCTGGTACTGACGTGAATGCTCCCTCCCCGAGGACTAGATTTCATGGTACCAGAAGGTGTCATGCAACCCTCCAAAGGAGGGTGATAACCAATAGTTCTATACAGTTATGAGTCCTTTAAACCACATCAGCAAACAGCGTGACACAATAATTCTAAGGATTCAGTAGCAGCACACATACTCTGGTGGTAACCACCAGCTCTCTAGTTGGACTTAAGAACTTTCAACAAGATGGAAATCATGCCTAGTGTAAGAAAGCTAGCTCACTACCAAGGCTAGTGAAGTCATGGATCTTGGAGGAGAATCTATGACAGCCACTTTACTAAACCAAAAGAATTCCTAACTACATTAAAAATACTTGTTTTTACACCCACCTCCAAAGGGGTCGTATCTCACAGGTTGAGAACCACTGACATAACTAATGCTCAGGGAACATTGCAGAAGGGAGGGCAGAAAGATGATAAGAGCCAGAGGAAAGAGGTGGGGCATTGGGGGAAGGGGGTGTGAGAGTGAGACTGGTAGGAGAGGAAGGAGGGGCTGGGATCAGGCTGTAAAGTGAGTAAATAAATAAATGAAAAACTAAAAGCCAGAAGATCAGTTAGTTTGTTGTGAGACTCCATCCCCTTGTAATCTCAGAAGTTACCTCCATAGTGACCCGCCAACATGGCCGCCCAAACATGATGAGAACAAGGACTATATCAGTAGCCGTGCTAACTTGGAGAGAAAGCTCAGAAGGCCTCGGCCTCACACCAAAAACTACAGGGAGCCAAGGAATGATGACAGAGGAGAACTATTCCATCCCAAGGAAGACCACACTGATTGGTTATCCAATACTAATGTTGAGCTCTGAAAACATACATACACATAACATTATACAGACTGAGCAGGTCATGTTTATACACTTGAGAATATAGATGATGAATTTGAAAGAGACGAAGCACAGGTATGGGAAGATTTGGAGGTAGAAAAAGAAAGATGGAAAATGATCAAATTATATTATCATCTCAAAACCCAATAGAAATAGTCTATTAAAAGGTAATATTGAAACTTAAATATAAATGATTTAATGAAATTTTTAAAAATTCAGCCTAAAGTTATGCCTAGTAAACTGCTATTTCCTAATCAAAAACCTAAAATATTAGTCATGGGAGTAGATATCAAGAAAACATATACTTGTTATATTTTCTAGGCTTAGCTATTTGCTTCTTGACAGCATAAAGTTATGTAACATGTCCTAAAATAAAATTGAACAACATCTTGTGGTAGGTAGGAGACATTGACTACTTCTCAACTTTGTATGCGTCTCTCTTTTTTTATGCTCACAGGACACTTTAAAATATTTTAACCTTTGACTTCATGTCAGTTTTGTCTTTCCCTGTTGTAGGGTTTGGAACTGTTCACCAATAATTAAAGCTCTATTTGGAAAATGTACTTTCTTTTTCTTCAGGGCAGTCTTGTAGCTAAGACTTCTTTTAATCTTACATGACCCCAGGGGAACATGTTAGAGTGTGGTAGACAGAGAATCCCCCGTAGTGGATCTGATGTGGTCCTGACAGTGATGAGTTCAGTCATCTGCATATGCATCTGTCACTAACAATAAACGGTGACAAGGCCTCCCCAAAAGCATCTTCTTTATAGGATGCAAAGATGCCACCACCCTCACCTCCAAAGACCTTCAAGACTGCTGTCAGCTCTAGAAAACACAAGAGCAGCAGTGACGCCCATAGACATGGAAGCTATGGGGAACAGGAGCAGTATGCTAAGCACAGCTGATTGTTTCTGATGCCAACTGCAAAAAATCAGACATGAAATAGACTTGATTTGAGAATAGGAACCAATTATGCAAATAATATGTATTTAACCAGAAAGATGGCTTTGGGGTGAATTCACTTTACACTTCTTTACTATAGTTCCTTGAAAAAACATTAATCATCAAAGCAGATAATGTTAATTTCAATTGATAAAATTTCTCCAAACTTAATGAGTGGAGGGTTGTTAAGGGCATAATTTTGGTGTAGTCTATAATAATCGGAAAAATTAATTCTAGTACAGTAGGTTGGGGAGTTCATAGATGTGAGAGTTGCCTAGAAGGCTAGCTACAAAGCAGATACTAGGCCCTCTCCCTGAGGGGTAGTCTCTTAGAGATTGCGTTCTCAGAGTTCCTCATCTGCACTGAATCTTCTTTCTAGAGGAGACTTTGAGACTAGTTGCTCTAATACAGGGAGAATTCCAAGGTCAGCAACAATGTCACTTCCATCGTCTCTGGAGAGAAACTCATAAGATCATTGCTTTTGAGATCTTTTTACTGTCTGTGGTTACTGGTCAGCCTACTGGACTCTAGCAGAACTCTTATGTCCCATATTTTGTACTTAATCCAACAAGGAATGGTCCAACAACTTGAAAAATCTCTCTATATATTTTCAATATGTAATTTTATATAAAAGAAAGGGAATAAGGATGCTTGTGGTTAGGTGGCCTTATGAACTTGAACACTGATTTCTACTCAATACTGGTTTTGTTGTTTTTGGTGTTTAGTTCTTTTCTTTCTGTTTTAGTTTTAGTTTTAAATGATGTTTCCAAGAATGGACAGCTCTAACTGAGAACACAGGACAATCCCGAACAGCATACTTCCGGGATGCTGCAGGAGAAGGCAGCCACTGGATTAGAGGAGATGTTCAGGCTTACTTACTACACTATGCAGGTACAGTGGCCCAGGGAAGATCACTGACTTGGCACTGGGGTGTGGGTTGGGTGGGATGGGGCCGGTGTTAGGGAGTGGTTGGAGTATTTCCTTGTGGTCTATGAAGCCTAGAGTGGTGGCATGCCCTGTGAACCTCCTAACATCAGCATCTAAATACTCATTCACACCAAGGCAGAGATCTATAAAGTTTTGGTTAATTGGAACTAAACCAGCTGTGTCTCTTTTGAGATTCATCCCCCGAGTCATATAGAGTGCTAATTTTCAGTTTACATGTGCAGAAATGCATAGATTTTATGTCTACAGTGATGTAATGGAAACTTTTCTTGTTCTTCTTACAACTCAAAACCACGGATTCTATACATAAGGCAGACATACAGACCCTGAGAGTTGGAGAAAAGAAGGAAAGCTAGCTGCAGGGCTGAAAAGTTCAAGAAATGAAATAGTGAATTCCTTGAACTTTTCTGTTGCTACATACATCAAAAGACATTTTCTCTTGCTTGTGGTTCTGCCTAGTTTCTCCGTTCTTATACATTCCAAGACTCCCTGCCTGAAGAGGGGTGCACTCACATTGGGCTGGGTCTTCCCATGTTAATTAACTTCATTAAGAAAACAAAATTCCACACAGAAATGCCCATAGACCACAGCAATGTAGACAGTCTTTCATTGCAACTCTTGCCAGGTCATTCTGGGGTTGTGTCAAGTTGACAGGTAATGCTGACTACCGCAACTATGTTCATTATACATGAAAGAGTGGAAAGTTCAGATAAGAAAAATAAATATAAGGAAGAACAGAATAGAAGATTCAGAATGAAAAAAAAAAAGCTGAACCAATAGAATGGTATAGGATTTAGTGGGTTGGCTCAATAGCAGGATGGAAGTGACAGGAAATATTTTCAGAGCTGGAAAATAGAATCATAGGGATCATCAAATTTGAATAATAAAGAGAAATCAGACTGAAGAAGAAAAGTAAGGAAATGTGTGGTGGGCCAGATAAGGGTTCAGAGATTTATATTAGATTATAATCCCAAGGAACAATGGATGTTGTCTTTTACAGATAAAGGAAGTTTGTAGATATATTAAGTTACAGATCTTGTCCAAGGAGAATGTCTTGGGTTACTCATGGGAACCTTTACTACTTTAAACATAATGGCCTTAAAGAAGTAGATAAGATTTGGCTGTGGGTAGAGAATGGGGCTATGATGACAACAGCTGTAGGTTGAAGGGATCCAAAGATGTGAATGTAAGTTAAAGAACACAGGTGACCTTCAGCATCAGGGCAGGGACCAGGCTGTACCCTAAAGCCTGCACTGGGGGAAGCCCTACCAACAGCCCGACTTTAGCCCGAGAGCCTGATTTTTCACTTTGGCCCAAACTGAGCAAGTCTATTGTCAGGCACAAGCAAGTAGTCATATGCTACTTCAGGCACAAGAGACTTCCATATTGTGGACTATGACAACAGATCTAATAACCATGCCTCAGAGACATGGAAGGAAAGAAACCCAAATTATCAGATTGAAAAACCGATTAAAAACGGATGGCTTGAATTCTTCCCAAATTTGAGAAAAGACATAAAACTCAAGAATTAAGATATAGACTCAGTATGTCACATCCCAAATAAATAAATACTTTCTTGGCATATCAGAGTGAAATCTATTAAAAACTGCAGCCAAGAAAACCAGCAAGGATGGGATGGATTCACCATCAAAGAGCTTCCGGGCACAAGAAGGAACATAACACACTTTAAGCACTGTCAAATGAGAATCATTATCCTAGAGTACTATCTAGCAAAACAATCTTCAAGCCAGAAAAGGAACAAGGTGTTTCTAGGAAAGCAAAGATTTTTATTTTGTCACTAACAGATGTGATGTGCTTTTAAAGGATGGCCTTAGGCACAATAACTATAAGGGTGTAATAGTGCCACACATACCTTAGAACTAACTAAGAACTCTCTAATTGGACTTAAGATCTACTCAACAAGAGGGAAATCATTCCCAGCACTGGAAATCTAGCTAACTAGCCAGGACTAGTAATGCTATGGATCTTGGAGAAGATCCTACAACCCCCACTTTACTAAAACAGCACAATCTATAACTACACTCTAAATATTTGCCCTTGTATATGGGTAAGTATTAAGCCTCACCCATCATCAAGGAAGTTTCTCTTTTCAACATATATGGAGGCCAATTGCAGAAAACTGTTACCAATCAAAATACAGAGTTGTGGGGCTCAGTCTCAATGGCCACATTTATAAGACATCTAAGGCTCAAGGAACGTTGACATGAGGTGGGTGGAAAGATTGGAAGGGCTAGAATGGGGAAGGTGGCCATGAGGCTGTGTCTCCTGCTAACATCAGAAACTATTCATGTACAGTCTCCCCAACATGACTGCCCAGACATGAGCTGACCCAGGACAGCAGACATGCCCAAGTGGACGGGGATCACTAAGAGGCCTCAGACCGCTGGGAAGAACTGCAGGCACCTAAGAAATGCTGAGAGCGGGAGGAATATTCTTTGCCAGGGAAGAGTGCACCCAAACAGTCAGCCCTAAAAACATACACAAGATACATTATACAGACTGAGCAGGATATATTTAGAAATATAATGTATGTACATATATGCATGTAACAACAATCAATGAAAAATGAGGCCATGGTTTGAAAGAGCAAATGATTTGAAAAGCAAATTTTCTCCATAATATGTGTGTATGTTTAGGGGGAGGGGTAGAAAGAGGAAAAAAAATCACTAGAAAGTAACTCTGTATTCAAAATTAGGACTACGGTAAATATCTTGTACACAAACAAACAAAACAAGACAAAACAAAAGAACAGCCCAAGGAAGCACTCCAAATAAAAGGAAGAGCAGAAGAAATAATAAAGAATTAAGAATCTAAGTTCAGATGCCCAACAGCATATACAATTCCAGGCATGGCCATGTATATCTGTAAGTGTAGTGACAGTGGGATGGTACTGTGGACAGGAGGATCCTTAGAGCTCACTGAGAAGCCAATCTGACTAATCTATGAGCAGTGTTAGTAAGAGACCATCTCCAAAGACAGGGAGATAGGGTGATATATATGGTGGAGAAGTCTAGGAAGCCAGGAAGCCAGGAAGCCATATCAGCTACTGACCTACACACACACACACACACACACACACACACACACACACACACACACACACACACACCATCACACAAACAACAAAAAGAAAGAAGAAGTAAGTAATCTTGGAACATCAATGGTGGTTAAAAATTACATGGCGTGGTGGCGCACGCCTTTAATCCCAGCACTTGGGAGGCAGAGGCAGGCGGATCACTGTGAGTTCGAGGCCAGCCTGGTCTACAAAGCGAGTCCAGGACAGCCAAGGCTACACAGAGAAACCCTGTCTCAAAAAACCAAAAAAAAAAAAAAAATTACATGGCAAACAAAAATATGGCTAAATAAGATGGAGTCTTTACTGTCTTCTTGAACTTTCTAAATAACATTTTACAGTTGAGGCATAAACTGCAACACTCTCTGATGTGTTAAATATGTGCAAAGGAAATAGTTAACATAAGTATAAATGAGATACGATGTAGAGGGATGTAAAACTTCTATGCTTTACTCAAATTTAAAAATCAGAGCAATAGACATTGAAATATTCTATAAATATGATTTGATGCTTAGCACAGTTGCTAAAAACCTATTGTGAAAAGCTGTACATTTGGAGCACTGTGCACAAAGAAAGGACAGTAGAAAAATCATCAGAGAAAATAAAAAGAAAGAACAGACAGAAACTAAAACGGTAGGTTTAATAACTGATGAGCAGATGGGCCTGGTGGCACTCAGAGGAAGGATAGCAGGCTACCAAGAAGAGACTTGATACCCTATGAGCATATACAGGGGGAGGAAGTCTCCCTCAGTCACAGTCATAGGGGAGGGGAGTAAGGGGAGAGTGGGAGGGAGGGAGGAATGGGAGGATACAAGGGATGGGATAACAAGTGAGATGTAATATGGATAAATTAATAAAGTATATTTTAAAATTTATAATAAATATAAATGGTACAATAAACAAACTAAAATATAGATTAGCAACAATAAAAAGATCCAACCATATTTATCTATAAAGAGCTTAAATGGATTGCAACAACTTAAGCAGACACAAAGTATGATGATGGAAAAAGAAATGTGAAACTATCAAGTAAAGGAAAAAAGTGAATATTCTTGTCAATAAAATACAGATCAAAGAAAACAAAATTGTTAGATACAACAAAGAATATTATGTAGTGAGTAAAGTAAACATATCAGGAAAGTTTAGCAATCTTAAGTGTGTATGCACCAAATAACAGTTACAAAATATACAAATCCAAATTGGTAGAAGTTAAAGGAGCAATAACTGCAAGCATTGCACATTTTCACTAGTAAGACAATTAACTGAGGTACAATCGAAATAATACAATAATACAGTCAGCCAACATGATTTTCTATGTGTCAACAGATCACCCTACTGAAACAGTCCACTCCAGATTCTTTGGAGCATGCACCCAAATGCAACACATGTTCAAACATAAAATATCCCTCAGCAGAGCCTTTGGTACGTGATTGCTGCTGGGACAAGGGATGTCAGTTTTCTTTAACGGTGTGACCACCAATATATTGATAACACTCCAGAGTAGGCTCATACTCAGGAGAACTCAGCCAAGAATTAATAAAAAATACAAAATATAAGTGTCAATCAAATTAGAAGAATGGAAATCATGCAAAGTGTTTTCTATGACATAATGGTAAAACCAGAAACCCAAATCAGAAGAGTTAGCAGAAAATCTGTGAGCACCAGGAATGCAGAGACACTTCTAAACAACACATGTGTCAAAGAGGGAAATAACAAGAAATTTATGACAATAAATACATATAATTGAGAAGCAGACAAAATTTTAAAGTAATACCTTGTATTTTCTCACCAGAATTATAAAAAAAATATGAGCACTATAAACTCAAGGAAAGAAAACTGGAAAATTATTATACAAGCAGAAATCAGTGAAACAAAACACACTGATAAAACAACAGGGAAGCCGAGCATGGTGGCGAGTTTGAGGCCAGTCTGGTATACCATGACAGCCAAGGCTCAATGCTAACACAGAGAGCCCTGTCTCAAAAAACAAACAAACAAACAAACAAAAAACATGGAGGGCGGGGGGAAGTCAATGAAGTAGTATGTTTCGTTACAACAGAAATAAATTGAACAACCTCTCATAATGCTAAAAGAAGGCAGAAAACACAAATTAACTACATTTGTAATTAGACAAAAGATATCGCTTGGAGGCTCTGCTGATTTCAAAATAATATTAAAAAAGCATTTGAATTATTTTATACAAATATACTCAATATGTTAAATAAAGTGGACAAATTCCTCCAAAATTTAAATTTCCACAGCTAACACAGCATGAAGGACACTAGAATTGTACTGTGACTAATACTGCCTTATTGAGCATCTGATTTTATCCACACCATGACGCCTTAACTCTGAGCATTTCAGGATGTGACAGTGCAGAGAACTCAGTCCTCTGAAGAGGTGGTTGAGTTAAAATTCAGTTGTTAGGGAGGATCCTAATGCAATGTGACACGTGTCCATAGGAGCACAGGGGTGTTTGCAAAGGGAGCCCTGGCTGCTGGCATGTAGAGAAAAGCTCCTGTTAGGAGACAGCAAGGAAAAACCAGTCATTAGCTAATCAAAGCAAGAAACCCCAAGACCAACAAAATAAAATATGCCAAAAGCTTGATAGTGACCTGTCAGCCTCCTGAACTGTGAGGATTTTTTTCTTTTCCTTTCCCCATTTTCTTTCTTTCTTTCTTTCTTTCTTTCTTTCTTTCTTTCTTTCTTTCTTTCTTTCTTTCT
>OU015744.1:60850323-60892298 GCA_907169655.1 Acomys percivali
CACACACACACACACACACACACACACACACACACACACACACACACGTGCACACCCCGCGCGTGCACGCACTCACACTGTGTGGTACAAGCTTCTTCTCTGGACCCAAATATTTCTCCTGGGAAATACAGTGTTTATACTCACTGAAAAAAAAGAGAAAATCCTTTCAGATGAAGATTTTTCTCCTTCAAAGCTTGATTTATGTGCTTTGTTTATTTCCTACAGTTTTCTATCCTCACGTGCAGGGTTTTGAAACAGCGTTCATATTAAAATAAAAAATAATGGTCCTTTTATATTGACCCAGATTTTGATCCAATCTGAAGGACTCAAACAATGCAATTTCCATTTAAAATAGAGGCAAGGGCATGCCAGGCTTGAATATGGAATAGCAAGTATATCTTGTATGTGTGCGGTGGTTTTCTATCCCAAGCTGCAAAGATTTCCCAAGCATTACCTCATTTATTTACAGAACATCTTTGCAGAGGAGGTGCCTGTGAAGGCGAATAGTATTGGCACTTCAGAGACAGGGAGGCATAGGTAAGGGAACATAACCTATGCAAGCACACAAGTCAATATCTTACCATAAATATTAATTATACTCCCACCCAAAGGCTCCTTATTCATCATAATCAATTCCTAGAAGATAGGTTACTGAAAATAATGACAATATTATTTTTTGTTTTCTATCAACTGAAATTAGAAATTCATTTTACTGTATGTATGCTTGCATATAATCCTTTTTGTGTATTTGCATATACCTCCAGTTTTATATCTCTATATAATTTGATTTCTTTTGTATGTGTGCTTCCATACTCATTTGCATTTTTAAATTACCTAGATAGCAATTTCGAGCAATTTCAGTCAAAGCATTTGAAGTAGTCACCAATTTCAGAATTGTGTTTCATGCAAACCCTTTTTAATGCCTGGCATTACGTGGAGAGCTGTGTTGTGTTTGAAGTAGATGAAGAACTTCAGTGCATGGAAACTCTTCTCCACCAGCTCACACTGCAGTGCATATGCCGACTGACTGGAGATGACAGGCTTCAGTATTTTGGGTATTATGATTCATCGCAAAACAGCACAAAACGCAGCCTCTCCTTTCACTTGATGATGTCGGTTTACTGGTCCAATCCTGTCAATCTTCTGTGTCCCATGTTTGTCAGTTAAGACCTGGCTTCCAAATGCCCAGACAGCGTGTTTCCCCTTGACATCCCTCTGTGGGTGAGCCAGGCTGACACAAACACCAGGTGTTACCATTGTAAAAGTTCTTGGGAAAAGCGCATTCAGTTGTTTTTATTCAGGTGTACATAATAAGACAAACAAACAAGCAAAAAACATAGCAAATTGGACTTCTGATAATCAAAAGATAAGAAAAACTGTAAGAGCGAGGCTTTGTGATGGTAGTAGAAGATAAACCACTGTAAAGTCTGAAAGAGGAGTCGGAGTTGAAGGGAGGAATAGTAAAACAGTCTTCTCCTGTAAGAGCTCACTAGCTGGTTATCAAGTGCACAGCGGTCAGCTCTGAAACCCTCCCTACAAGTAACCACACAGATGGACAAGCTTGTTTGTATTCAGGAATGTATATGTATATATAACATATATGCATGTAACAATAATTAACGAAAAGAGAGGACATGGATTTAAGAGAACAAGGAAGGCTACGGGGAGGGTATAATTATATCGTAATCTCAAAAAAATAAAAACAGAAGAACAAGTTTTGTGTGAGTGTAAGTGCTTTCTAAATTTTGATTCATGAAAAGTAAGTTCAGGAAATGGTAGAGTCTCTTTTACTTTTCTTAATCAACCTTTGGTTGGTCTGTTTTATAATCTCGTGGGAATTTGCTGGCAAGGCTACCCATGAAGAGGCCCCTCTGCGTGATTCAAATGTTAAAGGATGGAAGTGGAAAAAGAAGGAAATGAATAGGCCGGTCTACCAATGAGGTGTGTGAGGAAGAATGACAGTGGGAATTAAGGCAAATTCATAGTAGAAGAAGTGAACACTAAGATCCAGGGAAAAGAATCGAACCCCAAAGCACAAAGTACATGAAAGTTCCTAATGAAGAGGCGGGCTCTCAAGCTTAAACCAAAACAATGGTAGTTCGTACTTTTTAAAAAAATTGCAGACTTTTCCCATTGCTTTTTAGAAGTCTTTCCTGAGACTTGAAATAAGTTGAAGTAGACATCCCTGTGTGCTTGGCTTACAAACAATATGATAATTCTCTTTCTTTTTCTACATGTGCAATGGAGATATTTAGTGGTGGAAATGTTTCTAAAATTTATTTTTATTTGTGTATGTGTTTCTCTGTGTGTACATGACACATGTATGTGGATGCCCAAGGAAGTCACAAGTGGTTGTGAGCTGCAAAGTATGAGTGCTGGGAACTGAATTTGGGTCCTCTGGAAAGTTCTGTAATGCTGAGCCATATCTTCAGACCCTGGGCAACATTTTTAATGTGGGCATAAACGATGTTAACAAAAATATGATTTCTGGTTACATTTACCAGGGAAAATAAAGGGCTTTTATATAAATCCTCATTTTTGAAAAACAGGTGAGAGTTACTATATGACTTGCTTTACTTTATGCCCAAGAAAACTTGTTGAATATTAAGTATATGCTTCTACATAGTAGGTGTGTTATAGGCCATATATGATGGTAATTATTATCTATGATCTGTTAATAATTTACAGGCTTACATAATTAATAGTTTTGAAGTGTTTCGGACACATGACAAGAAAAAGAATTCAGAAGACTTAAAAAAATGCAGAGACATGCCTACGCTATGAGTTAGGAAGTCTCATGCTGCACAAGTGAAGATTACAACACAAATTCTGTTCTTCTTAGCTACTAATTAGATCTCAAGAATGAAAAGCACATTAAGCTCAACACAAACGAAGGAAATAAATCAACCAACTGGACAGTGGTTTAATACACTTACAGGGCTTTTGCCCATGTATGTGAGATACAATGTTTTGAGGCCAAGGTGGGCTCCTAGCATATTTCTGAAGACTGACATTATCCTTCTGCATTGTAAAAATTGTTCAGCCTCTTCTGGCTAATGCTCTGAATTCTTTCTGATTCCTAAAATGTTCAGCAGCCTTCACCTGTTTGCTTCCTTTTAGCTTCTACTGTGGGATTCATCAGACTTAGGGCATTGCCTTCTGACCCACACCTGACGTGCTTTAGTCATGCCTAAAGCACTCATAATTGTGAAGCGCATCTGAGTGTCTTGTTAATAAACAGCAAGGATGTCCCCTCTGCTTTCTTATGTGTCACCTCAAGATGCATATGTATATAAAGTTAATATACATTTTCTGGAAAAACTCTCCAACGAAGCCTGGTCCAGTCAGGTGTTAGCAGCCAGTGTCCCCTTGTTTTTCTTGTGGTCACTTTCCAAGTCCCCTAATCAATGTGGGAAACTGAAATGTACTAAGCCACTTTTTAAAAAGAGGACAGATTTTATTTTCCTATTTACCATTTCTCAGACTTGTCCACATTCTGTATAATGAATCCATATTACATGGATAATTGGGGAAACCTGATACAATTTCTTTTTAAAATATATTTTATTAATTCATTCATATTACATCTCAATTGTTATCCTATCCCTTATATCCTCCCATTCCTCCCTCCCTCCCATTTTCCCCTTACTCCCCTCCCCTATGACTGAGCCATTTATACACTATGATTTTATTCTTCTACCTTACAAATTTATAACCAACTTTCTCCTTTTCACTTACAGGACACATTTTAGGATTTCTCATTGGCATATGTGAATTAGCTGTCTAATTATTCTTGTAGTTTGGGGCCTTTAGAAAGGAAATATACATTATTTAAAGATGAAACAGAAATGCCTCCTGAACTAATCAGAAGTCCAAGAGGGCTACCAAGGGATGGATAAGTGGGTGGCACACGCAGGATTGACACAGCAAGGTAGTTCACATTCCGGGCAGGACAGTTAGGTGGTGTAATGTTTTGTTAAGCTACTTTCCATGGGATGCAATTTAAACTCTGTGAGCTGCTGGTTTCTGGAATTAAACAGTCATGCTGACTTCGGGTAACTGAAACCATACAAAGGGAAATCTCAGGTAAGAGGACGGTGTTCCAGGCTTGCTTTTACCCTCCTAGGCTCTTCTCTCTTAGATAACGATGGTTTCTATTCACAGGCAGTGCCTCACTGTTGAGCTGTTGTTGGTGTCTAGTGACCTGCTCAGCCAGGGTCTTCCCTTCATTGACCTTCTCAACTAATACCTTCAGGAAGCTGACTATTTCTCTCATATTCTCTTGAGACTTCAGTGTATGTGAATAAACGGGAGAATAAAAATTAAATACAGGTGTGTGTAGTCATGTATTTTTATTTTCTAGTGTTATAATAAAAAGTTGCCACTTAGAGCAGCTATAGTTCTACCTTATGATGGCAATTTATTAAATACACATTATGGTGGCTCACATCTCTCAATGGCATTATGCCAGCATTCTCTTATTCCAGGGAGCATTTATTTTCTCAATGGTCCATAAACAAAACACAAATGTTTTAGGTGAAACTTTAATGCACTCTCACAATGAGGATATATAGAGGAAAAGCTTCTTACTAAATACCAGTCTTTGGAGGATGCTTGGAAAGTATCTGCACTGCTGCTAAAACTGTTTATCCCTATTTTAATTGCTTCTTGGTTGATCTGGGGGAACTGTATGGCCAAGAATATAAAATATATCAATACATATAACCAAGGATAATATTAAGTTAAGTCAGGAATATAAATAGAAAATAAATATTCTCAATGTAATGGACTTATCTAAGTTGGTAAAGACCAAGAAAAGACTGTGATATTACTGCAAATTAATTAACTTAATTGACACTCATGCATTCTAAGGAGATGTCACATGTTTTAGTGATCATTTATAAATAAAGCCTAATCATGATTTCTTCTAGATAGGTAGCAGATGGGGGATTTAAGACTGTCTCAGGTCATCCAGACTGGCCTTGAACTTGCTATGTCAAGGATGCTGCCTCAGACCTCCAACCCTTCACTTTTTGACTGCTAGGCTTACAGGTGTGCATTACCCTGCCCAGCCAGTGAGGCTTTAAATATCATGTAGACAACGGCCCAAACATCTGCAGACTGCTAGCACCTATGTTGAGTATGATACTTTTTAATTTGATAGAAACTGCTTGCTGTAAATACCAGGCAACTTATTTTATGCTGAGAAGCCCTATATTTTATGGAAAACTACAGGAAAAAAAGGAGTAAAGGAGATAAAGTTAAATTGTGATCACCTAATTGTGATCTTTGCCAGTGAGTAATAAATATGTACACACACCCATAATTTCAACTTATTATTGAAAAGATTCTAGGGTACAGATTTTGAGTAATCCAAAGTATGTTCCTAGGAAGTAGAAGCATACCTGTGGCACCGAGCAGCACGTTTGGGGACCACTGAATGATGTGCGGAGGCCTCTTCTCAGGGTAGGCCCATGCCCAGGAGGCATTGGTCAATACAAAGTGAACTCAGTGATAGTTTGTGGATTTTTTTGTTTCATATTGCTTTGTTTGGGCATTTTTGTTGTCTTATTTATCCTTTGCTTGTATATTTTGGCTTTCATATTTATGTTCTGTTGTGGTTTGTGTATACTTCTTGGATTTTTTGTTTATGCATATGTTTAGGATCTGAAAGGAGTTGGGGTAGAGGAAAGCATGACCAAAATAATATGAAAATATTTTTTCAACAAAAAAGTGAGATTTGAACGACATGGATGTGTATGTATAAAGGTATTATCCAAATAGGTAATAGGTTAAATATTTTAAACCAGGAACTATTTCTCCTTGTTATATGTTTTCCAACTTAATAGCAACAATATTGTAAGTTATCTTGTTTGTATTTGGATCTCAAATGATTGGAGGAAAAGGCATTAAACATAGCTTATAGTTTACATTAGAGGAAATGGAGTGTATTTGAAAAGTGTCTACTTTAAGGAATATATTAAGTATGTGATTATGATAATACATCCCTAATGATTACTACTTTTTCTTCTACCACCACTCTAAGAGCATTCGCTAACCTGTCTTACTCATTCTCTGGAAAAACTCATGATTGGAGACTGTCTAAAAATGTGTGGTAATAATACAGATATTTCATGCCTATTAGACATTACAACCATCCCATTTTTACCCATCACTTGTACCCTGTACAGAATCTACAATTCCATCAATACAAAGTGTTTGCTTTCAAATAAAAACTACTCTAAGATTCCATCTTACACCCATCAGAATGGCTAAGATAAAAACTCAAGTGACACCACATGCTGGAGAGGATGTGGGGAGAGAGGAACACTCCTTCATTGCTGGTGGGAATGCAAACTAGTACAACCACTTTGGAAATCTATCTGGCAATCTCTCAGAAAACTGGGAATAAGGCTTCCTCAAAACCCAGCTATTCCACTCCTTGGAATATACCCAAGAGATGATCCAGCACACAACAAGAACATTTGCTCAGCCATGTTCATAGCAGTCTTATTCATAATAGCCAGATCATGGAAACAGCCTAAGTTTCCCTCAGTAGAAGAATGGATAAAGAAACTGTGGTACATTTACACTATGGAATACTACTCAGCTTTTAAAAACAAGGAATTCCCAAAATTTGTGGACAAATAGATTGAACTAGAAATGATCATAATGAGTGAGTTAACTCAGAAGCAAAAAGAGTCAAATGGTATATACTCACTTTTATCTGGACACTAGCCCAAGGGGCATGTCCCATGAAAGTCTTCACTTATCAGGAAAGTGGAACAGAGGGGAGGACATCCTTTTGGGACTCTAGGTGAGAGAAGCATGGAAGAATGGGGAAATAGAAGGATCCAGAGAAACCTAGAACCTAGAAACCTACAAGAAGAACATTATGATGGGTGGATCTGGGCCCAGAGGTCCTGCTCAAACTATGGCACCAGCCAAGGATGATATGTGCAGTAAACTTCCAATCCCTACCCAGATCTAGCCAATAGACAGGACATTCTTCACAGTTGAGTGGAGAGTGGGGTCTGACTTTCACACAGACTCTATTGCCCCATATTTGACCATGTCCCCTGTATGGGGAGGCCTGGTGGCACTCAGACGAAGGATAGCAGGCTACCAAGAAGAGACTTGATACCCTATGAGCATATACAGGGGGAGGAGGTGCCCCTCAGTCACAGTCATAGGGGAGGAGAGTAAGGGGAAATGGGAGGAAGGGAGGAATGGGCGGATACAAGGGATGGGATAACAACTGAGATGTGATATGAATAAATTAATAAAATATATTTAAAAACAGTGTCTGCTTTCATAATTAAATGAAAATGGATAGTTTTTTGACATGATCTTGTTCCAAGTAGGTGAGAGTAATTTTTACTATTCATTATTAATCTCTTGAAAGTTTTAATTTAAAATATATTCCTATGACAGCATTAAAGTTTTGTATAATAATTTAAAGTTTATGTATAATTTCTCATTTTACATTTATACACATCTACACTTGAGAACATCTTAACTGTTTTCCTGAGTAGCCCTTATGATTAAAATATAATATTAAAATGTCTTTTACTAAACTCTAATTCTACCTTACACTAGCTCATCCTGAAATTCTCTATGTCAAAATGAAATATCCAGTTTTATCTGAGTTGAGGTCCATAAAAGGTTAAAGAAAGTTATTCAACTGGCTGCTTTGGGCAACAGCGTAAGGCTGCACCTCCACCCTGCTGTCACTAACAAAATTACTTAGCTTTGTTGTTCCCTTAGTGATGAAGGTAGTTTTCTGCTGTTATGAGGCCAAGTTTTGTCAATTTTGTTTTTTGTTCTTCTCAAATGCATTAAATGCTCTGAGCCATTGTCTATCCTCTGTAATTTCTGTGATAAAGCCACTCATTTAATCCACTTAACTAGTTTCTGTCAAGATTTTTTTCTGTTGTTGGTTTTTACCAGTTTATCTGTGATATGCAGATAAGAATTGTTTTTTATATTTTTCCTTCTGGAGCTTACTTGCCTGACTTATGCAAGGCCTGAATTTGTACCCTCAGTATCATAAATAAAAACTCATAATAAATATCTTGGAAAAGTGCTTCCTCTGAGCTTCGCATATAATTTCCTGAGTAGTGTTAAATTGGGGATGTGGGGAGGGTTTAAATATTATTATTCTACAACAATGCAAAATTGTAAACATGCAGACAACAATCCATGATAGCAAAGCTTTGTACATGGTAACCAACCATGATGCTGTATCGATATAATTAGAGTACTAGTTTCAAGTTTTATGTTTTATTTGTGTGAGTATGTACTTGTGTGTGTGTGTGTGTTCAATTGTGTGTGCATGTAGGTCAGAGAACAGCCTCAGCTGAGTTTCTTCAGGAGCTGTCAGGCTTGCTTCTAAATATATTTGGTTTAACATTCATACATACATGCATTTCATGTGTTTTGTTCAAGTCCACCCCTGCGTTCCCTCCCCTTCAGTTCTTCCCCATATATGCTCTACCACTTTTTCCTCCCAACTCAATGAACTTCCTCTGTCTTTCTTTGTCTCTGTCTCTTTCTTCTTCACTCTCTCTATTTCAGTACCCACTGAATACATTTAGTGCTACCTGCATATGTGTGTGGGGAGTTGGATTACCTCCTGAAGCATGGGAACCACCCCCTCTATACCTTTCTTTAAGACAAGGTCTCACTGGGGACCCCTGCCTGGCCTCTGACTTACTATGTAGAGCAGATTGCTCTTAAATTCAGGAAATATTGGTTTATTAACAGTGCCATTACTGTTTTCTCTACAATAAATCAAACAAGTTTGAACAGTTCAGCTTGTTAGTGGTCGAGTATACATTTAGTCACACAGCAAAGCTTATCTTTTGATAGTACACTTAGTTTGCTGTCTTACCACCGATTTGCTCTGTTAACTGGGGTAGGTCACAGGACCCTTTCTACTGCTGCCTCTCTTTTCAAGTCTTGATTACTGCAACCAAGAACACTTGTTCTTGATAAAAAGCTTCCTACATAAAGAGGAGGTAAGCTCTGTCAAATCAGAGGACCTGGCTTACAGTGTTTCAGTAATGCACTGACATAAAAGAGACATTATTAAATGAAGTATGCCTGAGAATAAATTAAAAGCACAACCAGCAACACATACAAATGACTAGGACTTTTCTTGTCTAGTGTGATGTCCAGCTTGAAACCTTACCTCAACATCTTACATCTACTTTTTAAAGCAATGTTTTATTTCAAATTAGAATGGACATGTCCCTGGTTGCTCATCACCTAGGCTTGTATTTTCCACTGTGCACAACATATTTTTCTCATATCTGCTTATGCTTCAAATCTTATTTCTCTGTTCCCTATACACTTCTCACTTGAACTAACTGAAATGCAGTCCCCTCCCCCAACACAAAATCAGACTGGTCATGGCCTCTTTCTGTTAGCCTGGCGTGCCAGCGAGGCACACTGGGTCCCTTTGTTCTCAAAGCTTTTTACCCTGAATCTCACTGACATCACCTTGCTAGAGCTATCATTAGCTCACACCTATTCTAGAAAACATCCCCTCTATTGATTCTTGCTCTCCTGGAACCACTCACTTTTATTTCAGCCCTAATGTGAAACACCAAGTCAGTCCTTTGAAAAACCATTATAATTTTAAAGCCATGCAAGAATTCCCCCTTATCTGTAGCATGAAACACAGATTCCAGAGCCTCCCTCCTATTCGAGTATCTTCATAATTTGGCTGCCACTGGCCACAGTGTGGGCTTATTCCTCATTCTGACTTTAACACAGATTCCCCTCCTTTTGTCTCCTGACTGTACACAGATGTGCCTGCTCTTTCTCCCCTCTGTGTGTTTTGCCATTCTTTCTAGCCTTGTATAGACTATCTTCTATGTTATTCCTGTGGAGATAAACTTAGATGGAGCTAAACCCTGAAGCAATTGTAGCTTAGAGTTAATTTAGCTTAGAGTCTTACTGTTTTCACCATTTTAGCACTGTAGAAATGAAAACTTATAAAATTTCAGCAATTTCTAATAGCTGATAGACACTGCTACCGAAAATAACTTATTTTGAAGTTTGTGGTTCATTCTTTATCTAACAAATTATGTAATTTTATATTAAATTAAAGATTTTAAAGATTTTTCCAGATTTAATAAATATGACTCATTAGCTATTTCAAGAAAATTTAAATGAAGCCAGATTTCCCACATATTCACTAAACTTGACAGAGATAAGCTCTGAATTCACTGTTTATTGAAAGATCTTTCTTGGTCCTAAGCAGCTGTTCATTTTCATACACCAACAGTATCATGATTACAGTCCAGTCAGGTGTAGCAGGAGGACTTTTAGTGCCATTTACAACCCCCAAACTCATTAGTTTGTAGATATGTGGTAAAAATTAATTATAAAAATTGGTCTACTAATAACTAGTAAGAATAGCACTTTCTAAAGGATCTAGAGAGGAAAAGAGGATTATTCTCCTATAATGAGGAAAATGAAATATGCCAAACACAAATATTCTTCACTCACCCTACAATATCGTGAGCCCGATGACATTTTTGCTCATGCAGTATTTTGTTACACATGTTGCATTATTATAGAATGAATCACTGGCAAGTGTCACGATTTTGTCTGACTTGAGTTTAGAAGAGGCATGGCTTCAGACACCTGGTATAACCATGATTTGAATCTTAAACACAACGTTTGTAGGTATTTAATATTAACATTTTAGAATTTATGGACATAACGTCGTCCGTTGACAACATATAATGAAATGGTATGCAAATTTTCAGAAAATAATCAACATCAGTGAGATAATGATACTTGCAAGAAAATGTTCTGCTCAGTGAATGTCAGTGTAGCACATCAGATGCCACTTCCTCTGCACTGAAGTGCCATTATTATTCCCCAGAACTTAGAACTGGGGAAGCAAAAAGCAGAGACAATGGGAATCAGGTATATTTGTCATGCTTATTGACTGCAAATTTTTGAATCAATAGAACCTATTTGAAAATGGCTAAGGTTGCACATGCAATAGAAACATATTTCTAGGAAAATAAAGGAGTTTGCATATCTAGGATGTTGATCTTAATTATCAACTTGATGGAATGCAGAAGCAACAAAGGGACAAGCCTCTGGGTGTGCCTGTCAGGGTGTTACCTGAATGCTTAACCAAGGGGAATAGATGAGAACTTTCCAGTGGTGGTCCAGATAGAAACAACTCTGAGGGGAAAGCAATGATTCTCCCTTCCTGTTATGGTTGATCTTGGTTGTTAACTTGACATATCTGAGAATAAGGAGCCTCAACTAAAAACTTGCCTCCACCAGCTTGGACTATTGGTATGTCTTTGGGTAGTTTCTTAATTGCTAATGGATATAGGAGGGATCAGCCCACTATGGGTGGTACCATTTCTAGGCAGGTAGCTCTGATCCACAAGAAAGGTACCTGAATGTAAGGTGAGATCAAGTCAGTAAGCAGCATTCCTCCACGATGTCTGCTTTAAGTTTTTGCCCTGTTTGGGGTTTCTGCCCTGTGTGAGTTCTGGCTCTAACTTTCTTCAATTTGTGGATTATGACCTGAAAGTATAATCTAGATAAATGATTTCCTTCTCAGCTTACTTTTGGTCAAAACACATTATCACAGCAACAGAAAGTAGCTAAAACATAGTTTTCACTGCTTGCTCATAAGTATGTCTATACTACTATTGTTATGGCTGTCATCCTTTACTGACATTAGAACCCCGATTCTTAGGCTTTTCAATGTGAATTGAAGATCGGGGATTCTTCAGGGAGCCAAAAGGCACTCAGGGCCAGATTAGGAATGAAGGGTGATCCAGCCTCCTGGATGGAACACTCTGAGCATCTCCCAGGTTCCCAGCTTCTCCAAAATGTTGACAGACATTTTGAATTATCACACAATCCAATTTAATAAGTCTATTGCATACAGTAGATTCATCCTATAGATTTGGTCCTTTAGAGACTTGTAATATAACACCCAAGTCCATAGCACATGCTATAAAAAATGATGGTTCTCAGGAAGAAATTGGCCAGCAATCAATAAGTTAGGGATTCAACTCAACTCTGTAATTTTTTGCAGTGAATCTAGTCATTCTGTTTAGTGAGTTACATCACTGATTATGCTGCTGGTGACAAATTTTCTATAACAAGATTCAATTATATCTAGGTACATTGTTGAGAGCACTGTTCAATTTGGGCCTGGAATTATAAAACTGAAGATTAATTACATAAACCCTAAATTGCTGAAAGGATATTCACAACAGTTTTATTCCTAATGGGTCAAAACTTTTTACAGTCTCCTAATCCAAAAATCCTAAACATGAACAGTGGTACATATACATATGCACACATACATGCTTATACATATTGTGTGTGGACATATAATTGATATCATTTCTTGGGTCCATCAGAATTGAGGTTGTAATTGGCGAATGGAAGAAGAGAATGTAGTACACATACACAATGAAACAGCATCTGTTTCCTGAAACAGAGGTCACCCTGTCACTCTTGGTATTGATGAACCTGAAGGACACCATAGTATAAATCATATACAGAAAAACAAATACAAAATGATATCATGTGTAAAATATAAACAGCTGGCACTGGCTTGAAGAGGGGGAGATGGAGAAAGAGAGATTTGGTTAAAGGTCCAGTTTCAGCTGAAAAGGAAGAATCAGGATGCCCTTCAGAGCATAGTAAACATTATTAAATATAACACATCACCAATGATATATATATATATATATATATATATATATATATATATGGCATGGTCATACTGAGTAGCCATGGCTAGCCTAGAACTAACCACATATAGCAGGCTAGACTCAGACTTACTGAGAGCTGCCTTCACCTGCTTCCTGAGAGTGCTTGGTTTTAAGAAACATGCCACCATTCACAAAAATGAGGAAAGTTAGGTGATAGATTAATTAGCAGGATAGAATAATCAATTCTTCCACAAGGTAAACATATAGTAAGCCTTCACACTTTACTCCATGAATGCATAATGTTTTAAAAACTGAGTTTGTGAAAGGGTTTGAGTGGGGATTTTGTTGAGTCATTGGAGGCTGAGTGTGGACTGGTGTGAGACAGAGTATTCATGGGAGCTGCACTTTGAGGGACCCACAGATTATGATTATTACCTCTACGAATGGTCCCTCCCCCCAACCATGACTCTAGGAAGGGGAGAGGGAAAGATACCACTGTGCAATACACCTGCCTGCAAGCACTTGTAACAAAGTCCCTTTCTCCCACCCAGTCTCCCTTTAGCTGGACCAAACATGCCTGCAGCTCCGCACCAGCTTCTGCTAGGCTTTCTGTCTCTGGAAAGACAAGTTACAGTGATAGAGACACACACCTGTGCTGGGCACAGCTTACATCCATGTACCTAAGAAGGGCAACTTTAATAGAATTGCAACTTTCTTGAAGGATCCAAGATAAGCAACTATGACTGCGGAGATTAGATCATTTGAATCAGCTTGTATGTACTAAAGAAAAGAGAATAAGTACTAGTAACTTGTTAGGGAAAGTGGCTCAAAGTAGGTTTCCCGTGTGAGATCTACTGAACGCTTTCAGAAGAACTGAGCTGAATAAAGACACCAACAGACATGCCAATGTAGACTAAGCAAAAGTCACGAGGCCTCAGTCCTACACAAAGAAGTACAGGTAACTAAGCAATACTGACAGAAAAGGAAATAATCCTCCACAGAGAAAAACATACCAAGTGGCTATCCACTATGTAATCCTTGAAAAATACATATAGGTGACATTAGACAGATGAGAAGGTTTTATTTGGGAATCTTTATGCATATACATCCAAGCATGCAACAACAATTAATGGAGAATGAGGCCATGAATGTGAAAGAGAGCATGGGGGCTGGGGCATAGGGGAGGGTTTGAAGGGAGGAAAAGGGAAATGTTATAATTATATAATAGTCTTTTAAAAAGGCAAAAAAAGGGTGGAAAGAGGAGATGGCATCAGTTATTCACAATCTGGCCCAGAAAAGAGAAGCAGAGGAAATACTTGGTAATTCATTAGTTGAGGCCAGCATGGCACTGATATCAAAACCCAATGAAGATTCATGACCACTGAAATCTGCATTCGAATTCTCTAAGAATTTTAGTCATATTTACTTCAAACTGAAACAAAAATCAATAAGAAAATGAACAAACTGAATAGACCCACGTCATGAAATAATTATTGATGAATGGATGGAAATAAGCTATTAAGCTGAGAGGACCAGGGTAACTAATTTGGTTCTTAGTTTTTTAACTACATTTTTTATTATTTGGGAATTTTATATATGCAAATAATTGTTTTGGTTAAATCTATCCACAATTTCTCCTCTCTAGTTCTTCCTTAGTTCCCTACCACTTTCCTTCCCAATTTCATGTACTGGAAATTATACGTTAAGTATATATTAAATATATAAAATATATAATACCTTTTAGTTTTTGAATTATAATATAATTGCAACATCCTTTTCCATTCATCCCTCCAATCACTCTCATGCACCATCACCTCACTGCTCTTAGCTGTAGATATGATGACCATGTGCTCACTGCCTTTTCTCTGTTTACATACACACAGAGTCTTCTTTCATAAGTTCATCAGCCATATTGCTTTTAAGGTCTACTGTAGTGATTGTATTTAAGTTTATTAACCAAAGACAAGTGCATTGTGGGCTGCTAGATGTTATGACATCAACATCTGAATATAAGGCCTGTGACTGATTTGCAAAGGCAGTATAATTTCCTAACTCTAGACCTGTAGATTCTAACTGTGAGGGGAAAAAGGAGAGTTTTAAAATGCAAATAAGGACCTGGAATTGGGGTTCTGTGGGCTACTCAATAGACTGAGCAAACCTAGGGGTCTAGTGAGGGACAGTTCCATTTGACCTAGGTGTGATGTGTGGATTGATCCATAGGTCCATTAAGAATAGGAAGATATATTGGGGAGTTAATGAGAGGTAAGGGTATTGCCTAGTTCAAGGAAACATCCCTGGGCCCTGTTCTTGGAGACTATAGCTCACTCTGGCTTTTTATGCTCCTTTCCTTCCAGGAGGTAAACATAAGTCTTTCTTCCCTTAATTTGTCGTATTTGGTTGCAGTCATATAGAGTAACTGATAAAGTAGAATTGCTCTCGATTATCCAGGAAGTCTCAATTTGATTATTCTGTTTCTTTAAGGGGAAATAAAGCAAAGGCATGAGTGAAGAGGGTGGGGAGGCATGTGACAACAAGTTGGCATAGCCTCTATCCAATAGAAAGGCTAGGGAAACATCCCAACTGTGTAGATAGAGGCTCACACTGTTGACCTATCAGGAAAATTTGTACCTGGTAGTAGAACAATAACAAAATTTTTGTTGGATGACAGAGTGATTTGTTACAGAAAGAATAAGAAACCATTGCAGATATAAGATGTGGAAGTACTTAGGGTCACTACTTACACATGGATTATATAAGGGCCTAAAATAATAATTGTCTCTACAGATAAAATATCTGCCTAATGCTATCTAAGTTATGTTATCCTACAAAATTTGTTTATTAACTAGAAATGAACTTAGTTGAATAGAAGATTAAGTTTTTATTAGCATGTCTGGAGCAGACACTGAGCAGAGCCAAAGATTATAAACAAAGCATTTTAAATTAATCATGAAGGTTATACAATACTGGACTAATAGATTAACATGTCCAATATTTTTCTCATTGTTTTTTCAGATCGAAATGTCTAGTATTAAATGCAGTTTTCATATGCCACTGCTTGGATGTGCCAGCATTCAAACTCCCTCTTCAGTATTGAAACCTGCATCAGCTTTTACAGTGAGAAAAATGTCCTAGTTAATCAAATGCAGAATTAAGAGCTGATCCAAGAGCACAAAGATTAGGAAATGCTCATGACAAAAGAAAAACATCATGGCTCTTGATGACTTTTCTTCTGATAAAAGCACATAAAAGTGTCCTACAAAGAAGATGAGCTTGGAGATGGCCTTGGATCCCAACCTGTGCCCATTTCTAGAGCTTAAAGATGATCTCTCTCCTGATGAAATAGATTACAAATAGGAGAAACCACATGTGTGTAGGACTTCCTTGTTTTTCTACTAGATCATTCTTTCAGGACCTTCATTTGAAGAGTGAAACCTGATGGTCTCACAACACATTAAGATACACATTAAGATAGGCAGCTCCTCGCTTCAGCGCTCATACGTGTTCTTAGTATGTCTCCCTCTATGACCCCAACTCTCCTATTCTATTATTTGTCTTAGCGTTTGTGCAATGTTATGAGTCTCTCTCTGCCACAGTACTGAGCACCTGACTGTGCAGATTTCTTCCCACTTAGTCTGCATAGTACAAGGAACATACCAGGCAGTAAAGGAGTATTGTTGAGTAGTGAAATAGTTAACAATATAATGGCGATCTCCTCCTAATTGGTGTGTGTTTCCTGGTGAATTGATTGTTTTCAGACTTGGTTAGCATGCTTGGTATAATTTTGT
This sequence comes from Acomys percivali, assembly GCA_907169655.1. Lineage (NCBI taxonomy): Eukaryota > Metazoa > Chordata > Mammalia > Rodentia > Muridae > Acomys > Acomys percivali. The sequence continues at coordinate 60,866,822 of OU015744.1, forward strand.
CTTTAAAAAACCCTTTCTCTAATATATCCTCAATTGTATAGCATTTTTGTTAGCTAGGATATTCCAAGAGGAATTGTTGACAAAATGCAATGTCAAGGGGTCTGGAAAATAGGTTTTACTGTTTAGTAACCATCCAAATTGATGGCATTGCTACTGCATTTAAAGGTTCAGTAAATTTTTAGTGTATAAATGAACAATGAGGAAATACTGAGTCCATGATGAGCCACAGAATCCAAGGTCAATTCTGTTCCCCAAGTCTAGGGGAGGGAAAAGGTGGCTATTACTAGTGACAGTGGGATTCTATGAAGATGTGCACACATCTGATTGGCTGAGGAATCTGTTAAAATTAACAATCTCTTTAGTTAATGTTGAGATTAAGTTTTATTTGTAAAAATTTAAATTCATTCATGTATGTACTTGAAAGCCTGTTTCATTGAAACACCTATGTGGTCAAGGAGACTCATTTTTATCTTACAGTTTCTCAGACTGTTGGTCAAGTTGAAGACTGCTACTTGGTCCATCATAAGACACTTGTTTATACTTCCCCTTTCTCTGTTAATACTGCCTAGTATGAGAATAATGAAGTGAATGAGGTTGCCTCCAGTGAAGGGAAAAATGAGAAAGTGCTGAGGCCCCTTGGTGACAGCAGAGAAAAGGAATGGATAGGTTGGTCAACTGGTCTACCATTAGAATTGTTTGAATTTATCAAGAAAAACACTACATCATCTACTTAATTTATTTTATTTATTTTATTTAATTAATTATTTTTTGTATTTTAGGATAGGATTTCTCTGTGTAGCCCTGGCTGTCCTGGAACTCTTTTCATAGAGCAGGCTGCCTAGAACTCACAGTGATCTGTCTGCCTCTGCCTCCGTGAGTGCTGGGATTAAACGTGTTCATCACTGCACCTGGATGTTTTTTCAGAAAAGTAAAATCAATTATCTTTAAATTTGCTTACAGATGCTACTTGGAATTTGTTCACATCTTTCTGAAGGTTAAATGGATACTAAATTAGTTTGAAAGTTTAATTTTCATATTTTATTCCTAATAGAATCAATTGATTTTTGCAGAATATAGTGATTAGGGACTGGAAAAAATTCACCAATCAGAGTTTTGAAATATATTAAATAGTGTCACTATATTTCAAAAGTAAAATGAATTTTAAAATATTAGTTTTCAAACTAGTAGGATTTTTATTAGTGGGATTTTATTGAATACAGAGAACAATATCTGGAGTTGGTGGTAAAAATAAAAAGCAAATGGTAGTTTTTATGGTATCACTGCTGATAAATACAAATGACTAAAATATGTGAAAAATTATATAGAAATTAAATTTTTATTCAATATTATTATTAACTCTAAAATGCTATGCTGTCATTCTGAGCAAATATAACCAATCAACTTAATGATACATTTGAAGTCAGAGTCAATGCATAATGCATGACATAACTTCATAATTTTTAAATGGCTACATTAATAATAGATAGTCTCTGAGCATGGTAATATCCAACTGATGGTTTGAGTTGACTGAGAATCTTGGTGACATCAGATATATGGATTTACCATTGGGCTTTCTTGATCAAATGGGGCCATTTTCATCCAGTATGGATGTCTACCTTCCACCTTCAGATGAACCATGAGTGTCAATTTATAGTTGTATCTTGAATTGGGGATAACAAGAGAAGACTATAGCTGTGGAACCAAATCATTTTCTCCTTCTCTGAAGCATGAAATATTCATAACTGATAACAGTAATAATTGTACTTTTCACCATGTGTCGAGATATAACAATTGTGTATTCATAAGCCCATTAAATAAATCCCTGTTTCTGAGTACAATTTGGCAGTCCCTTCACTACATTGTGTCTACTTTCACTTTGTGGCTTTATTTCAACTTTCATCTAAGGCTTGGATTATCTCCTACTCTGTATTTTAAGCTATTCCAAAGAGTACTGTTTCCATCAATGATTTTTAATTTTATAACTTACATTTCAAATCCTACACATAACTATTCAGAGTAAAATAGAAATTGCTTGTTGATACCTTTCTTATTCATAGAAAAACATTGGGTCATTGTAAAGCATAAATATCTTTATGTCAGTAATTGTCATTTCAGGACAAACTATGTCTGGAATGAACAGATACAGATCAGTGCAAATCATCAGATCTTTGCATTCTTACCATTCAAGCATTTGATATGACTCATAGTTAGTGGGAAATAAATGATTAATTCCAAAACTCCAATAATTCAATAAGCAAAAATGGCATTAAATATTGGTAAAACTGTTATGATTTAAATGAAGAAGCACTAACCAGGAGAGGTCCTGGTAAGTTAAAAGGTTTCTCTGATGTAATATCTGTATGCCTATACTGGCTTCTTGTCAGATGGACTTCTATTCTTTTTAAAAACTGTATAAATTTTTAATCACACAAATGCCTCATGAATAAATATTCCTAATGTGAGTCCACATACAATAATAAATCTAAAGCTCTTTTGACCATCTTTTTCCTACCCCAACCTATGTCACTTTAGAGAACTTACTATTGTCAGTTCAGATATATTCTCTCACGGTTTTTCAAATACAGATTTCCTATACATATGCTATAACTATTAGCTTGTGTATAACCAGACTTCTATGAGAAATATATATTTTTATTGATAAACTGTTCATTCAAATTTTTGCATCAAGATTTTTCCAAACTATCCATGAACACAATTGCTCATTTCTATTTATTTGCTGAAGTGATTGCTGCAACTACTGGGAAATAAATGTTCTTATGTCAGTGTCTCTGTGCAAATACAGGAGGTGTGATGCAGACTTATAGTCAATGGGCAGGTTCATGTTATCAGAGTGCTTATGCACTCACCACCCTGAATAGTGTGACATCATCTAGTAGTTCATTGTGTATTTCTTGTGTGTGTATACACATGTGTGAGTATATATATATATATATATATATATATATATATATATGTGTGTGTGTGTGTGTGTGCGTATACATATGTGTGAGTGTATATATATATGTGTGTGTGTATACATATGTGTGAGTGTATATATATATATGTGTGTGTGTATACATATGTGTGAGTGTATATATGTGTGTGTGTGTGTGTGTGTGTGGTGTATGTGCATGTGTGATTACAAGTGAGTGTTCCCATCTATGTGCTCCATAGACATCAAAGAAGGACAGATCTAACATTCTCCTTCTGGTTATATATATATATATATATATATATATATATATATATAGAGAGAGAGAGAGAGAGAGAGAGAGAGAGAGACAGAGAGAGAGAGACAGAGAGAGACACACAGAGAGAGACACACAGAGAGAAACACACAGAGAGAGACACACAGAGAGAGACACAGAGAGAGACACACACACATAGAGAGACACACAGAGAGAGACAGTGACTGAGGTTGGAGCTAGGTTCTCTTATCTCCTCTCCTGTAGCATTTTACTAGGATGGTAGGCTCAAAATCCACTCACTAAGCCATATCTTCAGCCCCAAGTTTATTAGTTTGAATAAGAAGTTGGATCCAGATCAGGGTTGGAGAGATGGCTCAGTAGTTAAGAACACTGAATGGTCTTCCAGAGGTCATGGATTTGATTCCCAACACCAACATGTGGGCTCACAACAGCTTGTAACTCCAGTTCGGGGGTGGGGCTTTAATAACCTTTTCTGGAATATTCAAGCATGAAATATTCAGTGCGCCACATACATGCAGGCCAAACTCCCATGCACACGTAAAATGTTCAAAAGCAGCACTAAAGTGAATAAATGAGTGCTGTGAGTCAGGCAGAACCTGCAAGAGCTTAAGCTCTAAGTATTCCTTGGGTTTTATTAATGATGCGGCTGTGTCTCTGTGATAGTTGCCTCCTACAGAACAAATAGTAAAACAAATCTGTGCTCTCCTTAAGAGAGTGTGTGTATGTGCTATGTGTGCGTGTATGTGTGTGTGCGCACATGCACATGCACGTGTGTGTGTGTGTGTGTGTATGTGTGTGTACAAAGCACCTCACTGTGGAAAACAGCATGTATAAAGAACCTTAGAAACATCTGTCGCTTTGATGGGTAATAGTAGATTCCTTATTTTAATCCTTAATCTCTCATATGTTTGTTAAAGTAGAGCATACTTTCATAATCCATAAGATATTTTATTTTTCTATGATTTACTCTTAATACCTTAAAAACCTAGGCATAAAGATGAACTGAGTTCATACTCTGCATTCTGGGACACCCCAGATTCCATAAGTGTAAACATTAACATAAAGATAGTAGATACATTAAATACAGTGTTAACATATTCACCTGGTTGTTACTGTCAGTTACTGCCTCTGGTTGCATTGCCTAGTTGTTCACATTCTGTCCTTGTCTTCTCTTGGGCGAATGGCTTTAGCCTGGTTGGGTGAATGGTTTTAGCCTGGGTGGGTGAGTGGATTTAGCCTGGGTGGGTGAATGGCTTTAGCCTGGGTGGGTGAGTGGATTTAGCCTGGGTGAGTGAATGGAACAAGTTGCATAAGGACATCCAGAGAGACAAGCTCATAATCTGCCCCATCTTCTTTAGGCTCCTTTCTGGTTCTCACTGCATTCTAGTCTCACAGTTTCCTGTTTTAGTTAAGTGATTTTGAGACTCTCATTTGTTCCCAGCAGGAATACTGCTGGACATGGCTTCTAATTAGAGCGCTAATAACATACTAATTTAAGAGCAGCTATGAAAATGTCGTTCCTGATTTGGGTCCAAATCTCCCCTTTTAGAAAAGTCAGATTCTGCATCATCTGTCTTTTTCCTCTACACTGAGTAGATTTCAGTACCAGTTGGTGCTATATTGAGCATTTTCATGTCTTAGAAGAGATAATTTGCACTGAAAATACAATCTGAAATTCAAGCTGATGCTTAGATCAATTCTTACCAGTTATGTAAAATAAATGTCTGTTCACCATCTTAGAGAAGTGTTTTTTATTTGGAGAATTTCAAACACATACAAAAGCTGACAGGATAACACAATCAGTTCACATCTGTGCATTAATCAGTCTCAGTCATTATCAATCTCATTTTGTTTATTCCTTAATCCATTTGCTTTTTTCTCATATTATGTCTCAGCAAACTTAAATATATCATCAGATTTCTCTAAAAGATCAAGATCTTCAAAACTATCCATCTATGAACCATTGTTACAAATAAAAATTTCCTTAATACCACATATATATTGTTCAAATTTTTGCAATTGTTTTTTGATGGTATGAAATCTATTGCTGAGGTTATTTCCTACAGTTTGAAATTTCCTGTTTTCATCTTGATCCTTTCTGTAACATATCTCTCTAAATTATGTATTTTTTATAAATTACATGTTGTAGGTGACAGGACATTTATCATATCTTGTTTCTTAGTTTTTATGGACTATTTCATAGATGATCATAGCAGATTTTCTCTTTGAAAATGCCTAATTTCCAGTTTCTTTTCTTTAAATATTGTCAGCATCCACAGTCTCCCAAGCCCAGATACAATGAGTTTTGCAAAATACAGTGGGGTCTATCTTCTGCCTTTATCAGCTGGAGAATTCCCATAAGAGCCAAAGCAAACCTTCCCATTAAGTGCTCCATGGTAAAATTACCTTTTCTCTTTTTAAAGTATTGAATTAGTTTACAACACATTGCAGTCATGATCAATTAGTTCATTGTAATATTATTATGAATTTATGTGTTCTGAATATTGATGTATTTCAGTTTTCCCCACCAAGAGCCAATTTGTTCCATCTGTAACTCATGGGACCTTAAACTGGGCTCTGTTTTGTCCACAAAACTTAAACAATTTTCAGCAGCAATGCTTCTGGGAACAAAAAATTAAAGCAACATGTGTTTTTGCTTGTTTGTTTTGTTGTGCTGACACAAATTTTAGAATTCTAGTAAATCTTCTGCCTCATGTAATCAGCTTAATTTTGTCACTTTACAAATATCTGGAAGAAATTTAAAGAATCAAGGTTTTATTTTGGCTTCTACTATCAAGGCATCGGTCTATCTATCATGGTGGGCAGGGATTGGCATAACAGAGTGACTTTCACCAGGGTGCAGACAGGGGGAGGGAAGAAAAGACAGACAGAAAGAGAGGGAGATGAAGAGATGGAAGATGATGGAGAGGAAGAAGGAAGAGGAGGGGAAGGGGAAGGAAGAGAGAGACACACAGAGAGAGTTTGCTTCTCATATTTTTTCTTGGTCCTCAGCCTATAGATCAGTGATGCCCACCTTCCCACACTCAGCATAGGTCTTGCCCTTAGTCAACCTTCTCTGTAACAACCTCAGACACACCAGAGATACGGTTTACTCTTCTCAGTGCTTTTCAGTCTAATGGAGTTGGCCATTAAGGATGTTCACCACACCCATTAACAGCATTTTTACACAAAGGGCTAATTCTTTATTATGCAATGATTTTTTAAAAAGATTTATTTATTTATTATTATGTATACAGTGCTCCGCCTGCATATACACCTGCAGGCCAGAAGAGGGCATCACACATTCTAGATGGTTGTGAGCCACCATGTGGTTGCTGGGAATTGAACTCAGGACCTTTAGAAGAGCAGACAGTGCTCTTAACCTCTGAGCCATTTCTCCAGCCCCATTATGCAATGATTTTGATCTTAATGTATATACTTGTAAAAACAGCATGTATTGGATCCTTGGGACTTGTGCTTCCGTGTGTGATTGCACTCTAAGGTATAGTTTCACTCAGGTTCAGTTTCATGTTATGGACACTGCTTTCTGAACAGTTTACTTGTGTAGCAATACAAAACATTTACAAGGTTTCAAGTGCAAACCAGGAGTACTGGTGCTGACATCTCCTCAGAACTTCTGCTTTTCTTCTAACTCATTGCCTTGATTTTTCAGAAAAGCTCATCATCCTTAAGTTCTGGTATGCTCATAAAATTTATATGCTTCAGAGTCAAAGGCAACATTATCTGACATCTTATTACAGTACTTTGAGTCTTGAAGCAAATCTCTCACAGAAGAGAGCCCTGGAAACCGTCTTTTCCTATCTGGTAGAGGCAGACTCCTGTTCCAGCTAACATGACTGTACTCTTCTAATCAAGGACATCCCTGACAGGAGTGAATTTAGCAGTCATTTCTAACCCCTAGATCTGTCTTCTCAAATCTGCATGGAACTTGAATATGTGTGTTCTTAATTCTATACATAACCTTGAAATCTTTAGACCCAGTAATTTCTGGCTCAGGCTAGATATGCTCTTATAATATCTTAAAGGAAACAGTTAAAACTACATAAAGCAGACTATATGTCATAGAGATATATATGTATCTTACTGATAGGATAGAAAATGAAGGGCAAAAATTGGTTTGATTTGGAGTATAATAAATTTAATTGAAAATATTATATATAAAACATATATGTGGGGTATATTATATAACCTGTATATCATACAAACTGGTAGTTTCTGTATATTCAGTACACACAAACACATACACATAAATGTATAGTATATGATTAAGGCAACATATGTCATCTGAAGATAGTATACACAAAAAACAATCTGAGTGTATTATTCTTACAGTCTAAATAAATAAATATTATCCTGAGATCTGGAGTTATTAATTTACTGCAGGTACAACTTTTATTTAACAAATAGAATTAAACTAAAATGTGCCTTCCAATATACACCTCTTTTCTTTATTAAAAATAATTTATTCATAAGCCAAGATAGATGGCTCAGTGGTTAAGAACACTCTGCCTTTTCACCAGAGTGGAGTTCAATTCCCAGAACCCACATGGTAGCTCACAACCAGAGGACGTGATGCTCTTTTTAGCCTTCTTTGGAACTGCACACACACAGTGTACACACATATAGGAAGGAAAGCAAGCACACACACACACACACACACACACACACACACACACATATATATGAATCCCTAAAACTACTTTACTGAATTGTCCTTTGGCAATTCATAACATAAAGTGCATTTGATTACTGTAACCTCTGCTCACTTCTCTAATTTCTCTTCAACCCTTATTACTTTTCCAACCTTTATATATGTCCTTTTTCCAGGATTCATATCTATTTTTGGATACACACTGATTTTAGCCAGAGCAGTCAGTTTGTGGCTGGGTTTGCAACTATGCATTAGAGTCTAGTGGGCTTCTGAGTGGATACACAACTATAGCTAAGGACAGGTTCAGAACTCCTGGCTCAGAACCTCTCAGTAGTTCAAAAGAAGTGGAGGGTCTCATGTTCCCCATCATGATCTATGGCTGACTGTTTGGAAAGACATATTGCAGGCTACCACACCTGTTGTGAGGTCGTGAGTGCACTGGCCCTTCTATGTCCAGGAGTCAGCATTTTACAGCTCTTCTCTTCCAGCCCTTGCCTACCCTTCCTATCTGCTCTTTTGTGATGATACCCAGCCTTAGAGCCTTAAAGAAGGTGATGTAATGTCTTGTTTAGGGCTAAGCATTCAACTGTCACTTATTCTCAGTCCCTTAAGTAGCCATGAGTCTGTTCTCACTCATTTACTGTCACTTATTGCAAAGAGAAGTCTCTTGATTGAGCCTGGCATTGGCGTTTGTAAGGAGACTAGAAAACCTCAACACCTTTCAGCAGCTTCTTGGCATTAATCAACAATTAATGAAAAAGGAAGCCATGAATTTGGAAGGAAAAAAGGAAGGGTACATGGGAGGTTTTGGGAGAAAGAAAAAGAAACAAGAATTGTTAATATATTGTAGCCTCAACAAATAAAAATAATTCTCAACGAACTAATAAATATGTAGTGGTAGTAAAAAGTAGTAATATAAATTAACATTTAACTTATAGTTTAGTTGAGTATGTTCAAAATATACCCTTTCAGCATATTTTATCCTCCTTTATTTTTTTTGTATGTTGATCTTGAATTTTTTTTCTTTTTATTTATTTATTTTTTAATTAATTTATTCTTGTTACATCTCTATGGTTATTCCATCCCTTGTATCCTCCCATTCTCCCCTCCCTCCCATTTTCCCCTTATTCCCCTCCCCTATGACTGTTCCTCAGAGGGATTACCTCCCTCTGTATATGCTCATAGGGTATCAAGTCTCTTCTCAGTGACCTGCTGTCCTTCCTCTGAGTGCCACTAGGTCTCCCCCGCCAGGGGACATAGTCAAATGTGAGGCACCAGAGTACATGAGAAAGTCAAATCCCTCTCTCCACTCAAGTGTGGAGACTGTCCTGTCCATGGGCTAGATCAGGGTAGGGGTTTAAATTTTACCGCCTGTATTGTCCTTGGCTAGGGCCTTAGTTTGAGCGGGACCTCATGACCCAAATCTGCCTATCGTAATGTTCTACTTGTAGGTTTCTAGGACCCACTGGATCCTTCTACATTGCTATTCTCCCATTGTTCCTCCTTTAAATCATATGATAACCCCTACTCACAAAACATCACTAAATACAATTTCCCTCCAGGTTTCTCTGTTTGGTCTGCTCCAATCTTTCAGTCTGGCAGGCTAACCACTTATCATAGTATGTGTTAGCCACAGACCACTGTTCGCTTTTTTCGTATTTCCCTTCCATATTTCTTGGGAAGATTTCATGGATTCATTTCTTAATCTCCAGTTCCACTATGGCTTTCTCACTCGTAACTCTAGCTTATCAATCACGTACTGTAGCTGTTGGTTGGAATAAATATAGAATTGGAAACCAGAAAGGTTTTCTTTCTTTTCTTTTGAAATGAGAATGCATATTCATATGTCTATGCAAGCGTACATGCATACATGTGCATATGGATGTGAAGGTCAGAAATTGGAAATGGGTGTCTTTCTCAGGTGCCTTCCACATACTATATTTAAGGAGGGTCTATAGTTGCATTGAACATTGGGTGATGTGACTTGTCTAGGGATCCAGTCTCACCCTCACTCTGCCTCATTTCTGCCAAGCTGTGGGATTATAGACTGGCATCCATGCCTACTTAGCACTAATAAGGGTGCAGGGATATGAATCCCAGTCTTCACATGTAAGCCACACTTTACCCACTAAGCCATCTCCCCATCCCCAAGGGCTCTGTTTCAGGTTTTCTGCCACTTGCTATTTATGTACTGAATTAATCTCTCTGATGTTGACTTTCCTTGTCAAAAAAAATCTATATATCATTAGTTTCTTGTGAGGTTATTTTAGTACCAAAGATAATAAAGGTCTTGACAACAGCTGTCTCCCTAAATTATAGCAGGTGCTTATTAAAGCGGGATTGTTTTCAGGCCTTGTAGTGCCAGAACTCATGCAATTCTCAATAGTTTGTTACTGCGTTTATAACCATTGTTAACCAAAACACCAGTATCCCAAGGTGACTCCAAACAGATCTTTCTCTGTCTATAAATCTGCAAGAATCCATTTTCACTTTAATCAGGAAGTGTAGTTGCCAAGTAAACTATTGCACCCCTCCTCTCTTTCTGATGGTGGGCCCTGATTCTAGGCCAGCCTTTAGTGTCCTCCCTGGTCCTAATTTTTACAATATCTCTTCTTAAAAGGAAGTGAGCCTTGGTTTTTCTCCTTTTTCCTGACCCCTTGGACCTTCTTGGTGAGCTTGCTCTGCCCTGACCAGAGTTTCTGCTTTGTGCCTGGTGACATGTTTTCTAGAAGCTGGGCTTTTCTCCACTTCTTGTTAGTTGCTTCTCTGACAACTGCTGACTGATTTTCCTGATAAGAACCATCTTTGCTGTCCTTTTAGGTCCTCAAACTTCTCAGTATCATGTGGTCACAGATTTCTCACAGAATTCCTTGAAAACCTCATCTGGGTTGAAGAGATGATGCAACTGTTTCATGGGGCTTTCTGTCTGCAGTATCAGGGATCTTCCATTGCAGATCTGCTACTGGGCTTATCCCACCAATGTCTGTTCTTTCTGAATGTATGGCTGTAGTTCACAATTTGGACTCTACCTGTTCTTCTTTCCTAGTTAATAAATATAAAACGGTGCCCTGACAAATGACGTCACTAACACGACCTTGGAGTTTTTGAAACAACATCTTCTCTCTCAGTTTTTGGATATGTGTTTTGTGCATTAAGTATTCAGCTGACTGAAACTGGACACCCCAAGAAAGGCCTGTCTCCACTAGCCTCTTTTGGTCTATTCTTTAACAGCATTGGACAGTTACTTAGACTGTTCTGCTCACCGGAGGATCCTTTGTCTTCTACAATCAAATGCTCCCTACTCTTCACTCACAAATGATGCTCTACCTTTTCTTAAACGTCTCCATTACCATTGCTTCTGTTCAAATCCGTGTCTTCTTAGCTGGTTCAAGGTTTCTACAGTCTCATTTACCTTGATGATATACCTTATATTTACTAAACTGTTTAGACACAGTACAGTCATTGATGTTCACACAGTAGATCATATTAAAAAGTGGGACCCACCGTGGAATCATCCTTCATCTCTCCACACCACATTTTAATTTCCCTCATGAATTCCTGTGGATCAATACAACAAGCACACCTATGCTTCGTGGTGTGTGAGATTTCCTTCTCATGCTTTGTGCGTGCTTAGCTGGTTTCCTAGTTTCTGTGTCAGAATATCAAAACTCCCAAAAAGTTTAAGGAAGAGACAGTTTTTACTTTTAGATCATGGGCTGAGAGGACACAGTCTAATCTGGTGGAAAAGGCACGGCTGCAGGAACACTAGTCCACTAGTCACATGTGTTCATAGTCACAAAACAGAGTGTGTGTGTGGGGGGGATGACAATGGTACCCAGATCATTTTCTTCTGTTTCCCTTTCAATCCTTCTGTCTCCCCAGGTGAGGGGATGTTTCTGCTCATCTGTAGGGTGAATCTTCCTTCCTGCATTCAGTCTCTCTGAAAACGTGTTCTTAGACACTCCCAGAGGCATATTTCATTGGTGTTTCTAAATCCATCATGTTGACATTTGATAAATCATTAAAACCCCTGAATGTCTGCACTGCACGTCATCACCTGAAACTTTGTAAGCAAAAAACAAGAGAAAAACAAACAAAAACAAAACTGCATTTAAATCTTTGGTGGCTTTCTGCTTATCTTAGAGTAAAACTTAAACTCATTTATATTTAAGCCCCACATATCCCGTTCTGTTATTTAATATTTTCTGGCCTCATGTTTCTGCCCTGCATACTTCAGCTCTACCTTTGAACTCCTCCTGTGAGCATGCCTCACTCTGATCAGCTCTGGAAGGTGTTTAGTCTCCTCTCCACTAACAACCAAGGATTCCTGTGCCTCCTTTCCTCTCCCTTCAGCTGAGACATCCCTTATTCAGACAGTGTCCAGGTCATCAGAGGCTAGCCAGCCACCCTTCCTGTGAATTCTCTATTACAGCCTGTTTTATTTGTAACAATACTGACTTCCGCTTGGCTTTCACTAGTCAGCTCAGAGAGCACTGCCATATTCTCCGTGTCCAGTCTCATATTTCTGCCCCCTAGAACAACATAATCATGTAGTAAAAGCTCATTTGTAGATGTAGCCACTGCTAGGGAATTTTTTTGAATGCCTCAGCACAAGGTTGCATCCCTCATGTCAATTTACATTGTATTCAATTTTGTTGCTCATTACACCCCATTCCAACCATGCCCTATCGTGTCTTTTACTCTCTTACACAGAGTTGATTAATCCCCACAATAACATATTCAATTTTTATTTCTGCACGGCAATTTACACTCACTTAGCAAGCTTGAACAGTAACCATTTATTAGCAAGCACTTGCTTATTCCCAACTTTTGCACAGTGCAGTTAAGTGCTTTGCCCATTTCTTTTGATGCTGGAACTGAAGTATTGGCAAGCCTAATTTTCATGGAGGCTCTAGAGGAATTTGCCTTGGGTTGCTTATAGAATCCAGTTGTTTCCGTTGTAGAAGTCTTTGTTTTCTGCTTGTCAACAAGTGTTTATTCTCTCTTCCTGCATTTGCTTTGAAGTGTTTGCAAGGTAGCCTATTCTTGGGCAGTTTCAGAGACTCATCCTCACGTTGAGGCGTGTCACACCCTGAACCAGTAACTTCTGTGGTTTGGATTCCAGTACCCAGATATAAAAGAACCGGGGAGTTGTTGCTTGGGTCTACCCTGATAATCTCCCTACTTTAAGTCCAGTTGAGTCCAGACCATCCTTACATCTATAAAACTTTTTTTTATTTTCATATAAGGTTTTTAAAAATCACATGAATGATATTGTATCACATTCATAGGTTCCATTTTCACAAGTGCTTGGGGGTTCACACAAAGGCAATGGCTGTGCTTTCGGAGACGTTAGATGCAATTTTGTCTGGTGAAAGCCTCAGTTCTCAGTGTTTTCTGTGCTTTTGATTGGTCCCTGTCTCTGTACAACAGACAGAGAACACTGTGAGAACTGAGATTTTTTTATGTGTTTAATTTCATCGTTGTTTTCTTGTGATTATAAAAATGATGTTTGAGTTATCACATATGCTTTACAAATGTTTCTTGAATATACCAAATGGCCAAATATAAGTGGTTGGTATAAACTTTAAATAGCTTTTTAAAAATGGGGACTAGAAACTGAGTCCTAAAATCTAAGTTCATATCATTTAAGCTCCCATATTTTATAATCTGTAATGATTTCTTTTAAAAATTACATTTATGCATGTGTGTGTATGTGTGTGTGTGTGTGTGTGTGTGTGTGTGTGTATGAATGTGTACATGTACATGCCATGGCACATGTGTGGAGGCCAAAGTCCATGTTATGGGGGATAGATTCTCTCTTTTCACCATCCAGCTCCAGGCACCAAACTCCAGTTCTTGGGTTTGATGGCAAGTGCCTTTATCCACTGAGCCACCTCCTCCAGCCATGAAAATAGTTCTTTGTGGAGTGTGATATCCTGTGGATGCTTCCCCTTTTATCACCTTGATTGTGAAGCCAGAATTATCTAGGAACGGAATGATAATACATGCTCCCATATAACATCTCCTGTGCTTTATCTCTTTTGATGATTCACGTGGATGCCAAAAGCCAGAAATCAGCCTCCTTGTTCCTTATCACCTCCCCCCACCTAGCAGAATGCTAAAGAATTGCTTTAGCATGCTGTGTATTCAGCACAGTCATCTAGGCTTGAACTCCAGCTGGTCCAATGGAAGAATTTGTTATGCATGTAGGGTGAGAGATCAGGTTTATATATAGAACTCTGAGATAAAAATAGGAAAGGAATCACAGCACAGGTATTATTAAAATGAAAGGAATATATTAAGGTGTACTGTTCTGGCAAAATAGGAAATTCTACAAAAGGGATGGGATATATTAAGAAACACATAATTGACAATGAAGCAGTCACTTGCCATTAGAGAAAGAGGGCTTTCAAGGTTGAAAATCTGTTTTTCATTAATCACTTGTTTAAACATGTCTACTCAATTATTTTGAATGCTTATTTTGGATAGCAAGAGTGACTTTTTGTAATTATGTCAAATCAGTGAGTGGTTCCACATGTATGCAAACTTATGTGTATTGTATTATTAAAACCTAGGTTATCTAGTGATATTCCATAATATTTAAATTGTTGTTTTGACTCAACTGAGCAAAAAACAATAATACATTTATTTAATAACTAGATGAATAAAAAAAATCTATAACTCCTAATGCCATATTGCTATGCCCATAGATCAGTTCACGGCCCAAGACTTATCAGAGAAGCTTCTTCTTAATTATTTAACACATAGACTCACAACTGGACAGTGTGCAGAGAGTGAGAGACTTAGGGGCCACAGAGACTGTAAGGGCTACAGGTAGTGGATGACACTAAGGAAAGAGCATCATCCAGACACAACAGGACTGATGCATGCATGGACTCACAGAGACTGTGGCAGCTTGCACAGCCCTGCACAAGTTCAAGCTACACAAAACTCTAGCACAGAGGATTGGAGGTAGACACAAAGTCTCACCCAAAACCAAGATGCTGTTTCCAGCTGAGAGCTCCTTAGGAAGAGAACATCAGTTTTCTCCAGTGGAATGTCAGTAGATATATCAACCACACTCCAGAGCACGCCCTAGGCCCGGGAGTATTTTGCCAACACAAAATGGACTCTCTGTGTGTCTTTCACTTTGTTTTGGATATTTTTGTCTTTATTTGTTTTGTAGTTTCTTGTTTGTTTGTTTATGGTTTTGGCATAGAGAGAAAAGGAAGAGAACGAACGTGATAAAATACAGTGATGAAAAATTTTTAAGAAAATTATGTGTATACTTTCACTTTTATAAAAACAAAAGAGTGTTTTCATCTGATTGTTTTCACATAAGAATAGAATTTCAAATGACATGCATCTACCACGCCTCTGGACATAATGGAGGTTTAAGGCTTTTGCTTTTTATTTTGTACATTTATTTATTCGTGAATATATTTTCATTTGAGCTGGATTTCTCCTTGAAGCCTCAAAAGTTAATAGCCAGGGGCACACTTCTGTAAAATGCAGGAAAAATGAGTCAAATATGAAAGCAATGGTTTTCCAGCATCAGAAAAGAGACCAGAATGCTATGAGAATTAAAAGAAGAGGAGCAGATGAAATTATCTCCATAATATATCCAGCTGCTGTGAGGCTGCTGTTTCAAAAGAGAGGCCCCAGCTCATATCAGAGACCTGCTGAACTGAGAAAACAGACAGCAAGGTTAAGATGTCAGAGAATACTGAGCCAGAACACCATGGAAGAGGACGTTGAACAGGTAAGTGGAAAGAACCAGGAAACAGATAGATCACAATTGGATTGCTAAAAATGTTTGGTGAAAAAATATACATATAAAAAAGAATAGAGATGACTTATTGAACACACAGTTGAGGTACCAGATAAAAGGCAGTGTTTTGCCACCAGGAAGATCCATCAATTATCAGGTCTTGCACATGTGTCTATGTGGATTGGAAATCTAAGGTCGAAACAAAGGTAGTTTCTCATCGCTCTCAATGACCAGCTAGAAGACTTGGTGCAGCCCATCAGTGCAACTCAGGGACCTGCTTGGTTGAAGGTCTTGTTCCTCAAAGGGATGTGATCTTGACAAGGTATATAGCATAGATAAAGACTGGACCCAATGGTCCAATGACTAAGAAAGAGAAGAAGGTTGTTATTCACCTCGTTTGCATCTGTTTGGTGTTCTGACACATGCAGAAAGATTTATGAAAATTAAGACAAAGTTATACTCTGAAAACAAAGGAAGATATGGATATTTGTGTTAGACAAGGGTAGAAGTGGGGCAGCTAATGGAATTTACTACCCAGGTCAAGAGAAAACTTGCTATGAGAAGTGTGGCTTGTTGAGACTTGGTAAGAATGTAGAATAGGGGATGGAGAAATGGATAGTTCTTTAGAGCACTCAGGTTGCTCAGCACCAATATCCAGTGGCTTATACCCACCAATATCCCCAGTACCAGAGCATCTACAGCCACCTTCTAGCCTCTCAGGACACTGTCCCATGCTCCCTTTCACTCCCACATTCCCACCTTCACATGTGTACACACACACACACACACACACACACACACACACACACACAGAGAGAGAGAGAGAACAAATAACAGCATTTCTTTTTTTCCCAAGGCAGTGATTTCCTAGGTTCCTCCTATGTCATTAAGGAACCCAGTCAAGATACAAAACCATTCTTCACAGTTGAGTGGAGAGTGGATACTGACTTTCACATGAAGTCTGGTGCCCCATATTTGACCACGTAGCCTGGATGGGGAGACCTGGTGGCACTCAGAGGAAGGATAGCAGGTTACCAAGAAGAGACTTGATACCCTATGAGCATATACAGGGGGAGGAAGTCCCCTCATTCACAGTCATAGGGGAGGGGAGTAAGGGGAAAATGGGAGGGAGGGAGGAATGGGAGGATACAAGGGATGGGATAACATTTGAGATGTAATATGAATAAATTAAATAAATACATTGAAAAAGATACAAAGCCAGTCTATCTTTCTCAATGGAAGTGTCCTCTAATAGTCAATATTTGTACCAAGACCAAGCTCCCCAAGAGTTGGTTGCATAACATTTTCTTCCATATTGAAACAGTCCACCCTGAAGACTCAGCACACAGACACAACTCACCCATCTCAGGAAGTTCTTAATATTGTCCCGACACAAGGACCTTCCCCATAGTTGCACAAGCAGAAACGACAGCTTGGGAGAGAAGACTACCCACTTGTTGTGATGCCTGCAAGTGGTGCAGAAGGCTCCATGGTTTCTACTTTTCATGAATTGTTACACCTGCTGAAGTGGGGTCTTTGGTGACAGAATCTGTTGAGTCACCCACACTTGTGCTAGCAAGCCCTCACCCATATTCCTGCAAGTTACTGTAATACTCACTGGTTTGACAAGTTGGATTTTGGAAAATCCTTTCTTTGGTCAGCCACTGTTACTCTATCTGGAGTCAAGAGTTTTTTGGTCCCATCTCCCCGAGTCCTTCAACACAGTCTGCTCTACCAGAGCTCTCTGTGCTCTACCAGTATTCCCTTCCTTCTCACTCTTTGGAAAGTGTCACGTTTGCATCTTAGTTTGAAAACTTCCAAGGCCTTCAGTTTCTTTCCAGCCATACTTTGCCTCAAATAAATCTTTCCTCTGTGTAATTTCATTTTAAAAGCTCGTTTTGGTACCCAACTTATCATAAGTTGTTATATGCAGATAAAATAAGGCTTAAAGGACAACTCCCAGCATTATATCCTCTGTACCAAAGGAAAGGAAAGTCCTAAATTAATAATCTCACCTCTAAGAAACTAGAAAAATAAGAAACTAGGAAAAAAAGAGAAGATAAGCACACTAAACAGAGAGAAGGAAAATTTAAAAATTAATATAAGTCAACAGTTAGGCCCTGCAAGCACGACCCATGGCTCCCTATATCGTGGGAGGTCCTGTGGCGCCAGCTAGGTTCTGTTGTTTGGGGAGTGCCAGGTCAGTGCCGGCAGCCCGGCAGGCAGCTTGCAACAATGGCGCTTCAGAGCACTGGCGGGAATCCCCTGTATCTTCTCTTTTCACCAGTGAAAGCCGGGATGCTCTCAGATCTTTTTAGGACATCCTATTGAGACTTTAGGTGTGAGAAACCTGGGAGAATGAGGAAATAGAAGGATCCAGTGGGTCCTGGAAAACTACAGGCGGGTCTGGGCCCTGGGGTCTTCCACAAACTATGGCAACAGCCAAGGAAAATATAGGCAGTAAACTTTGAACCCCTACCCAGACTAGCCAATGGACAGGACATTCTCCACCATTGAGTGGAGAAGGAGATCTGACTTTCACACAAACTCTGGTGCCCCATATTTGACCAGGTCCCTTGGATGGAGATGCCTGGTGGCACTCAGAGGAAGGATAATAGGTCACCAAGGAGAGACTTGATACCCTATGAGCATATACAGGGGGAGGAGGTCCCCCTTAGTCACAGACATAGGTGAGGGAAGTAGAGGGGGAAGTGGGAGGAAGGGAGGAATGGGAGGATACAAGGGATGGGCTAACAACTGAGATGTAATATGAATAAATTTAAAAAAAGAACAGACATAAAAATTAATTTAAAATTTTACAAATAGAATACAAAGAAACTAAAAAGTCCAAGAGATTAAAAAAAAGATAAATTTACAATTAAACCAGTTTAAGCTAAAACAGACACAATGGCAATGAAAATATCAACAATAAAAAAGGAAATATTAGCATGTCTATATGATCAGGAAAAAAGTAGTAAGGAATTAATCTGAATAAATTTGCCAGCTAAATCAAACATTAGAGATAAAAACATAAATATTGAAATCCAAAACTACCTAAATTCACTCATGAGAAACTAATTAAACTGAACAATTGTATATGTATTAAAGAAACTTAATTACAGTGACTATGTACAATTATTCTATTAATAAAGTTATGGTTAAAATGTCTTTTCTCATAAATTTTACCAAATGTTTAGGAAATTGCAAAATGACACATACTTCCATGAGAAATAGAACAAATGAAACAAATGAAATTCACAAGGCTGGTGTTAGCCTGATACAAAAGGCAGACAAAAGCATTTAAAGAATAGAATACTCCAGAGCAGCATCTTTCATGAGGGCAGATGAAAACCTTAACAGAAATGTAGATAATTGAGCTCAGCACAATGAAAGAAAGGTCAAATGCATTTTGTCCAAGGACTATTTGATTTTTATAGTACTCCAATTTCAGTCAATGTAATTCATGCTATAAACTTTTATTATCTTAATAGATATGTGAAAAAACATTAATAAGATTCAACATGGATTCCTAATATAAATTATTTAGAGCACAGCAATAGAAAATAATTTTACTCTACCTATTAAAAGTCATCTATGCAATGCCTCAAACACTGTTTTTGTTGTTGCTTTATGTTTTAAAAAAAGATTTGTTTTATGTCTTCATGCACCCTCAGATACCAGAAAAGGGCATCAAATTTAATGGGGTTGGAGATACAGTCAGTTGTGAGCCCCCCAACATAGGTGCCAGGAAATGAACAATGGTCCCCCGAGAGAGTGGCATGTGCTGAGAGATCTCTCTAGCCCATCTAATCCTATTCTTAAGAGTGAAAGCCAGAATAAAATCTTCAGGCAGGACCAATGTTTTGCTGTTTCTTCTTACTACTACTGTTTAGTATTGTGCTGGAGATGCAAGCCACTGTAATAAAGCAAGACAACAAAATAATGATTTGTCAAGGAAGCATTAAAGCTGTCCTTAATGTTCTTCATGTTTTTATAGTCCAAAAAATGCTAATAGCAATTTGAGGTAGGTAAAAATGAACATCAAACATCAGTTTTCCTGCCTTTATCTAGTCTGTTGTCTGCGCGTAGGAGGAGTGATGGATTCTGAGGAGACAAACAGTAGCAGTAAAAGAACTAAGTTTTAGAGAGAATAACACAGATTTAAGACCCACATTCTTTTCAAACTGCATAACATCAAGTGATCAGTGGCTATAAAGTGCATTATTAAACAAAGTCAAAGAAAATAATACCTGTTTGAATTATGGAAAGTAGGCAAGGTGGTGGATCATGCGAGAAGATTACATATGAACATATATAAAGGGTGAATATAATGGTTTTTCTCCCCTCAGGAATGTCCATATAATTTAAGCCTTAAACTGAAAAGTAACTAAGCAAGTTTAAACCCAAACAAATTGATGCATGCTTTGGATTTCATTTTATAAGGAAGAAGAAAGTGCTATTAACATAAGCACGACTATTGGGTTTATAATTCTGCATATAAGTACAAATTGTGCAAAATTACAGTAAAAAATATTGTATAAATGCAGGTAATGACGGGTCAGTCATAGGGATAATTTCTAGCTTATCTTCAATTCTCAGGTTGTCTTGGTAATCACTGTAGGTTATAAGTTCTGTTCTAAAATTTTATGAAGGAGATAATTTGGTTGTTGTGCTACAAAACTACATATCTCATTAGCAGTCAATAGCTTGTAATTTTATATAGAAGTATATACCAGAAGTTGTCTATCCATTTTTTAGAGAGTGAAATAGATGAATTTTTATAGTGCTTATACATAATGTTATGTGAACAGATGGAGGAACTCCATGGCTTTAAAGCCCTCTCTGAGTTCCTTTCCACTCATAATAAGTTCCATCATAGTAGATAAGGTATTTGAATAGACTTAGCATGTGATTTAGCATATAGAGGCTGTAGTTTTTCTCTCTGTTGTTAGCTTTGCACTCACAGAGATTCTGACCTGGGGAGGGTACTTGGTTATCTCATCAGGAAAACATACAAAAATGGTAATTATTCTATATCTCAAGTATTGAGTATGTGAAAGGCACTTACTCCTTCCAAATTATTCATTAAGTGGCTTATTTTGTTAATTAACCTGGAAAAATTTTAGGACCTCATTAATCTTTATACTAATAGCCATCTAAATAAGTGGGAGGCAATAAGTGCAAAGTTTTCAGTTCTTTATTACACAAACCTGGATTTGAATTCTGGATCTGTTTCACTAGTTGTGAAATAACAGCAGGCGCATCAATCAATGTTTTTGTGGCATTTTGATAGCACAGTTGGTATGCAGAGTGTATCACAAATAGTATTTGTTTAGTGCAGGTGAAGCCATCAAATTCATAATCCTTTTTCTTCCTGGTTCCTCCACATTTCAGAGGTGGGAAGAGGAAAATGACTATGGAAGTGTCTCATACACTGAGCTGTAGGCAGAGTGGAGGCAGCATCTGTAGGATGTCTGCCCCTGCATTTTATTATCTGAGTGGACTTGGGTAAGATCTCTGACATTTGTTTTAAATTTGTTCTAATTTGTTTTAATCTGTAAAAGTAGGTAATTGGCTCTTCTATAAAGAGAAAATAGATACATAAACAGAGGTAGGTAAACGTAGACAGGGAAATAGGTCAACATGGAGATATAAGATTTATTAATCTTTTTCTATCTATCTCTATCATCTATTATCATTTATCCATCTATCATCTATGTATCTATAATATATATCTTCCTCTCTCTATCCACCATCTGTATATTATTTATCTATTATATATCAATATGTATCTTTGGGATATCTACATGTGTATTTATACATAATATCCACATTTCCAAGTCACCTAGCTTCTGGTACCTAGTAATTAACATATATATATCCATATATATAAATAATTTAAAATAACTTGTTACTTATCAATGGTATATATTTTTACTCTTGCATATTAAGCTTTTCCAATAAATTCATTCTTACTCTTTGCTTTATAAGCTCTCTAATATGCCACAAAACTTTTATCATTCCTTTTAGGTGCAGAACAAACCTCATCTCAGCAATAAATATCTGCTCCAATGCAATAAGCCCAATGTTAAGTCGCTCAAGCTTTCTCTTCTTTTCTGGGTCAGGCTTAGATTCTACAGTCATGGAGGAAAGCATTATTTACTCCTCACAAAGTCTTTATGATGTTTCTTCTTCTTCTTCTGTGTTGTTTTTCAAAGTTGTTCTTTGTGGGCTGTTTAGAACTCCTGTCTCACTAAGCTTGAGGCTGTGTAAGAAGGTACTGAAGGGAATGTCACTCACCTGGCTGGTTCCTGGGGACCCAGGCACTGCTGCTGAGGCTTCCTCCCATTGATTCTTTTTGTTTTCTATTTTTAACTCACCTTCTATAGCAGCTCTTGAACAAGGAAATGTCCCTCTTATGACACGCTGTCACTTTTTTTTGAACATTTATCTTTCGTCTTTTGGCCTCACACTTGACACAGATCCACTAGAATGACTCTGCTTTACAGAAAAGCTGCTCTTTGGGAGAAAAATCCATTTAAAACCCAAAGAACTCAAAGCCTGTTCCCAAAGATTTACTCCATCCAAAAGAAGAACCATGCTTTCTGGCCTCAGGGTTGCACTATGTTAGATCCCTCCTGTTTGTCTCTTGTTGCTTAAGATTCTGTGGGATATAGTCAGACACAGCATAGAGATCCCACTGTTAGACAATGTTCTGCACTGCTGCGGGGATAGTGTTGAAGGTGGAAGACACACACAGCTGCTATAGTTTAGATTTTAAAAGTCTCCCAAAGGCTCATGAACTGAAAGTTTGGTCCCCAGGAGGAAGCATCACTTAGAATTAGGGTGCACATTGAAGGGGATATCATGTCTTTCATGAAATGGGCTGCTAGCTCTAACCCACCATAATATAGTGTCCTGCTACCAAGCCAAGCAACAAACAAGGCCAAGCAACTGGTAACTGAGGAGACAGGAGTCTGGATAAACTTTTGCTTTTGAGAGTTGATGACCTCTGGACATTAATTTCAGAAATGAAGAGCTGACCAGCACACAGCCTCCAATCAACTTTGCCAAACTCTCCTTTCCTTGGTTACCTTGTGATTTCTCAAGGTCTTGTCATTTTAGTTTGTAGAAAAAGGGAAACCTTAGTACTTTAAGGACTGTTTCTTGAGGCATTCTTTTGCCCTCTCTTTAAGTTGGAGAGAAAGGTAGTTTATACAACAGTGAGATCCTGGAGCTGAAAACCAATTTTTACTTTGTGAATGGTCATCAGTTGGGGATAGCTTCTGAGTTAGGGGTGGGCTTGTGTTCACTTCCCTCTCAGTCCTAGGACCTCATCTGGTTTACACCAATGAAAGACTTGTGCATGCTGCCACAGTCTCTGTGATTTCACGTGTGTGTCAGCCATATTGTGCCTAGGTTGTTTCCTTGATGCCATCATACCCCCTGGCTCTTGCACTCTTTCTGTCTCCTCTCCAGAAGAAATCCCTAAGCCTTGGGTGGAGGGGAGACTTGATGGAGACATCCTAGTTAGGAATGAGTGATCCCAGGTCTCCCACTTTCTGCGCATCGTCCAGTTGTGGAATTCTGTAGTAGACTGCCAATACAAAACAAACTCAGTGGTATTCTTGGAATATATAGCATAATGATTTGTCTGTGTATTTTAACTTTACATGTCTCTTGTTTATATATTATGGTTTATGATTTTATGTTTTATGAGATTTTGTGTATGCAAATGTGTGCATCTTTGCATCTGTATATGGTTCTTGTACTTTTTCTTTGACATTATTTCTGGTGTTTTTTTTCTATTCTGGTTTGTTTTTTTTTCTAATCTGTGTGGGAAAGAAATTGTGTGAATTTGTGCAGCTGGGGAGGTGGGGAGGTGGGGAGGACCTGGGAGGAGTGTTGGTGATGGGGAAGCCATAACAGAATATTATCTGAAAAATTCTACTTCCATTATAAGAAAAAGAGGAAGAAAGAGCCAAATTTAAAAGACAAAAACATTGCAAGAAAGTGATTTCTGAAAGTACAGGTTGTAAACTCATGATCACAACCAAGGAACAGGCTTTATATGGAGTCTTTCTTGTTAAGATCTCACTTATATTGTTCTTAGCCTGCAAAGTCTCAGTCTGAGTCACAGAAATCCTGTATGAACATCTGCTGGAGATATTGAATATTAGAAATAAAATTAAAGTTGGTTGTCAGATGTTCAGATGTAGCACAGTTCTTTATTTAACAGAAGCACAATGTGAACATCCATGGAACAGAAAAGGTATTAAATTGTTGTTTGAAAATTCCCAAATTTTGTCATTGAGTCTACATTGCGGTTTTCTGCTACATCATCATCATCATCATCATCATCATCATCATCATCATCATCATTAACTATCATGCTGGAATCTATGAGGGATGATGGTTAGTAGACTAGTTAGTATTTCTTAAGCATTTTTTAACAGCACCTCACATGAAGAGTGTAATTACAAGAGATGGGTATGCATATGACTGTGTTAGTTGTCTTCTCTGCTGTTTTCCTAAGACACTGGCCAAGCCAGCTCAGGGTAAGAAAGGGGTTTCAAGTTCATCATTGGGGGAATTTTGGGTTGGGAGGCAAGCAAGAAACTGGAGCAGAGACTGAAGCAAAGGCCTCCAAGGAAGGACCACCTGCCCAGGCGTGGTACTATTCTCAGTGGCTGGACACATTAATAATTAATCAAGGAAATGTTCCATATCATGCCCACAGGCCAGCCTCATGAAGACAATTCCTCAGTTGAGATTTCTTCTTCCAGGTAACCTGAGGTTGTGTTAAGTTGAAAAGAAAACTAACCACCACAATGACTCTGTTTAATTAATGCAGGGTCTAGAGCTATATGATATTTCTATGACACATTGGGATATATCTTTGATTATATAGAATTACTTATGAACTCTATCAATAAAAATATACAACAGTCTTTACCTCTTTGATTACCTAGGACACAATATTATATCACAAAGGACCCCCACCTCAACTTCTGCTATAGTAACAGTCATAGAGTTCCTATACTTGCTTATAGCAAACTATTTCTCAAAGGACGACTTCCTCCAGGAAACTGGCTGTTCAATCGAGCAGTCAACCAAGCAACAGGTAGAAAGCCATCAATCAAACCATCAAAACGTAACATCAATAGAGGACATCAAGTACTCTTGTTCTACCTTGACCATGCTTAAACCATCCAGCAGGCTTAACTGTTTATTGGCTTAAGAGACAACATTGCTTCTACTTGTTGCTCTAATGGCACCAACTGTTTAGTCAAGGGGGACTGCCATAAACCTGGTCAAGTAGCTGTAAGAGGTGGCAGTGATCTCAGTGACGTTGAGAAATCTAAAAACTTGTATTTCAGGATAGCCATTAGCTAGAATGTAAGAGAAAGAGGCTCATGTATGGTGGAGGTTAAGATTGAGGAGCTGGTCCTGGAAGCTTCTAGATTCTAGCTTATAGGCCTAGAATGTATTTAGCCTCTGAGACTTACTGTGTAATAAGCTCATGATTTCTTGCTCTTTCTGAGTTCAAATCTGGCTGGTTCAACTCAGCTATTCTGACTCAAACTCCTTTTGCAGCTACTTATTTGATCTGGCTTCTATCTCAACCCCTGATTTCTCTTCTTGGCCTCAAACTAACTCTGGTAATATGCTCTAATCTCCTGGTTCTGTCTTATTCTCTGGCTCATTTCAGTCTTCACCTGAGTTCTCCTCTCTGTAACCTGTCGCTCTATTATTGTCCTGGTAAAACTTCTCTTCTCTCTCTCTCTCTCTCTCTCTCTCTCTCTCTCTCTCTCTCTCTCT
>OU015744.1:60892308-60904961 GCA_907169655.1 Acomys percivali
TCTCTCTCTCTCTCTCTCTCTCTCTCTCTCTCTCTCTCTCTCTCTCTCTCTCTCTGCATTTATTTTCCCTTAAGTAGTTTCCCTTTCCCCCTTGTTCTTGTGAGAAGTGGGGGCATCACATTCTGTCAACACTTTGTCACTTTTTCTGCCACTCACTTTCAAACATGGGTACTTTCTTCTACAAACTAACTTTACCTTCATTGTTTGGGATTAAAGGCATGTACCATCACACCTGGACCTAAGATTATCTTTACCTGATATTTTCTCTATACCAGGCTGGCCTCAAACTCGGATCTTCTTGTCTTTATGTCCTGGACTAAACGTAAGTTTGTATTCCAGCCAGATCACACAAACATAGAAGTCTTCAGACGTGATCTCTTGCCAGAGCAACCATCTTCTGAATTAAAATTCCTCTACATGTACCTATTTCACTTTGCCAAATATAAAAGATCACAATAAATTGGAATATTGGTATTAAAATAAAGATTGAGGAGCTTAAGTTTCTCTTCTCCCTGTACCTTTCCCCAAGAGATAGCTTTGGCAGTTTGACTCTCCCAACAAGACTTTCTTTCTACTCTTGGAACAGTAGTTTAGAAGTTTCTCTTCACCATCACTAATATTTGGTGCTGAAACCCAGAAGGAACACTGAATGCCCCTAAACCCCTTCTCCTAGCTAAATGAAACTGTGGATTTTTTAAACCTTCCTGAGTACAGATCATTTGCTTCTACTGGCTCCTGACACCCATCGTATTCAAGTCCAAAATTTAGAGTCTGTCTCTCTAGCCATTTCTCTACCTGTTCTATTTGTCTCTCCTCACCTACTTTCTAAGTGTCTTTTTGGAGGATGCCTAGATCCTACCACAAGTCATCTCTCAGTGTGCTAGCTTCCCTGTGCACTTTTGGATGCCCCATCATGCGGAAGAGGGACACTTCTACTCTGATCTTGAGCCTCTTCCACAAGTATGTGGTCCAGTTGGGGACACCCTGGATTGAAATTCTTGTTACCATGGCACTGAAACCACCCATAAATCTCTCCCATCTCCTCTTTGCTCTGCTCCTGGATCCATCCCCATCTGTCTCTCAGCTCCATCTTGGAGCTTGCTCTGTCTCTAACCATGGCTAACCACTTGTCTGCCCCATCCCACCGTGGAGTTGCTGGCTCTGCTCCTGCCTCTCTTGTTGGCTTGCTTGTTGGCCTGCTATCATTGTCTCTCTCAGATCCTAGAGCTTACTCTACATTGTACAGGTACAGCAGGGAGCCTTACTATGTCCTCTTGGGCCTCTGTAATATGTGAATCCTCCCTCTGGCAGAGTTCCTGCTTTCAACCCTTGCCTCTAAACCTCTCCCACCTCTTCTTGGCTGTTCTTCTGAAGAATGTCTTCTTTCCTACCTGGCTAACCTCTCAGATCACTCATCTCTCTAACCATGGGGTCCTACCAGTCACAATTAGACTCATTGACTCCCCAATTGTCTTCTCTAATCTCTTTTCCTCCTAGGATTCAGAGATTTCACTAAAACTTTTCTGTCTTGCTACAAATGGCTTGGCCTCCATACAACCTAGACAATTAGTCTAAATGGCCAGGAAAGGGTGCACTTGATTTGTAAATTCCAAAAGTTTATAATAACTTCTGTCATGATGCAAGCAAATGATCTCCCAAATCTCCCATCTGTAAGATCTCCTATCTGTAAGAAGCTCTCTACTCAATAAAAGCAAAAACCAAAAGCCAACCCCCCCAAAAAAACAAAACATCAACAAACCAAACCAAACAAACAAACAAAGCAAACCTAGCCCTACGCCTTTTGTGACCCATATGCTGATCTTTCCTCAGAGCCTTCTTTCTTTCTTGTTCACTTTGGCCCTTCCCTCTGATCCCTGAATTCAGTCTTAGAGATAGTCAATGTTTTGAGCATATAAATAATATTTCACATGGTCAGATGCTCTTCTACTCTATTAAAAAGAAAAAAAAAACTGGCTCTGGGTTTGGGTTGTTGCTTGCTCTCTCCAACTCCAAGTACACTTATTTAAAAGTATCTTCCAAAGTCTCTGTTCTGCATCAGGAAGGCCACCTGACAGGGAGGAGGAGAGCAAAACAGACATCCACAAGACACATAAGACTCTGCTTAAAAGCAACTAAAGGGTAAATTACTTCCTGTAGGGATTACTACAGGTTTTGTTTAACTATCTAACTGCCCTGATATGGCTAAATTTTTGCTAAAATATATGTTTTCTTAATGTCCAGATTTCAAGACCATTATGTAAACTTTATGTGTCTCAGGGTTTGTAAATTCATTGCAGGTTGCCTAAAAGATCTGTAAAAATCTGTGATGAAAAGTAGCTTAAACTTATAACAGAAAAGATTAATTGTTTAAAGGTATATACATGAGTAATTTTAATTTGTGACAGCATGCTTGTATGCAACTTGGATTCAACACTTATTTAGGAAAATGGAGTGTCTATTAGTAGGATGTGTGCCTTGGAGTAAATAGCAGCCATGTGGCTTGCTAGCATCTTGGCTGATGACCTCATCAGGATGGAAGCAACCCTGTAACTGGTAGCCATTTTTACTAAGGTTACACAGAGAGAGTATAGCTTTTGACTTTACTGTCATCTAGATTAAAGTGACTATGTGGTATATAAATCAACTATGGCAGTACTCATAAAACTTCTTAATCCTGCCGAACTCTATGTTTCTCATTGTATCGTCTTTCTTAGACTAAAGAGACAACACAGGCAACTTCTGAGATTGTTTATTTTATTTTCCTTATGTTAAAGATGTACCAGCAGGTCTCCAAGATATTTTGGATTATGGTGAATTTGTATGCAATAATTATTATCCTGAGACTGAAAAATAATGGATGAGGACAAAACCTTTAACAAGTTTTATAGAAAATAGAACTTAAAAACAACATGTGGCTGACACTTAAGGTTTATAAATTCTTAAAGTTATAATGGTCTTATTCAAGTTAACAGAAACTGACTCAGAGATGTATGTCTAATCATTTGTGTCTTTGCTGTATTCAACATCGGGCTTCTAGGAAGTTTTAGATAAGAAAAAATATATGTTTGATAAATAA
Source organism: Acomys percivali (assembly GCA_907169655.1). NCBI lineage: Eukaryota > Metazoa > Chordata > Mammalia > Rodentia > Muridae > Acomys > Acomys percivali. The sequence continues at coordinate 60,895,385 of OU015744.1, forward strand.
GATTTATGAATTTCTAATGTCCCTTCAGGCTAGCAAAACAGACTTAAAGATGTATGTCTATCCTGGTTGTCTTTGCTAACTTTGTAAGGAAATCAGGAAAGTAAGTTCCCAATCTCTTTGTGGACTGTAATTGTGGTTCAAAGTTTTATTTTGGTGCTAATAGATCTCCAATTAAATCGTCAATTCAAAAACTTAAGGCTCAAACTTAACAGGGATAAGACAATAAGATCCTAATCTTATAAAAGCTACTAACTTGTTATAAACTGCTAAAGATCATTAACATACACAAGTTAATGGCCAGTCACTTTCCCATTGATAAAATACTTTAATGTGCTCAGAACTACACTTGTTTTTTATTTTTATTTTTTTTTATTTTTTATTTTTTTTATTTTATTTTTAATTAATTTATTCTTGTTACATCTCTATGGTTATCCCATCCCTTGTATCCTCCCATTCTCCCCTCCCTCCCATTTTCCCCTTATTCTCCTCCCCTATGACTGTTCCTCAGAGGGATTACCTCCCTCTGTATATGCTCATAGGGTATCAAGTCTCTTCTCAGTGACCTGCTGTCCTTCCTCTGAGTGCCACTAGGTCTCCCCCGCCAGGGGACATAGTCAGATGTGAGGCACCAGAGTACTTGAGAAAGTCAAATCCCTCTCTCCACTCAAGTGTGGAGACTGTCTTGTCCATGGCCTAGACAGAACTACACTTGTAGTCATGCTAAATACAAATGTCATTCATTTACAGAGACAGGCTTTAGTTGTTTGCATATGTTGTCAAAATTAATCCTAGAGCAGGTAACCAAACCAAGTAGTTTATTTAAAAGCAGATGGACATAATGAATTAGATGAGGGGCCTCAAACCCCTCAGATAGATCTCTGAATATGGCATTTAAACTATGTAGTGAAAAGGGCTCCCCCAATAGACATCAATACCAGCTTTTGGCAGCCCTGCAGCTATTTCTAAAGAAGAATCCCCTGGACTTGCGTCTAGTGTGGAAATGATGACCTCTGGACAAAGAAACGCCCCATGCTTTCCTTACTGTCAGCAGGGTGCTGCCCAAACTGTGGCTGCTGTTGCATAAACTGTTCCACTCTGCTCCAAAGTAGGCCAGTCCTGAAAGTTCCCCCTTCACAGGAAAATCTCTCAGATAGATCTTCTAGGTAGGGCAGCCAAAGATTAGTGCTGCCTGCCCTATGTGAGAGCCTAAGACTTAGTACTGCTCTGTGACATGGTCAAAGACAAAAACTTTTGTCCCCAACAAAGCCACTGAGACACCATGGAGAGGCCCAGGCTGTCTGTCCAGGCAAGTCTCTGTCATTTTATGTGATACAGAGGCCATTTCGTTTTTACCCCCTGATCAAATTTATCCTTCTCAGACCTCTGTAATGGCATTGATGGTGGGCCCTAGCTTTATCAAACAGTTTAGCATCAGTAAGCTGACTTCAGCTAACCCCTGGCCCTGGACTGCAGCTCCCGGTCAGCCCATTCATAGTTAGAGTCTGGTTTCTCCTTAAAACATTTTGTCTTTACAGTAACATTGGGTAAAAAGTTGTACAAGTTGCTTTGCTAATGATACAAAATAACCATTTTAGAAAAAAAATTTAAGGTTTTTTGAGACAATTGTATCGTTGGCTGTGTATCCTTGGCTGTTCTGGACAAGAATGGCCTTGAACTCATGGAGATCCACTTGCCTCTGCCTCCTGAGAGCTGGGACTAAAGGCGTGCACCACTGCATTTAAACTCATAGGTTTACCTTGCTAACAGGCCTCTTGCTAAAAGAGGGTAAACTACAAAACAGGTTTCAATAAAAAACAAACTCAAACTATCATGCTGTTTTACTAACTAAAAACTTGTCATTTATCAATTAAAAAATAAAAAAAAATTTAAAAACTTGTTACTTAATTTCCTTCACTTAAAACACATAGACATAAAACTTGTTTTTCAGTGGCTGCTCTTAGTAGTCAAGCATCTATGTCTCATGGTAAATAATTGTATATTTCCAGATGAAGTGGGAAAAAAGGTTTAAAATTTATGCTGGTTGTAAAGGTCTAAGAAAACGATTTAAAGTATGTAAAATAATAAAATTTCAAGATGATACTTATGATGTTAAGAGTTCAAAGTTTAATATTAACCAATGGAATTGTGACAAGCTATTGATTTAGCCTTGGTGAAGCACAGGCTACTATTATCATAGCCACAGGCTTAAATTTTATTTATTTATTTTGGTTGTTTTCTAAGTATAGATTTAAAAGTGCTTCTCATTCTGCTATGAACATCTCTGTCCAATCAATACATGTTCAGCCCTCTGGACAGAGGACAGTGTTTATGCTTTTATTCCGGAACCAACTTTTGATAGCTTCTCTGCATCATTGCAGAGGAGTGAGATTGGATAATGTAGCAATGTATGGTGAGACTTCACCCAAGGGCCCAGAGACCATCAGTTTAGGTGCCTGTATTGTAAAGCAGTAAGTTTTGACTTCCTTTACAAATGATAAGTTCTTGGATGGCTGGACCCATTAGTCTGTGCTCTGAATGACACCAGCATTTAGGCTATGTTCACAGTAAGTAGTAAATAAATGTGCTCATTAATGATGAGGAGAAAGGCTGTATTTAATAACTTTAGTTTTATCTGTGCACTTAACTAAGAGAAAATGGTTTTAGGTCAAAAGAAGATGAAATATATACTTTTAAAATGTTGAAGTATTGTTCTTTCTGTATGGGAGATTTTGAGAGAGTTGTGTCATTGATAAAATAAATATAAAAGTTAAAGATAGACCAATTGAGGTTTGCATTCTCTGCTTGAACAGAACCATTTTTTTCACCATAGATATGATAGTTTTAGCTATGTAACAACCAGACAGCAAAATGAATGTACCCAGCACCTGGTGCAATAGAGACAAATTGGGTTGTGCTCATAAGTAACAGGAAATACTTTTATTTTTTGTTTCATGGCCTAATATACTATTTTATACTTATGGTGACAATTTTTAAAAAGTTTAAAATTTCATTTTTATGATTATAAAATCACAATATAGATTTTCAAAGTTAATTTTACATTTTCCTAGTCATCTATAAGTGGTAATATGTTAAGTAAAGCACATGAGCAACTTATTTATAGAAGAAAATTTAGTGAAGCTTTAGCTGCCTGTGGGTGAGAAGGAAAGCTTCATGTTTACACGTTGATAAGATTGTCTTCTCGATAGACGCTGTTATTCAGCAACAGGATCTCTGATTTAGGGTGACTAAGCCCAGGATCCCTTGGGAACTGTTAATAACAACAATTCTAAATTGTGTTTTGAAGACATTTAGTTGAAAAAACTTAAAAATAGATTGTACAATTTACAACATTTACATACAAATAGTTTAGGAGTAACAGTGAAAATTAATGGTAGAAAATATAATAAGAGAGAAAAAGCATATTCTTCAAAGATAAAAACAACTAGCAAGGGGTTAGAGGTTAGCCTAGTGCTGGAGTACAGCAAGTGGTTAGAGGTTAGCTTAGTGCTGGTGTACAGAAAGGAGTTAGGGGCTAGCCTAGTGCTGGGGTACAGCAAGGGGTTAGGGGTTAGCCTAGTGCTGGAGTACAGCAAGGGGTTAGGGGTTAGCCTAGTGCTGGAGTACAGCAGAGGTTTAGGGGGCCAGCCTAGTGCTTGAGTACAGCAAGGGGTTAGGGTGCTAGCCTAGTGCTGGAATCTATTGCCAAGTTTCAGGGTTTGGTTTTCTGCACAGGGGAAAAATAATCACACAACAATTAAATACAGCCTTGTGGTCAAGAAAAAGGGAGAACATTTTAGTTGCACTACTTTCCCATGGAATGTTGTGCTCTGGGTTGAAGCCTGAGGATAACACAGGTGATGCGAAAGATTAAAAGGCCATAAAGGTGTAACGGTACCAAATGCAGTGTGGACCAGGAAATGCGTGTCTATGCACCTGCGAGGCCCTTCCTGGCAACACTATCTTTTCACAGAAGTCTACTGTGGGAAAGCTCTTCCTCTTAATGAATTAAAAGTTTTAACCTCATGATGAGAGATACTGGGACACAAAGGCACACAAGGAAGAAGACCTTATAATTGGAAATCAAAGACAGGAGACCTCACGCTGCAATCCAAAGGCTGCCAAAAATTGCCAGAGACCATCAGAAGCTAAAGACAAAGGGCATTTTCTTAGAGCCAACAGAGAGAGTGTAAGCTAAGGACAAAGTGGTTTCATTTAAATCACTTTTTATTTGTCATGGAATTCCTAAAAGGAAAACACACGTCAGGTGAGATCTAGTCCCATTAAAACCTTTATGATTTTTCCTTCCCTCCTGTCAAAAACTTTTCAAGATTAAAGTGTATGAATCAAAGTTCAGTTTGGAACATCCTATCAGCCAGAGTGTAAGCAGGAGATTCTGTGGGCTGGGACCCCTTGTGTTCTGTGCCTGATTCAGCACCGTGACCTTAATTGAATAAAGAGCTATTCAAAAAGTTAAAGGAATTAATGTTTCTGGTTTTAAGTTGAGGTCTTTAATTCACTTGGACTTGAGTTTTGTGCATGGTGACAAATAGGGGTCTAATTGCATTTTTCTACAGGGAAAAGTGGGGAACAGCCTGGAACACATAGACACAGGAGACAACTTCTTGAACAGTACACCAAAAGCCCAGGCCTTAATGTCAACAATTAATAAATGGGACCTTATGAGGCTGAGAAGTTTCTGTAAGGCAGGAGACACTGTCAACAGAACAAAACAACAGCCTATAGACTGGGAAAAGATCTTCACCAACCCTTCATCTGACAAAGGTCTAATATCCAAAATATATAAAGAACTCAAGAAATTAAACACCACCAAACCAAATAACCCAATTGAGAAATGGCACTCCGTTAAAGTAACTCCTAGATATTTTATATTGCTTGTGGCTAATGTGAAGGGTATGGCTTTCCTAATTTCTTCCTCTGTAAGCTTGTCATTTGTGTATAGGAAGGCTACAGACTTTTTAGAGTTAATTTTGTATCCAGCCAAATTGCTGAAGGAATTTATCAGCTGTAGGAGTTCTCTGGTGGAATTTTGAGGGTCACTTATGTACACTATCATATCATCTGCAAATAGAGATAGTTTGACTTCCTCCTTTCCCATTTGGATACCCTTGATCTCCTTTTGTTGTCTTATTGCTCTGGCTAGAACTTCGAGTACTATATTGAAGAGATATGGAGAGAGTGGGCAGCCTTGCCTTGTTCCCGATTTTAGAGGAATTTCCTTGAGTATCTAACCATTTACTTTGATTTTGGCTATTGGCTTGCTGTATATAGCCTTTACTATGTTGAGGAAAGTGCCTTGTATCCCTGATCTCTCTAAAACTTTAAACATGAATGGGTGTTGGTATCAAATGCTTTCTCTGCATCTAAAGAGATGATCATGTGGTTTTTTATTTTCAGTTTGTTTATATGGTGGATTACATTGATGGATTTCCGTATATTAAACCATCCCTGCATGCCTGGAATGAAGCCTACTTGGTCAAATGGTATATACTCACTTATATCTGCATACTAGCCCAATGGGCATGTCCCACGAAAGCCTTCCCTTACCAGGAAACTGGGTCAGAGGGGAGGACATTCTATTGGGACTCTAGATGAGAGAACAATGGGAGAATAGCAATGTAGAAGGATCCAGTGGGTCCTAGAAACCTACAAGTAGAACATTATGATAGGCAGATTTGTGTCAAGGGGTCCCGCTCAAACTAAGGCACTAGTCAAGGACAATACAGGCGGTAAAATTTAAACCCCTACCCTGATCTAGCCCATGGACAGGACAGTCTCCACACTTGAGTGGAGAGAGGGATTTGACTTTCTCATGTACTCTGGTGCCTCACATTTGACTATGTCCCCTGGTGGGGGAGACCTAGTGGCACTCAGAGGAAGGACAGCAGGTCACCGAGAAGAGACTTGATACCCTATGAGCATATACAAGGGGAGGTAATCCCTCTGAGGAACAGTCATAGGGGAGGGGAATAAGGGGAAAATGGGAGGAAGGGGAGAATGGGAGGATACAAGGGATGGGATAACCGTAGAGATGTAACAAGAATAAATTAATAAAAAAAAAAGAAATGGCACTCAGAACTAAACAGAGAATTCTCAACAGATGAATATCAAATGGCTGAGAAACACTTAAAGAAATGCTCAACCTCCTTAGGCATCAGATAAATGCAAATCAAAATGACAAGGAGATTCCATCTTACACCCATCAGAATGGCTAAGATAAAAATCTCAAGTGACACCACATGTTGGCAAGGATGTGGAGAGAGAGGAACACTTCTTCATTGCTGGTGACAATACAAACTAGTACAACCACTCTGGAAAGCTATCTGGCTCTTTCTCAGAAAAATGGGAATAGGGCTTCCTCAAGACCCAGCTATCCCACTCCTTAGAATATACCCAGAAAATGCCCTACCACACAACAGGGACATATGCTCAACCATGTTCATAGCAGCCTTATTCATAATAGCCAGAACATGGAAACAGCCTAAGTGTCCCTCAGTAGAAGAATGGACTAAGAAACTGTGGTACATTTACACTATGGAATACTACTCAGCTATTAAAAACTAGGAATTCCTGAAATTTGTGGACAAATGGATTGAACGAGAAATTATCATAATGAGTGAGTTCACCCAGAAGCAGAAAGAGTCAAACAGTATATACTCACTTATATCGAGACACTACTCCAAGGGATACGTCCCATAAAAAAACTTTACTTACCAAGGGAGAGGGTCAGAGGAGAGGACATCCTATTGAGACTTTAGGTGAGAGTAGCATGGAAGAATGGGGAAATAGAAGGATCCAGAGGGTACTGGAAACCTACAAGAAGAACTTTATGACAGGCAGATATGGGTCCTGGGGTCCTCCTCAAACTAAGGCACCAGCCAAGGAGAATATAGGCAGTAAACTTCGAACCCCTACCCGGACCTAGCCAATGAACAAGATATCCTCCACCGTTGAGTGGAGAGTGAGATCTGACTCTCACACGAACTCTGGTGCCCCTTTTCTGACCACCTCCCCTGGATGGGGAGGCCTGGCAGTGCTGAGAGAAAGGATAGCAAGTTACCAAGAAGAGACTCGATAATCTAAGAGCATATACAGGGGGAGAAGGTCTCCCTCAATCACAGACATAGGGGAGGGGAGAAGGGGGGAAGCCGGAGGGAGAGAGGAATAGGAGGATACAAGGGAAAGGCTAACCTTTGAGATGTAATATGAATAAATTAATAAAAAAAGTTAAAGGAAGACATAGATTTCCGTGCTATGCTTTTCTTAAGGGCATATGCAAATAATGACACTAATATACTTCTGAAGCCAAGTCCATCTATTTCTGTGTTGGAAATATTTTGACTGAATGCAATAGCCAAAGCTCAAACGAATGAACAAAACTTAGATATTGGCTTTACATTTATATAAAGTCTTAAAGTCCAGATGTTGTAGGATGAGAAATGATCTGCATGTTTAAATGATAAGACCAAGATCCTCACTCCTTTTCTCTCCCCTGTGTTTCCACTCATACCTTCCTGTAGCACATGAACCCTTCATGTAGTACATGTTCATGTTCATGTACATCCCTCTTCATGTAGTATATTCAGTCATAGCCATAAAGATATCTAATGCACCCCCAAGCCTTGCGTAGATGCCTCTAATCGACTGACATGAGGAAGAGCTATGGTGATTGCGTTTGTGCTGGCTATGGCATTTCTACTTTTATTGATTCTCATTTAGACATGTTTTCATACCTGTGCTAGTGAGAAATCTTAATTCAGAGGTTTCAGCTAGGAGTCTATTTGATTACAGCCACATGGATGAGAATTTAGGAGAGGGAGACTTGGCTATGAGGAAGTGTTTCTGGTAACAAACAAACAATAGGAGGAACACATCTCAGGGTGCTGTGAAATGAACATCCATGTTCATTACAATAAAATTACTTCAGGCTAAAATATTTAGCTCATCTGTGAGGAATATTAGATGGAGTAGAATAAACTAGTGTTTCTTACTCGTTTTTAAAGATTTATTTGTTTTGTTTTATGTCTTTGTGTGTCATGTCTGCGTGCATGCACGAGTACTTTATGGGTGCCCGGTGTGTATGGAAATGGAATTCAGAGGGTTGTGAGCCACCATGTGGGTGCTGGAAACTGAGTGCAAGTCTTCTGTCATGGCTGTTTTTGACCACTCAGCCACCTCTTCAGCCTTGTGAGGGTTGGTTTTCAAATAGATGGGCACATCGGCGCAGATGAATGCTAAGATGGCGTCAAAGCCTAGTTTTCAGGCTATTCTTGAATTACTTTATCTCATTCTTCTTCTCTTTATATATGCTATAAAGTTCAAAATTATGTGATATTTCATCTCTAATATTTACATGTCTCTCTTAGCCCACTTACTATAAAATCGTGAACCTAGTGGGAGATAAATTATCAGTCATAGAATTCAGTCATCATGAAATTCTATCTCAAATATAATAGACACTTTTCACAGGACTCATAAACATCATTCGATCATCTAAATTGATATTACAGAAATTGCTAACATTAAAGTGATGTAAAAATAGTGTTAAATCTTTGCCTACACTATATATATGCAAATACAAATATATAATGAATGTTTTTTGGTTATAGTTTAGTGAGAAATTATATTAAATAAATTATTTGAAACAGATATGGGTCTTGGAATATTGTGATTTATACAAAAAGAAAATTATCTCTTCTTTTCATTTTCTTTCCTCTTTTTTTCTTTCGAGACAGTGTTTTCCTTTGGCTGTCCTGGAACTGAATCTGTAGACCAGGCTATCCTGGAACTCAGAGCGATCAGCCTCTGCCTCCCAAATGCTGGGATTAAAGGCATGCATCACCACCGTCCAGCTTTCTTTTCTGACAGAAGAGGGCATCAGATCCCAATATAGATGGTTGTGAGCCATGGTATCGTTGCTGGGAATTGAACTCAGGACCTCTGCAAGAAGAGACAGTGCTCTTAACTGCTGCCCCATTTTTCCAGCCCAAGAAAGTTATTTTAATTATGTTATAGACAATGATATTCAAAAGTCTAATGACTATGGGTAACTTCTATTGGCTACTTATAAATATATAAATAAAACCAAGTGCTAACGTGTCACAGTGTAATTTAATCTACTGAAATTGTGCATATATACATATGCTTTCTTCATATCTATTCAAACAAGTGGCAGGCAAAGTGTACATGCATACAGAACATTTTGAGAAGGAAAAGAGAAAAGCAGTTTGGTAGAATTTTCTACCCTGTCTGTAAAGGATTAATAGGCTTTGCTCCAGGCTGAGCAAAACACTTTCCAAGAGTGTCCCAGTGATCAGTTGTTTTACTTTCATTGAATAGATTTTTCTGATTAACTTCCTAAAGGTCTGATTTATGGGAAAAGGTTTGTCCTAGCTACTGGGCAAAAATATTGATGTGGACCCTAATTGAAATTAATAAGCTGACATTCTGTTCTTAAACTGGAATTGGCTTGTCAGTTATTCAAACCTGAGTCCTAACAATTCCAAGAAAGAAAGAAAGAAAGAAAGAAAGAAAGAAAGAAAGAAAGAAAGAAAGAAAG
>OU015744.1:60906041-60925415 GCA_907169655.1 Acomys percivali
TGTGTGTGAGTATGTGTGTATGTGTGTGAGTGTATATGTTTGTGTGTATGTGTGTGTGAGTGTGTGTGTGAGTGTGTGTGTATATGTGTGTATGTGTCTGTGTCTGTGCGTGCGTGCATGCATGTGTGTGTGTGTGTGTGTGTGTGTGTGTATCTGTGTGTGTAGGCCAGGAGGGAATGAGAAGAATGATGGTGCTAAAGATACAAATGAAGACATACAGTGGGTGCAAAGACAAAAAGCCAGGCTTGTGGGACTCACTGGGTATTCCAAGACACTTGAGAGGATTGAGCTAAGAGATAGGGCAGCCAGAACACTCTTAAAAGATGGTCAATGACCAGGTTGTTCAATTAGGTCTGCATTGCCCAGCTTTCCACAGAGTTCCAGTAGACTCTGCGGTTAGCAGACTCTTGATCACTATAAGCTGGAACTCTAACTTGCTTACATGTGTGCTTGCCTAAAAAGGCATCATGCACTCTTTATCAGCTAATATCAGGTATGTGAGATGCCTCTGGGGACATGTAGAAGGAATCTGTTGTGTATTGTTTGGCTGCAACACCTGTTAGTTAAAAAAAACCAAAAAACTCTGGCCTATGGCTGAGTCAGGAAATAGGTGGGACTTCCAGCAGGCAGAAGGGATTCTGGGATAGAGCCAGGTGCATGTGATTCAGCTGGCAAGATGTGAGCCAAATGGGGGCATGGTGCCTAACCTTAGGTAACCAGTCACGTGGCAGAACTTAGGTTAGTACAATGAGTTAATTTATGTTACAGGCCAGTCAGAGAAGAGCCTAGCTATATGGCCTAGGTATTTGAAAATAATTACCTTGAGTCTCAGGAGTCGCTATTCGGTGAGCTTGGGGACAGGAGGAAAAACCACCTGCAACATAAATAGGTCCTACCACAGGGACAGAAGACTAACATTGTTGGAGGTCAAAGGTGCTTGAAGTGAAATATATCCAGAAGTCATTCTGGCTTTTGTGGGGAGTGGATTCTTCAACAGTTTATATTTCTTCTTTAAAATATTTCTGTAGTTTGTCATTTTAGTTAAGAGATTGTCATTGTTTCATATGTCTGTGAGTCTCTTTAGTGTTTTGGTCACTGAAATGCAGCCAGATTGTCACACCTACATTAAACCTAATTTGGTTGGTTGTGCTGGCCATACCCTATATAAATAGTTGAAAAGTAGAATTCAACTCTACTTTACTAATAATCTCAGAAAGTTATAAATAACCAGTCGCATTACACCAAAACACAATTAGTAATTTCCTAGATTATTTGCAATATGCTGTCTAAAGCTCAGTTTCTTACATTCTTGGTTACAATGGAATGGATTCTTTTCTTTCAGTATTATGTAAGCTTAGTTGTTAGAGTTTTGTAGATCTTGGAAATTTTGATACATTTTATTATACAATATTGTGTTTTATTTGGGGTCAGCATGTTATGTAAATACAAGCTGGCGTCAAAATCCTTATGGACTAGAGGATGATCTGGGGCTCCTGTTTCTATTTCCTGGATACCAGAATTACAGGCACGTGCTGCTATGTCCTGCTTTGTGTTTTGTATGGGATTTAACCCAGGGATTCATACAGTAGACAAGAGTTCTATTAACTGAGTATAGTAAAAATCATTATTTGTCTTATCAGATAAGAAAGCAGCAATGGTCATGATGACAGGTGTAAAATTTACCCAAAAGGTGAACTTTTTCATAAAAGAATAATCTTTTTGAATAGGAAGATCATTTATTCATTTTCCAAAGATAAGACACTAATGTTTACTCAGTCTTCAGTAGATGTCTACAAAGTTACACTAATTCATGCATCATATAATGTAGGCATTAATCAAAACATGGTAACCCTAAATTAAGCTAAACCTGTGCCCAAGAATACAGCAGTATGTAACTAAGTTTTAAAAATTTTTTTATATGAGCACTGAAGACACTGATAGAGTAGTGCCACTGCTTTAGTCAAGCTGAGATGCTTGTATTGTACGCATCATTTGTACAATGTATACACATAAAAAAGACTAGGGCAGGGCTCTGTAAAAGTGGCTCAGCATTTAAGGGCACTGGCTTCTCCTCTAGAGGACCTGGGTTTGATTGTCAGCTCTCACATGGCAGCTCACAACCATCTGAAACTAGTTCCAGGGGATCTGAAACCTCTTCTGACCTCTACCATGCACAGGGCTTACGTCTAAACACTCAGGCACACACAACCTAAACTTAATACATAAACTTAAATAAGCAAATCGTCTTTAAAGAGTAGTACAATGAAAAAGAAGAAACTTTAGCGCTATTAGGAAAAGTGTTTGAGCTCACGTGACACCCTAAAGTATACAATTTTATTTAAAGATTTAAAAGTTTTAATTGTGTGTGCCTGTCGGGCAAGGAGGTGGGTAGTCATTCGTGTGTGTGCAGGTGCCTCTGTGGCCCAGAAGAGGGCACAGCAGAGACTGGAGCTGGAGTTAAAGGTTGTGAGCCAGCTGATATAGGTATTAGGAACTTAATTAGGTCTTCTGCAAGAAAAGAATGCGTGTGTGTGTGTGTGTGTGTGTATGTGTGTGTGTGTGTGGTGTGTGTGTGTGTGTGTGTGTGTGTGTGTGTGTGTGTGTGTGTTGAGACAAAGGCCAGGCTGGCATCGAACTCACAGAGATCCACCCGCCTCTGTCTCCTTGAGTGCTGGGTTCACAGGCATGTGCTACCAGGTCTGGCTCAGGATGTATTCTTTACAGCTGAGTCATTTCTCTATGCTCATCATAAGATTTTATGAAAGCAAATGTCGCAGATATATTTGAAGTTTTCCTCTTTTTTAATCTAGAGTTTATCATCTTTTCTTTCTAGACAGTGCTTCTGATCTTAAGTGACTGTAAAAATAACTTTTATTTGCTAGATGTAATTGTTGTCTACTAATCAAGGCCTAACCCTGGAAGCTTTTAGCCTTTATAGAATTGCCTTAAGGCCTAGAATGTTTTTATCCTCTGAGACTTTCTGCTCAACAAGCTCATCCTTTCTAGCTATATATGAACTCTTGATGGCTGGTTCAACTCAGCTCCTCTGCCTCAAAATGCTCTCCAAGTGCACTGATCCAAATGGCTTCTCTCGGCTTCTGACTGAGTTGCTCTGCTTGGCCTTGTACTAACTTTGGCAATCTGCTCTAATCTTCTGGCTCCTCCTCTTTCCCTGGCTCACCCTGTCTTCACCTGTGTCTAGCTTGTTTTCTCTTCCTGTAAAACTCTCCTGGTAAAACTGCCCTCTCTTTTTCTCCCTCTCTCCCTACCCTCACCTCCACTTCACCTGCTTCCCGTTTCTGTCTCTTCTCATGAAAGTTGGGTGTATCCTATCTCTGACTCATTCTGTTAAATCTTTCTCTGACTTCTCCCCTTGGTCCCTCAATTAGACAGCACTTTCAAACATAGGTGTTTTTTTCCCCTACAAATCAACCTTACCTCCATTGTTGGAAATTAACAGCGTGTACTAAGGGCATTTCCGCACTCCAGCTGCTTTACACAGACTGGGAAGGTCTTTGGATGTGATCTCAGCAGCCATGTTACTGGATTAAAATTCCACTATGAGTGTGCAGTCTTGTATCCTGTGTGTGTACAGTTTTACTTAATGATCTATGTTATGTACCTTATCAGATGGTTTATAACTTTATCCAAATTAAACCTGCGTTCCATGCCATACTAGCCTATCTTGTTTTATAAGAATTATTAGTCATCTCATTTTTTCCTTTTTATAATATGTATTGCAACTCAACTATGTTGGTATATTATATACCTCATTTACATTAGAGGCCTCAGAGCTCTCTGCTGCATTAATGTTGCAATGTCTAATTCCATATAAATAATTACAATTATATCACCAATCTACCTACCATTCTCTGTCAATAAATATTGTGTACTTTCTGAGGCTTTGGAATCACCAACACTGCTATATTTGGAACCCAGGCACAATTGCCTTAGGCACAGATAAGAGTTTCTTATAGGTATTTATTTTAAAGTAGTCTTGGGATAAAAATAATACATGAAAATGAACTTAACCTTATATTTTTTTGAAATTAGAACCTGCCTATTTATACATTGGCTGCATCATGAAATAAGGTCTTTTTGTCTTTAATTAGGAAATAATTTATTATGATTAACCATTTGTAATATTATTTCTATCAGTAAATATATTTCTTATTTTAAATAGAGTAAGATTAGAGAATCGTGTTTGGGAACTTAAATGTGTTTTTAGATGAGAATTGCTTATGTTTTAAAATATATAACTGTGGAGAATTATAATGTAATAAAAGTATAACCTTGAGTAATAGCAGTAGCATGTGCTACATTAATTTCTAAAATATTGTGTTCAGCAGAGGTATGCATTTAAAAAAACCATATCCTATTATGAGAAAGAATCAAAAAAAGGGAGCTATTTCCCACCCAAAGCCTGCAATCATTGCTCCAATTTCTAAGGACTGAAGGTAAATCCACAATGTGGGATGAGGGATATTTACTACCATGATGTAAAAGAAACACACCATGCTCCTGAAAGCTATGTGTCTTTGTCGTCTTCAAGGTTTGTAATAATGAATTTCTCTTTGTTTCCAGATTGAATAGGAACACTCTTCCCTGGAAGGATAGGAATCCTTGGTTTCTTTCTCTGTTGTCATTTATTTAAGGCTTATGTGGACCTTTTTTTTTTATGACCACAAAGTGTATAATAAATATGTGTTTCTGTATTTGAAGATCAAAAAGGCATAAGCACTTCTAATGGTTCATTTTCTTTAGTCACACATGTACAATCATACAGTAGACACAGACAGGAGGTTGACAAAGACCCAAGTGTCAGTATGTAAGGAAAACGTCTACTGCTGAACCAAATAAAAATCACAGAGAGAAACTTCGCCATTTCTGACTAACAGTGTGTCCTTCTTAACAGTCGCATGTGCTAGAGGGAAAACACTGCAAATGCTTGAGTTTTTCTCAACAGAGAGCTCATATGGAAACAGGGCTGTGAGCTTCAGTTTTTCTTCATAAAAGATATAGTCTGGCTGTGGGAGCTTTTTGAGGCAATTAGTTCATCAATGACTGTAATCCACAACAAAGAAACTTGCAAGTCTAGAGTAATTAGCAGACATCACTTATAAAAATCTAATGAATAAGTATATTTTGAATAACTCATCTAAATTATAGAAGCTTCACAACACTGTTGATGGTTGTACTTTTTAAGACCAATTGAAAAGGGAGAGTTAAAAAAAAACTGCCCAATCTTTTCAAAATTATGGAGATTTGAAAAGCAAATGTGAATTTTTGATTGTTGTTAATTTAACAAAATACCTCAAAGGATCAAAGCAAAGGGACTAAGTAAGATGGTGACATTGTATATGTGTATTATACTAAATGGTCAAATAACCAGTTCTTGATTTTAAGCACATATGTTTCTGCTTTTTCAAATAGAAAATAACTAATGAAATGTTACATGCTGAGGCAGGAGAATCACCTTTTTAAGGCCAGCCTCTTGAGACATCTGCATGAGATAATGAAACACCTTGCCTTAAAAAAAGAAACAATGAAACTGAAATTTAAAATTTATACATACATTTTAAAAACACAGATTCATAAACAATATCATAGTGTGAGAAGGGCACATATAGTAAAAAAATATCATTTGCAGATGTCACAGGATATACAGTTCTTCTTTCCTATACAACCGAAACTGAGGCTGGAGAGTCACTGGCCACCGATCCTGACAGCCTAAGTATTTCCACAGGGACACAAGGTAAAAGGATAGTACCAATTCCCAGGAGCGAGTCTCTGATCACCACTTGCCAGTATTTGCTGTGCAGGCACTCTCAGGTACACATGCACATATAATAAGTACAGTGTAGTAAAAAATTTAAAAGGTGTTCTATGTACATAACAAATATGTAAACTGTGATACATAAATTATATTTCTTGGGTAGTCATGCTATAATTAGAAATATTCTATTAAGTCAAACAAAATAAAGCCATACGAGATACAAATGTCTTTTCTAGGAAGTTCTCATCACAATCAAGTAGTGTCTTCCCAAACACTTTGATCACATCATAACTTAGGTGTCTATACTTAAAGTTATAACACAGATCTCCTGCCAACTGAGGGATGAAACTCAGTGAGCCTCTGTATCAAGGCATCCTCTCACCTGCCCTTCTATTAAAACTCTAAAACAACGAAGAACCATCATTTTTTGAGGCAGCTTTTTCACAATAATCGTGGAATAATCATATGGCATTCTTCTCATGCTGAAGACAGGCACCAAGATGTTAGTGTACATAAGAATAACAAAGAAACATCACGATTTTCTGATCCCAAGACATTTCCAAGGGAAAGCTCAACGCCACGAGCTCCATCTTAAGAGGTGGACCTTTGGACGTGTGAAAGGAAACCTGAACACACATTGTTTGGAGCCATTGTCTGCTCAGACTAGGACCAACCCTCACCACATGTGGTTCCACTTACCTGGAGGATCTAAGTCAACTGCAGAAGCACGCTGGTGAGGCAGTGCGGAAGAAGCCACTCCACATCCTCGGTTTCTGGGAAGCCTACATGCAATTTTGCTTGAATACAGCAGAAATGCTTTCTTCTGATATGAGCTGAGAAGACAGATAAGGTTGAGTAATTAACACCAGCTAAGAATAGTCTGGAAACAGATGGGGGAGAAGACTTGTGTATGAACCCAAGATAGTTCAAGGTGAGAGAAGATTTTAAAATAGGAACATTTTATTTAAATAAATCTAAAGCCAATTCAATTTATTACCATAACTTTTTCGGTTAAATCATTGCACTTCCGTTTTGCTTTTTCTCAACACAGAAAATCATGAGTGGAAATTGATATGAGTTGAGCATATGAGCTTTGTAAATAAATCTTTGTTTTTCATCTTTTCCTTTTTATCTTGTTCTCTCATATATTACATCTGGGCCTGCAGTTTCCATTCCCTCCCCTCCTCTCCCCCAGTATCTCCCCACATCCCTTTCTACACCATCCACTCCCCACTTCACCTCTCCTTAGAAAAGAGCAGGTGTTCTCAGGACAGCAAACAAATATGGCACAACAAACTGCAATAAGACCAGTCATATAGTCTCACATCAAGGCTGGATGAGGGGACCCAGAAGGAGGAAAATGATCCCAAAGGCAGGCAAAAGAGCCAGAGACATGACTTTCACACGTACTCTGGTGCCTCATATTTGACTATGTCCCCTGGAGGGGGAGGCCTGGTGGCACTCAGAGGAAGGACAGCAGGTCACCGAGAAGAGACTTGATACCCTATGAGCATATACAGGGGAGGAAATCCCCCTCAGGAACAGTCATAGGGGAGGGGAGTAAGGGGAAAATGGGAGGGAGGGAGGAATGGGAGGATACAAGGGATGGGATAACCATCAAGATGTAACAAGAATAAATTAATAAAAAAATAATTTAAAAAAAGAGCCAGAGACAGCCCCAACTCCCACTGTTAGGAATCCCATAAGAACACTGATCTACACACCTATAACATATATGCAGAGGACCTGGGTCATACTTATACAGGCTCCCTGATCTCTGTTAGGCCACTTTGTAGTCATGTATCCTTGATCCCTCTGCTCCTCCAATACTTCCTCCCCTCCCTCACAGGACTCCTGAGCTCTGCCTAATATTTGACTGTGGGACTCTGTACCTGCTTCCATCAGTTTCTGGATGAAGTCTCTCTGATGATGATAATGCTAGGTTCTAATCCCAGTACATCATGAAGATATGACAAACTCTAGGCCAAAGATTCTGTGGCTAGGTTAGTGTCCCAGTCCCTCTACTTGAGGTCAAGCTGGGTTACTGAGGATGACTGGTCAGGTTCTGTGTCCCACATTACTAGGGGTCTTCACTAGTGTCACCCTCATAGATTCCATGGAGATTCCTTTACACTATGTTTCTACCTCACTCTCAAAATGACCCCCATTCCCAGCATGACTCTCAGTGTTCTCTCCCCCTGCCCCTCACCTCAGTACTCCCCACCCCTATTTTCATCCCCAATTGCCTCAGTCTACTCTATTCTATTTCCCCTTCCCAGGAAGATCCTTGCACACACACACACACCCTTAAAGCCTTCCTTGTTACTTAGCCTCTCTGCATCTGTGGAGTGCAGCATGAATTTTTTTTTTTACCTTATAGCTAATATTCACTTATAAATGTGTCTATACCATGTGTGTCTTTCTGGGTTTGGACTACCTTACTCAGGATGATTTTTTTCAAGTTCCATCTATTTGCCTTCAAATTTCATGAAGAGATCATTTTTTTTGATACTGAGTAATACTCATTTGTGTAAATATACCACAGTTTCTTTATCCATCTTTCAGTTAAGGACATCTAGGTTGTTTCCAGTTTCTGGTTATTATGAATAAAGCTGCTATCAACATAGCTGAGCAAGAGTCCTTGTGGTAGGGTGGAGCATCCTTTGGGTATATGCCCAGGAGTGATATGGCTAGATTCTTGGGGCAAATTGATTCCCAGTTTTCTGAGAAAGTACCATATTGATTTCAAAAATCTCTATTTTTTAAAATTATAAATGAAACACAATAGAATTCCTTGAGGTGCAGATTTGAATCCGAGTCTACCCACCAGAATATACAAGAGGTACTTTTGTCTAGAGTCTGTGTCTCAGAGCAAAGAATTGTACCAGGTTGACATAGTTAGAGATATAGAAACAGAATCTGTAATGAAGCATGAGCTCAAAATACACGCTATGTGACCTTTCACATGCCATCAAGAACATTTCTTCTCCAGGGTTTATAAAGCACAGGCTTTTGTTTGTTTGTTTGTTGTTGCATTTAATGCATACCTCTTTCATTACATGATGCCCAGGTGCGCGAAGGCTTCCAGTCTTTCTGTGCCATGTGGCCTTGTCTCGTGTGTTAACCTTGATGCTGGAGTATTCAGTCCCTCCTGCTCCAGTAGAGGATATATGGCTTATCATCTTCTTCTGTCTGTGTCATTCAAGGCTAATCAACCGAAAACCTGCATTTCCAAGTTCTTGGCATAGCTCAGACAATGACCAAAACAGCACTTAATTCTCACAAGAATTCTTGTATGTAATTACTAGTATACTTCCCATCTACAAATAAAGAAGGAAGCTAAAATATGTAGTCAAGGTGCTTAAAGCAAAATTGTTTTAGTCAATCAAAACTCTTGTGCATACTAGGCATTGTTCAAAGCTAAAGGCAAAATATAGTCCCATATAAACAAAAAAGTGAGAGAAGTTCTATGAGGGATGGGATGGGGACCTCTTTAGGCTAAAATCAGGTGACACCAGACAGTGGTGGGAATCTACACAAAGCCTCATGTTTATCAGCTGTATAGTATTGGATTGCATGACATTGGTCATAACAGTTAGAAGTACAGAGCTTTCTGAGCTTTTCAGAATCTTTTCATGGGGGCCATATTACTTCCTGTAACTCCAAAAGTAGCACTGTGTCCAGTAAACACAGTCTCTTAAAGAATTCCGTGACATCTCAAGCACCCAGCATGGATTCTGACTCCAATGTCTAGGCCTTTTTGACATGTGCTCAGTGGATTTTTTTTACTTGAGAATTTTTAAATATCTATTTATTTTTTAACTAAATATTTTCTTATTTTTTACATATGCATTTATATTGTTACACATATATACAATAAACTACCTACAGCAAGAAGAACCATGATGCAATCAGTAATTATATAAATGTTACACTCTTAGTGTTTTGGCTATTTGTATTTGGTAGCCTTGAATAATATGTCTTTCCTATCTCAGTGAGTCTAAAATTCTGAATTTAGATCAATCTCAATCACATTTTGTCATTATCAACTTAAAACATCTATCTAGACCTAAAAATATCTTAACTCCTAAACAACTAAGCTTCATTGTAAAACTAAACTACATGGTCTTCAACCCCATATAGACCTAAAAACATCTTTAACATCTTTTTTTTTTACACAAAACAAAACAAAAATCCCAGTTTATTTATCTTTTAATTCTTCCAGAATTCAAAATATCCAGTCCTACTGCTAAGGGGAGGAAACAAACAAACAAAATCTCAGAAGCCTCTTCTCTTAAAATGACAGGACAGAGGACACAAAGTGGAGCAGGTGGGTGCAAAGACCCTGCAGTGGAGGACGGCAAGATTACCTCCCTAGTACTTCAAAGCTGATCATCTTAAACCCTAAACATCTAAGCTTCATTTTAAGACTAAACTACCTGGTCTTCAACCCCATCAGAGACTTGAGCAAGAATAATAAACCTAATTACCTGAGTATGCTGGGAGTTCAGGTTAGTAGCTTTCCAGATGAGAAGATGACAGAGACAGTTTGCTACCTGGATATTATTCTTTACATATTCAGTGTCAGGAGCTGTGCTAGATCCTATGTTCTTGCTCTGTGGATCAGCCACAGGGAACTGTCAGATGTATGTATATATGGCCTGCTTGCATTCTCACACCTTTCATTTGTTCTTGGCCAGCTGGTGTCTGGCTACGTAGGTTGTTTCCTATCTAAATCCTCCTATTAAAGGAACACCTGCCTCTTTTCTCTCATGACATTTTCTTTACACTAACCTCACTTCTCTCTCATCTGTCATGGCATTTGTTCCTTACGGTTTTTCTTGTATCATTCACTTTTTTCTATAATAAATTATTACAGAAACTGTGTGTAACTTCCCAGAGGGACAAAGACAAAGGTCTAGGCACTTCATACAAGGCAGAAAAAACAAACTAGAAAAAAACCCCAAAACAAACAAGCAAAACAAAAACAAAGCCCTCTGTCCAATTGTAGCTTAGTTAAATGATAGGTTTGTGATAGGTTTGTTTGGGTTACTAAGAGGAACTTGAGTGACTCCAGGGTAGCTATATTGTTGAAAAGCACAAGACAAGCCAGCACTGCACAGAAGCTGCATCCCTGAAACTCCCTGCACAACTTGTAGGAAGCTGCAGTGGTTGTCTACTGCCTGTGGAGGGAACTGGCTGCTGAACATCCTGAGCTTGTAAGTTTCATGAACTTCCTGAGACTTACGAGTTCCCTCTAACTACCAGGAGGGAATATCTCAAGTCAGAAGAAATAGCTACACAACAGAACTTTCTGTAAGTAGCTGGCAGGAGAACAAAACAAATAACCACGTATTTTCTACAGGAGATTTACAACCAGCGAGAAATGAGTCCAAGAAGGGAAAGGTAAGTAGCCCCTTGTTGACTGGTAATGGTAAAATCACTCCTCCTAGCACACCGTCACCAATTGTGTGACCTCTCTAATTACAGTATGTTTTCTTTTTCAATAGATGAAAGAGGAAGATAGGAACCTGGCTTTGGATGCTTAGCTCATAGCTAATACTCACTATTGGGCAACTTCTCTGTTTTGTGAAAGGGTGGAAGTGATATAGGACATAAGAAAATTTTGTAAGCCAAATCCATACAATGGGAAAAAAAAGCACCTTCAACAAATGGTGCTGGTCTAACTGGATGGCTACATGTAGAAAAATGCAAATAGATCCATATTTATCACTTTGTACAAAAATAAAGTCCAATGGATTAAAGGCCTCAACATAAAACCAGAGACACTAAATCTGTTAGAAGAAGAAGTGGGGAAGAGCCTTGGGCTCATTGGCACAAGAGACAACTTCATGAAAAGAACACCAACAGCTCAGTCTCTAATAAATGGGACCTCATGAAACTGAAAAGCTTCTGAAAGCAAAGGGCACTGTCAACAGAACAAAGCAACAGCCTATAGACTGGAAAAAGATCTTCACAAAGCCTACATCTGACAAAGGGCTAATATCCAAAATATATAAAGAATTCAAGAAATTAAACACCACCAAATCAAATAACCCAATTTAAAAATGAAGTGTGGAACTAAACAGAGAATTCTCAACAGAAGAATATTGAATGGCTGAGAAACACTTAAAGAAATGGCCTTAGTCATCACAGAAATGCAAATCAAAACGACTCTGAGATTCCATCTTACACCCATCAGAATGGCAAAGATCAAAGACTCAAGTGACAGCACATGCTGGCAAAGATGTGGAGAAAGGAACACTCCTTCATTGCTGGTGGGAATGCAAACTAGTACAACCACTTTGGAAATCTATCTGGTGCTATCTCAGAAAACTGGGAATAGGGCTACCTCAAGACCCAGCTATTCCACTCCTTGGAATATACCCAGAAGATGCACTACCACACAACAGGGACATATGCTCAACCATGTTCATAGCTGCCTTATTCATAATAGCCAGAACATAGAAACAACCTACGTGTCCCTCAGTAGAAGAATGGATAAGGAAACTGTGGTACATTTACACAAAGGAATATTATTCAGTTACCAAGAACAAGGAAATCTTTAAATTTGCAGGCAAATGCATGAAACTAGAAATGATGATCCTGAATGAGGTAACCCAGACCCAGTAAGACAAGCATGGTATATACTCACCGATACTCACTGATAAGTCGATATTAGCCCAACATAGATGTCCTCTGAGAAATTCTATCCAGTGGGGGGTTGGGGCAGAAACTGGTACACGCAACCAGATTCTGTGCAATGAGCTGTGAATTGTATGCAAGAATTGGGGGATGGAAAGATGAGGAGAGCAGGAGGGAGAGTTGTTAGGAGCTTCATAAGGAAACAATCAAGGCTGGAGGATCTGGACCCGGGGCCTGCACAAACTGATGCACCAACCAAAGACATTGCAAGCAGAGGACACAGACCCCTTGATCAAGATATAGCCAATGGGCAGCAGATCATTCTCTACATGTTGTGGAACAAAGGAATTCCTTTGACAAGAACTCGGGTGCTTTCAATATGATCAATTCCCCTTAGGGGAGAGGATCTATTGGAACATGGAGGAAAGGGATGCAGACTATCCAGATGAGACATGATAGGCTGTGATCCGATGGTGGAGGACACCACACATCAGTGGTCATGGGGAGGGAAATAGAATGGAAAAGAGAGGGAGGGAGGGGACAAGGAAGATAAGAGTGAGTGTATTACAACTGGGATATAATGTGAATTAATAAAAATAAATCAAAATTAAAAAAAATTGTATGACAGCTTCTTATGAAAATCACATTCTTTTTCATTAATACTGCTTAGATTTCTAAAAATTTTTGAATCCACCATGTCTAATCATTATGTGTTTATTAATCATTAAGACATATGTTGTCCTCTTTTAGAAAACTAGTCAGAACCTATTATAGTTTTGTCTGGTTAACACAAATCTAGACATACCTGAAATAAAGAAATCTCAACTGAGAGCTAACTTTCATTTATTTATTTTTTTAAAATTTTTATTAATTTATTCATATTACATCTCAATTGTTAGCCCATTCCTTGTATCCTCCCATTCCTTCCTCTCTCCCGCTTCCCCCCCTACTACCTTCCCCTATGCCTGTGACTAAGGAGGACCTCCTCCTCCTGTATATGCTCATAGGGTATTGAGTCTCTTCTTGGTGACCTATTATCCTTCCTCTGAGTGCCACCAGGCCTCCCCATCCAAGGGACATGGTCCAATATGGGGCACCAGAGTTTGTGCGAAAGTCAGATCTCCTCCACTTAATGGTGGAGCATGTCCTGTCCATCGGCTAGACTGGGTAGGGGTTCAAAGTTTACTGCCTATATTTTCCGTGGCTGGTGCCATAGTTTGAGGAGGAACCCAGGGCCCAGACCCACCTGTAGTTTTCCAGGACCCTCTGGATCCTTTTATTTCCTCATTCTCCCAGGCTTCTCACACCTAAAGTCTCAATAGGATGTCCTCCCCTCTGACCCACTTTCCTGGTAGGTAAAGTTTTTCATGGGGCGTACCCCTTGGACTGGTGTCTTGATATAAGTGAGTATATACCATTTGACTCTTTTTGCTTCTGGGTGAACTCAATCATTATGATAATTTCTAGTTCAATCCATTTGTTCACAAATTTCGGGAATTCCTTGTTTTTAATAGCTGAGTAGTATTCCATAGTGTAAATATACCACAGTTTCTTTATCCATTCTTCTACTGAGGGACACTTAGGCTGTTTCCATGTTCTGGCTATTATGAATAAGGCTGCTATGAACATGGTTGAGCATATGTCCCTGTTGTGTGGTAGTGCATCTTCTGGGTATAGTCCAAGGAGTGGAATAGCTGGTCTTGAGGAAGTCCTATTCCCATTTTTCTGAGAAAGCACCAGATAGATTTCCAAAGTGGTTGTACTAGTTTGTATTCCTACCAGCAATGAAGGAGTGTTCCTCTCTCTCCACATCCTCACCAGCATGTGGTGTCAGTTGAGTTATTGATCTTAGCCATTCTGATGGGAGTAAGATGGAATCTCAGTGTCGTTTTGATTTGCATTTCTCTGATGACTAAGGAGGTCAAGCATTTCTTTAAGTGTTTCTCCGCCATTTGATATTCCTCTGTTGAGAATTCTCTGTTTAGTTCTGAGCCCCATTTCTCTATTGGGTTATTTGGTTTGGTGGTGTTTAATTTCTTGAGTTCTTTATATATTTTGGATATTAGACCTTTGTCAGATGAAGGATTGGTGAAGATCTTTTCCCAGTCTGTAGGCTGTCGCTTTGTTCTCTTGACAGTGTCACCTGCCTTACAGAAGCTTCTCATCCTCATAAGGTCCCATTTATTAATTGTTGATGCTCAGGCCTGGGCTGTTGGTGTTCTGTTCAGGAAGTTGTCTCCTGTACCTATGTGTTCCAGACTCTTTCCCACTTTTTCCTCTAATTGGGTTAATGTCTCTGGTTTTAGGTTGAGGTCTTTAATCCACTTGGACTTGATTTTTGTGCATGGTGACAAATAGGGGTCTAATTGCATTTTTCTACATGTAGACATCCAGTTAGACCAGCACCATTTGTTGAAGATGCTGTCGTTTTTCCATTGAATGGATTTGGCTTCTTTGTCAAAAATCAAGTGACCAAATGTGTGCAGATTCATCTCTGGGTCTTCAGTTCGATTCCATTGATCCATTAGCCTACTGCTGTGCCAGTACCATGCTGTTTTAATTACTGTTGGAGAGCTAACTTTCATTAGGTTGGCCTTTGGGCATGTCTGTGGGGGCATTTTCTTTATTGCTGGTTGAGATGGAAGATCTAGCACATTGTGGGTAGTGCCACCCCTTGGAAGTAGAAACTCTATATAAGAAAGGTAAGTGACAGAGACTGAACCACCAACCAAAGAGGATGCATGGCATGGACCTAGACCCCGTACACAGATGTAGCTGATGTGGACCTGGGTCATCATGTGGGTTTCCAAATAATGGGAGCAAGGGCTGTCTCTGACTCTGTTGCCTGAATTTGGATCCATATCTTTTAGCTGGGCTGCCTTGTCTGGCCTCAGTGGGAGAGGATGCTCCCAAATCTGCAATGAGTTAATGGGCCATGGCAGAATGGTACCCTTGGGAAGCCTCCCCTTCTCTAAGGAGAAGGAGAGGGGCGAGTGAGGGGAAGGGGTATGCTTGGGTGTCATTCTGCCTCTGCATCTGGTGGCAGTGGGTCTGGGCCCTACTTATGGAGAGTCAGTCCAGGCACTGCTTGCTTCCAGGTGAGAATGAATAGACCTAGACTTTAGAGGTCCTGTTTCTCACTCAGGGGCAGCTAGAGTGCTTTGAGGGTGAGGCTTGTGGCTTGGGCACAAAGCCAGGTTCCCAGTCTCTCCGGGGGAAGAGAGTTAACATCCTACACCAGATGTTAACACTTAGCTCTTTATAGAATAAGACTGCAAGTCTTGGAATGCCGTGGAGATTCAGGAGCTCCACAAGTGTAACAGCTCCTCTTGCTGAAGTCAAGGCATAGAAAGTGGACAAATGCCTAAAACCAGCAAAATTGTCAGTACCAGAACACATTCCAAAGACCTATGATGGTGTAACAGTGTTCTAGCTCTGGTCTGCCTATGCTGCCAGGCACAGCAAGCGAAGTGGGCAGATGTCCAAAGGAAGGCCCTGTGAAATGCAGGCTTGGTGGGTGCTTCCGCAGCCCCCAGCACCGGTCTTGCCATGATGGAGCAGGTAATTTTGCATGACAGCACATCCTTCAGGAGCCCTTTGAGACTGAGAGGGTTGCTGTGGAGTGAGAAAATAAGCCAAATTTTACTTGTGAATCAGGGATTTAGGCACCGGGGAGGGATTGTGAGAGTGAATGTATCTGAATTGCTAGAGCTGAGGGTGCCCCGATACTTAACCTACACATAGTGCTTTGTTTACAGTCAATACCATGGTACCCTATAACAAGAAGGAGAAAACAGTACCTAATTATCCTATGTGTAAGGGGATGACTTCTAAGACTATGTGATACCACTTACAAAATCTGAGGTTATGAGATTAGGTGGATTGAGGACACCGGTAAGAAAGGGAGTCCATCTTCCTAGACCAAACATGAAATGGTTATCCAGAGAAGTCAGCTTCTGCATTATCCAGCAAAGTCCCTCATTTGGGGAACTGCAAGGGCGGAGAGGCTGCAATCAGGATGTAAAGTGAATAAATAAATAAGCTAAAACAAACAAACAAACAAAAGGTAGCTGAACAAGTCATAAAGGCAATGCAGTAGGTGGTACTCCTCCATAGTTTCTCCTTCAGTTCCTGCCTCAGTTTCCCTACATGATTCCCTGAGTCACTAAGACATATAATTTATTTCTTTATCAAGTTGCTTTTTGTCATTTTTGGAGAATTGAAATCAAGCCAGGAGCATACCTAATTGAGAATTCCTTCCCCATCTTCCTGAGGCTATTTCTCTCTTCCTTTTCTTTTACTGAAAATAGATTTTTCTCTTTTAATATATCCTGATTATGGTTTTGTTTTCCCTTACTCCTCCTAGATTCTCCCTTCCTCCCTTTCTATTCAGATCCACTCCTTTCTGTCATTAGAAAATAGACTTTGCAGGGATAATAATAAAATGAAATAAAATAACAAACAGAAGGAAAAACAGCCCAAGAAAAGGCATAAGAGACAGATATAAATGCAGAGATCCATTCATTTGCACACCAAGAAATCCCATAAAAACCACAAAATACTTAAAGCCACGTGTGTGTATGCGTACATATATACACATATACTTCATATATATGTATACACACATATTTACACATACATCTGCATACATCTGCTGCAGGAGGAACTTTCTATGATGATGGCTGAGCAAGACATTGGTCTATGAGTACAGCAGAGTGTCAATAAGAGTCATTTTATTGCTGCATTCCTTTTGTAGAATAGTAGTATTTGGTTTTCCCCTATGTCCCTGGGGTATCTAGTTTCAGCTTCTTAGTCATTCAAGCAATGTTGGATATGGGTTCTATCAGTCAAATCAGATATTAGTTGTTTCTTCCACAATATTTATGTCATCATTGCACTAGCATATCTCACAGGTAGAGCATCCTTGTTAGGACGAGCATTTGCATCCTCTGGCAGCATGCAGGGTACCTTTCTGTTCTGACACATAGAGGTGAACGCACAGGTAGGCACCAGCTGGACTTCTCCATGTTAATGAACTGTGTAGGCGTTGTCTTCATCAATGGGTCCTGCTGTCAGATTGTGGAGAGATAATGCTAGCCTTGGCAGCAGCCTGACTTGAAGCTCCCATGGGATCCCTTTGGCTAAAAACTCATGAACCAAGGATCCTGAGGCTGCTTCAAAAATCATCATGCCTTTGTAGCCTTCCCAGGAATGCTGCTAGGTTGGATATTCCATAGCAACAGACTCTGTAATATGCTCAGAAAGTTGAGTTCAAGATTCCAAGGCCACACACAGGGGCTTATTTACTTATATTTGGTGATTAAAAAAAAAACTTGTTACACTTGAAATCTTTGGCCAGGCGGTGGTGGTGCATGCCTCTAATCCCAGCACTCGGGAGGCAGAGGCAAGTGGATCGCTGTGAGTTTGAGGCTAGCTTGGTCTACAGAGTGAGTCCAGGACAGCCAAGGCTACACAGAGAAACCTTGTCTCAAAAAAACAAAAACATCAACAAAACCCCAAACATTTGAAAAATTTAAATTTCTAAGAATGTGCTCCGAGAGGCAGTCCCTCCCAGATTCTGTAAGAATTTTTAGCCTTGTATCTCTGTTAAATGGGCCTCAACATTCTTTGATAAGCAGGTAGGGTTCATGATGACGTATGTGGAGCTCAGGTTCATGTGGCTTCATGAAGCAGAGACAGAAAGGGTGCGTCACTCGGAACTTGAATATGATTTCAAGACAGGGCAACCAGGGTTTGAAAGGAACTGTTGGAAGAGTCTAATGTGTTTTGGACTGAGCTATTTGAAAAAAGGAATTGGAGCCTAGGAGATGACGTGTTATCTAAAAAAGTTCACCCAAGAATATCTAAGTATTTCAAGTTCTATCCTCCCACTCTTGTCTTTCATATCCATCCAGAGGTCTAACAAATACCTGATCATATCTGCATCGTAGTATGGTTTCTCTTCTTGGTTTTCTGCCCAGACAGGTCTTAGTACTATTTTGATATCAACTTTCATTGTGACAGGGTAGGATTAACTGTTCACCATGGACCATTCTGTAACGGTTGTGGTAATCTTGGTGCTTTGCTTGAAATAATGCTTTTAATAACCTAAAATCGTATACTGTAAGGGGAACTAATAATATTAGAAAAGAGTTATTAAAATGTTTAAAATGTAAGCCACAGTTATTTATGTATTTTGTTATTAATGCATTAAATAAAAGAGCCAGCATTAAATCTAAAAACAAATATCAAAGTACTAACAAATGTAATTAGTTAGTGAGAATGTAGTGTGTTTTCATAGTCATACAAGTGCATGGACTTCCCTTGAAGATAATTTAGCTCCTTGAATGGAACATGCATAAGCTTTGGAATTAGAATATTGTATAATGATGGGAAAGTAGGTCCTTCTCTGTCAGTGATTATACATAAAACACCTTATCCCATTTATTTGTCACAAGCCTATTTATTGTCAAAACAACATTGCACAGTACATATAACTCCTGTGTTCAGTTAGGAATTTGAGACATTGAGTTTCATGTGTTTTGTTCAAGCTCTTTCTGAAACTATGTAAGACATAAACCAAGGGACTGCCTACTTTGATTGGCACACAACTCTCTCTAGGAATCCCTGTGATGTCCTAGCATTTGGATAGGAATCTTCCAACTACACAGTCTGTGGTCTCCTTTGTATCAAGGTCCAGGTGAGATCACCTGAGTATCTCCTACTGGCCTTGCAGAAATGAGCACACAGCTTTAAACATCTTACATTTGACTTGGGATTAAAATATAAACTGAATATATTTATAGTACAACATAAATATCAGAGGATTAAATGCCTCCATTTTTAACTATCTTTATGAAAAAGCAACACAGGAGTTAATGGTGGTAAACATTCAGAACTTTGTTGCCTGAGAAGTCCAAGATAACCCTTCGTGGTCTCTCCTGAGAAGTCCA
>OU015744.1:60959580-61001303 GCA_907169655.1 Acomys percivali
GGGAGGCAGAGGCAGGCGGATCGCTGTGAGTTCGAGGCCAGCCTGGACTTCAAAGCGAGTCTTGGACAGCCAAGGCTGTCGAGAAACCCTGTCTCGAAAAAACAACAACAAACCCCCCCCCCAAAAAAAAAGAAATATGGGTCATCATATTTGACCATGTCCCCTGGATGGGGAGACCCTGGTGGCACTCAGAGGAAGGATAGCAGGCTACCAAGAAGAGACTTGATACCCTATGAGCATATACAGGGGGAGGTAATCCCCCTCAGTCACAGTCATAGGGGAGGGGAATAAGGGGAAAACGGGAGGGAGGGAAGAATGGGAGGATACAAGGGATGGGATAACCATTGAGATGTAATATGAATAAATTAATAAAATAAAATAAATGAAATGAAATATGGGTCATGCTGAGTAGGGTAGCCCTGATGGAAAGGCCAGGTCACTGGGTGCTAGGCCAGCTCTGTGGTGTCAGGTAGCAGCATTTTAAAAAATTATTATAACTATAATTAATATGCAAATTAGGTTTTAAAATTGGGTTTCAGTATAGCATGTTTAAACAAAACTTTAACAAAAATTAATTCATTTTATTAGGTATGTGCTTTGTATTCCTGATCTCTCCAAGCCCACAAAGAAAGAATAAGCAGGCTACCAAAATGAGATTTGATAGCCTATGACCATATAGTGAGGGTGGAGGTCCCCCTCAGTCATAGACCTAGGGGAGGGGAATAGGGGGAAAGAGGGAGGGAGGGAGGGAGGATTGGGAGGATACAAGTGATGGGATGGCAATTGAGTTGTAATCTGAATAAATTAAGGCTATTAAAAATAATTTAATTTATCTATCATTTATGTATGTATGTATGCATGTATGTATGTATTTATTTATTTATTTGCTTATCTATCTATTGGATTTTCAAGATAGGGTTTCTCTGTGTAACCCTGGCTATCCTGAAACTCACTTTGTAGATCAGGCTGGCCTTGAACATAGAAATCCTGTCTTTGCCTCTCAAGTATGGGATTAAAGGCGTGTGCCACCATCTCTCAGCAAAAATTGTATTACAAAACTTTTCTTCTCTGTCCCCCTCTGTTCCCTGTGCCTTCATGTTCCCTGTAGCCTTTCTCCATTTTCACATCATATGTGTCCTTTTGCCCCACCCTCCATGTGAGCACTTTCTTTGTTCTCTAATTCTGCTCTGGTCTTCTATTTATATTGCTGTCTGTATTCACTCTCATTATCCTTATTTGCACACATACAAAATACTGAAGTTTAGGACCTGTGTATGAGAGAAAACACGAGGGCTTTGTCTTTTTGAGTCTGAGACACCTCACAATATAACGCTTTCAAAATGCACCAATTTTCTTGAAATTTTCATACTTTTTTTTTTTTTTTTTGTCTTTTCAGTTGAGTAAAATTCTATTGTACCTATGTTACATTTTTGTTATTTACTCTTTGGCTAGGCATTTAGACTGCCACCAATTTTATTGCTATTGGGAATACTACAGAAATAGCCATGGGTGCCTCATGGAAAAATACAGAGTCCTTTGGATGTAAACCCACAAGTGATAGAGCTGCTGTATATTGCAGTTCTACTTTTAATTTTTGAAGAACAGGGCTCTATTATGGCTCCATGAGTTAACACGTCCACTGGGACTGATGAGGGGCTCCTCCTCCCCCTCCAACCAGCCATCATTTGTTATCCTTTGCCTTCTTGATCATAACCATTTTGACTGAGACAGACTCTGAAAAGATTGTCTTAACTTTCATTTCTCTTATGCTTAAGGATGTTGAACATGTTTTAAATGATTGCCCATTTGTCTTTCTTCACTTGAGGAGTATCTGTTCATTTCTTTATCCCATTTATTGTTGTAAGGTTCTTTTAGTGTACTTTTCTTTTTTGCAGTTGGTTTAATATGTTCTAATGATCCATCTCTTCCAGGAGGCATAGTGAGAAAGATCTCCACACTGTCTGGGCTGCCTGTTAACTCTGTGGATAGTTGGTTTTTGTTGTTTGTTTGTTTATTTGTTTGTTTATGGTCAAAATCTGCTTATTTCATAAAGTTTTTTGGGTTGATCTTGGGACAATTCTGTACACTGGAACTGTATTCAGAAAGTTCTTACATAGATCAGTAACTTGAAATGTTTTCTCTGGCAGTATTAGTATTTTAATTTTTTAAACGAAGGGTTTTGATCCATTTTAAAATTTGATATTAGTGCATGGTTCAAGATGTAGATTGAATTCCTTTCTGCAGGTATCCAGTGTTGCCAGCACATTTGTTGAACAGGCCTTTTTCCTTGCATGCTTTTTATGCTTTTGTCAAAAACTTAGATGGCCATAGCTGGCTGGTCTATTCTGGTCTGCTCTATTGCCTTGGTCTACATGGCTGCTTTAGTGACAGCAATATGGAGTCTTTGTCATCACAGTTGCAGAGATTAATTTTAGGTCAGGTATTCTTTCAGCAGTGCGCTTTCTGCTTAGGGATCCTTAGGCTGTGTGCATCTCTTGTGTTTATAGAGAAGTTTTGGTATAATTTTTCTAGGTCTGTTAAAAATAACATTGAAATATTGAAGGGAATTGCATTTGTTCGTCATTTTTTGGTAATATAGCCTTTGTCAGATGTTGCTTCTGCTTACCCAGGCATGGGATAGCACTCCATCACTTGGGATATTCTTTAATTTTTTTCTTTATTGTCCTAAAGTTGGAAGTTTATAGAATTCGGGTACTAGTAGTTTTGGATTCTTGAATCATGCTTGTTAAATCTTTCTAATGGGTAAGTGTCCCCATTTTCTGGTCTTTTATCAATTGTCTTTCCTGCACACAGATTTTAAAGCATTTACTATATAACTCAAATATGAATATTGAACTTTAAAATAATTTTCTAAATCTCGGGTGTTCAAAATGAATAAAAAAATCAACATGGTTAGTTTCTGTAAGGAGGCTGTGGCCGATGGGAGATATGAAGTTCTGCTTCAGTCTGTACTTTCTATCAAAATATCATGAATTTTCTAGTCATATTGTGTTTTGAGATGCACTGGCCTAGAGAAACTCCTTACAGACTGACCTCTATACGTCATCAGTTCTTCTTTAGTCTGACTAAACTCTTTATTTCATGTGTTTTAATTGATTTATTAATTGTGAGTGCCCGTGTATGCATGCTCATGTGTGTGTGCTTGCCACATGTGTGTTTAGGTGAAAGGATTGCTTTCAGGAGTTAGTTTTCTCACTAGGGGATCAAACTCTGGTTGCCAGGTTTGGTGTCAGGCTTCTTTACCTGCTGAGCCATCTCATCAGCAATCTCTCTCTCTCTCTGTCTCTCTCTGTCTCTCTCTGTCTCTCTGTCTCTCTGTCTCTGTCTCTGTCTCTCTCTCTCTCTCTCTCACACACACACACACACACACACACACACAAGATTGTGTATATATAATATGTGTATAAAGTACCTTACAAGACTTGAGATAAAAAATAACAGCATCTGATCTTTTCTTCTATTCCTGTTTCAGCATTTTCAGATTGTTGTTTTATACTCATAAACATTAGTTTTACATTTCTAACATTTTCTTAATTGTAAGCATTATCTGCCAACTTTTCACTCTAAGAAGTAAGCTTTAGTGCTCTCTCAACTCTATTTACCACCCACATAATCCTCTCTAATTAGTTACAATTTTTATTTAAATTACTATTCAGTGCATACATTGCTGTAGCTGTGGGGATCCTGCACATTACATTTTCTTTCTTACACAATAGGTGTGCTTGTCTTCATTCACCCACCTCTTCGCTCCCACCATTCTTCAGCATTTCTTGGGAGTCACAATCACACAAACACCACCCTTTGAGGCAGGAATCCTGTTTTCAGTTCTGAAAAATTTATATGAGCGGTTTCCTTGGGGGGAAAAAAAGGTACTACCTTTTTCGTGTGTGGTTGTTTGTTCTCTCTAGAACATCACAGAGCATGAGGAATGAATTTCTTTTTCACTAACATTTTTCTCTTTATGTTTATTTATATTCCAGTGTTCTAATTTGTCATTTTTAGTACCTCTCCTACTCACATACTAATTAAGACTCTGCATATAATTTCTATGCATTTCTTTTCGTTCTCTGGCTATCGTGAATTTTATACTATTCTGTTCTTGTTTCCTAGCAATACTCCATTCACACTGTGGTAGTTTGGATAAGAATGGCGGCCATGGGCTCATATGTTTGAATACTTGGTGCACAGCTGGTAGACTGTCTGAGAAGGTTAGGGGGCGTGGCCTTGTCGGAGGAGGGGCGTTACTGGTGGTGGGCCTTGAAGTTTCAGAAGTCCTTGCCGTTCTCAGTTAGCTCATTCTTCCTTCTGGTTGCACATGCATATATAAGGTTTGTCAGCACCACTCGAGTGCCATGCGTGCCTGTCTAATGCCATACTCCCAGTCATGGCGGTCATGAACACGCCCTCTGAAACTCTAAGTATCACCAAGATTCCTTCTTTTATGTGTCGCCTTGGTCATGTTCTTTTGTCACGTTAATAAAAAAGTCATTTAGACTCCCTCCTTTTCTTGCATAGTGTTAATGGCATTTTTGAGATTTCCTTCACTTTCAATTGTTTAAACATTTCCCTTTTTTTAAAAAAATTTAGTCTTTGTGGATCTACACAATCTATTTAAGAATGGGCCATAACAAACTAAATTGAAGCATTTTGTATATAATCCAGACTTGGTAACTGGTATATTTTTGTCTTGAGTGGTCTGATCTGCCCTATTGTGCCATTTCTGTGGGTAGCCTCCATTGTCTGTGTATTTATGACTCCAGAGAAAAATTCTTCCAAATTATTTTGAGAATAAGAATTTAGTTGTTTGAATAATGAAAGTCCTTTAATATTTCATTTAAATTCTTGGCTTTACACTTCACTGTGCTCACCAGGACCAGACATTCCCTTTGACGGCCATTCCGCAAAACTTTCATACCTGCCAGATCCCCCAAAGGAGATGAAGTCAAAGTAACTATGTGGAGGGGCTATGTGGGTGGAGTTATTCCCTCGCTGGCCCAACAATCCAAGCTGAATATCCAGGCAAATGAGGATGGCATACATTAAAAGGATCTAAGCAATTCAGTCTCCATGGCCTCCATCCTGGGCAGCATAGTTAAGTCCATCAGAAAGAAAATCATATCGGCTGAGATCTTTTCTCCAGACTAACGCCAAAATAGATGGTTCTAACAATGTGTTTAATAGAACAAAACAAATCAAAATACCTAAAACCAAAACTAAAAGCAAAAGGCATAACTGCTCTAAGGTTCCATCGCTTTCCTTTCCAGAGAGTAGAGTGCAGTGCCTCAGTCTGGGCAGAGCATGGGCAACCTCCCAGGGCCACAGCAAATGTATACACTGAAGTGTCTGACTGCTTCTTATGGTGGTACCTGATAAACCTCGGTCCTACAGTCATGGCATCACCTTTAGCTGTTGTTATGAACCATTCTGTGACTCTGTGGTCAGATTCTGCTGCTGCACAATTCCTGCCATAGATACTCAGGTTTCATCTTTCCTGAGTTTTCCAAGCAGTTACTCCATGAATCTGCTTTTCAGCCTTCAGAACCTGTTCTGATTAATTTCTCTCATGTTTCTTTGGTGTTGTGGTTTTCAAGGTTCCTTAAGGATTACTTTTTTTCTACCTTGAACCAGAAAGCCCTAGAAGCTATTTTCTGAGAAGACTTTTTTTACTCAGAGAAGAGCACTGTAGACAAAATAAATAGCTCCTTTAAATAGATTAAAACTAATTACTCACAAAGAGGTAAATCTGAAGGCTCACTTTATAAACTTTGTGAAATCAGCTCCAAACACTGGAACTGGCTGCAGGACTGGATCTAGTGCTTTTTAAAGAACATCTTTCTAATATTTTTGTCTGCTCATGAAAGTCATGTATGTTTGCAAAGTGGTTCAAGAGAGCTAGGGAAGTAGGGGAGCTGCAAAGGGCAGAATTAGGAAACAAATGACATAAGCAACCTCAACCCAACAGATTTGCATTTCATTTTATGTCTGGAGATTTAGCTTTAGTGAATGAGAATTAATATGAAAAACTCAGACAAATCTTTGTTACTATATGTAATACAACATGGCTACCATGAGACTTTAATTCTGGCTAATTGTCCAAACATGGAGCAGCTTTCACAACTGCCTGTAATCCCATGGAAATAAAGCATTACATTCTGCTGCCCCCTGGCAGACACTGTGTTCACTGAATATTTGTGAGCTGCCCTAAGTGGAATGGAAACAAGATAGAGGCTGCCCTGTGTGCCTCAGTGGATGATGGGATGCTCTTTTACTGTTTGCTGTCTGTTGAACAAATATTACCACTTTCACAAGATTTTAGCTGGGACTTTGTTAAGGAAGAACAAACTACTCTGAGTTCTTGGTTCTGATTTCTCCTTAAATGGTGACAAATGAGCATGGTAAATAAAACACAAGACAGGTCTACTGCCACTAATGATGGTGTATTATTTTATATTCAACCTGCTAGTTATGAAGCTATATGAGGCTATTTTTCATGTTCACTATGTTCTCAGAGGTCATTGGGTCAATGAACTATTTTCCAATACAAACATCAATTGTGCATACTTTGAGGAAGAATGTGACGGTCTGGGAAAGGGACCCTAGGAAAGGAACCATCTACTAATTTGCCTGTGTTAAATTGCTATTGTCACATGCAAGAAATAATACATGATCAGACCCCTCCATATGGGACTCAAGTCCATGTAACTACAGATCTATAGAATTGATGTACAAAGTGAAGGCACTATACAATATTAAATACCAAACCCTTTGGTTTATAATTGCTTTGGACATCCGAGAGATAAGGTCAGTGATGACTAAGGAAGAGACACATCTAACTACGCGCAAGTTGTGCCAACTCATGTGCTTGTGTAGAATATCTGATGATATATTAAGTGGGAAACAACTTGCTTCTTCCTGAATCACATTCTTTTCAGGGTGCTCTTGAACTCTAAAGGGGATTCAGCTTAGAGGAGATCAATGATGGGTGTCAGACTGGCTGTGCTTTATTATGACTTGCTCAGTTTCCTCAGGACTGCATGTA
Organism: Acomys percivali; assembly: GCA_907169655.1. Classification (NCBI taxonomy): domain Eukaryota; kingdom Metazoa; phylum Chordata; class Mammalia; order Rodentia; family Muridae; genus Acomys; species Acomys percivali. The sequence goes on from OU015744.1 coordinate 60,966,641, forward strand.
CTATGTTTGTGAGCTTGAAAAGGACTGAGGACAACCTCTACTGTCAGTTCTCAGACATCCTCCAATTTCTGTACAGGGTCATTCACTGTCTCACTGTCTTACTGGCTTGAAACTATGCAACTAGTCTAGATGAAATGATTAGCAAGTCTCAATGACTTGAGACTTCATCTTGGCCTAGAATGCTAGATCCCCAAGGACCACCAGAAGACCGCAGCCATATGCAAAGTAAGGAGCCTTTATTCAAGCTTGAGTTCATAGGCCCTGGGACCTCACTGATGCAACAGATCAGCAGTGAGAAGCCTGAACCATTGTTAGGCAGGGTTTTTATTATGTTTACAGCAAGGAACTGGAGTTTCCAGTTTGGTAGTTACAGGGACTGGCTGGAATTTAGCCAAATTGAGTTGGCACTAGGCAATTGGTCAAGTCTGACCTTGAAATGCTTAAACACTCTATCTATACCATCTGGAGGCTGTACATACTTGATTGGTTATAGCCTAGGGTGGTTCCTTCCTGGAACAGTTTGTGGGTTTTCCAGTAACAGAGATAAACTTAAGGGCAGTCTCAAAATGGAGTCACATAAGCTAGGGCTCTTCATCTACCTCCCTAACTCTGGAATGATAAGTGTAACCCTTAAACTGGGTCTTTCTTTTTTCTTTAACTGGACTCTAGATCTTCAACGCAGGCCAACTGAGATATCTCCTAGCTCCTTCCCAGGCATTCATACTTTCTAAATGGGATAGAACAACTTTGTCTCAGTTTGTTTCTCATGGCATTTGCAGCATGGGGATCTTCATTCCATCCTTAGACTACATGTGCACTGTGAATTGCAGTGTGGTGATATTTGCAATGCTACTTATTTCCAACAGCATCATTTCCTGGAACTTTGATAGTAATAAAGAGATCTGATGCCACATTGTAGGGCATAGAAAATGTAGACTCTTCATACGTTTCCTTTAGTTAAAGATCCCATGCGGAGGTGCTCAGTGTAAGATGTGCTTCCATATGAAACAGCTGAAAATGTCATGCAGAATTATCCCTTCCTTAAAGGTAAGGCTTCTGAGAGATTTCCCCTCATTCTTGTTCCAGGGGCAGCACAGCTTCATTGGCAACCTTTGTACATATGAAGATCTATGAGCTAATTTTAGATTAATTTGAAACAAGCTAGAGAGATAAAATTCTGTTACTCACATTATGAGGCCAGTGCTAAGCATAAAGGATGTCTGTTAACTTTTCCCAGTCAGCATAGACACATGTCCTCAGATATGGCTCTGACTTACACATCAGGGCTGGTGGTCCTTGCAGCGTAGGTGGTTTATTGTGTTATTTAGTTAAATTTTTTAATTATGAATTATTTGTTCAAAATGACTATCTTGAAATGATGTGAAGGTGATTATTGATTTATTTGTATGGGCAGCTGGTCATTTTATGTAGTAAATAAATAGGTAGGGCCCCCAAAGGCTAGTGTGTTTGGATGCTTGGCCCTTAGGGAGTGGCACTATTAGGAGGTGTGGCCTTGTTGGAGTAGGATGGCCTTATTGGAGGAAGTGTGTCACTGTGAGGGTGGGCTTTGAGGTCTCATATACATACTCAAGCTCTGCTAGTGTCCAAATCCAGTCTCCTCCTTGCTGCCTGAGAATCCACATGTAGGACTCTCCAGCTTTCCCAGCACCGTCTGCCTGCATGCTGTATGCTTCTTACCAGGATGATAAAGGACTAAACTTCCAAAACTGTAAGCCAGACTCAATTAGAGGTTTTCCTTTGTAAGAGTTGCCATGGCTATGGTGTCTCTTCACAGTAATGGAAACCTCAACTAAGGCATTTTAGTGCCATTTGTTAAACAAACAAACAAACAAACAGCTATCCATCCACTATGGAATATCTTTTGTCTTTGTTGAAGGCCAGGTGAACATTTTGTCTGCTTCTATTCTACAGTGCACTATTCCATATACAGCAGCATGCCCAACCACACTCTTTGTCTTTGTCCATTCTTGGTTGCTGCATGGTGTGGAAGTTGGCTGTTCTCAGCCCTCCAGAACAGTATTAGCTGCTTCTCTTTGTCTGTCCTTGTGGCACGTGAACATAGCCCAATTATTTTTTAATTGACATGGCATTCTATGTATAATACTTTATTAACTAGTCTTTTAGAGTTAATTTTTTCAGTATTTTAATTTTTACAATGTTGTTAGAATCATCATTATGCTTAGTTTTTTTCTTAAATTTTTACTTCTGTGCGCATGTTTCCCAAAATAAAATAATCAATATGTCTACATTTTATGAGTTGACCTGTTTCAATTCTAAAGGGTTTCCTACACAATTTTGAGAATGATTGTCATTGGAGCACTCACTTCCTTTCATCTTCAGTTACATCGCTAGAGACAGCTATTATTCGTTATTCTGTTCTCTGTTACCCTTATTTTTCAACATAGCATTTTCACAGAATAGTAATTAAATTGTTAGCTATTGGGGCTTATTTTTCAATTTTGCTTATACTTCATCGTTTGAAATGTTGTGTATTTATTAGTATGTCATTAGGCTTGTATAGCAGGGAGTCTACCAACCACGTCATTCTGCCAGCCCAGTGCTCCTCCTTTGTTTTTCTTTTTTAATTGCTTATTTTTATTCATTGGAAGTCCCATACAGGTCTATAATGAACTGTAGTCATTTGCAACACTCATAAACCTTTCTCACTCTCCCCCTTCTCCTACTACTGAAACTCTTCTTCCCAACCAGCCCTTCCCACTTGTGTCTCTTCTTTTCATGAAAGCGTCTGCTCATAATATTAGTTTGGGCTACTGCAAAATCCAAGCCTAAATGCTTATGCAGACACCACTTTATTGTTATACTATTTTTTTCATGTGTGAGTCTTCTCCTTTTATGTAATTTTCTCCTTTCAATGCATTTATGAATCCATGTGCTCACGTTTTAAAATTTATATTTACTCATTATTTAGCATTTCAACTAGTTTTTATGATTGATGAAAATATTAACATTATGAAAATGTCATTCAGGCTGCATAAACATTTTCGTCTGTTTACTGTTTATGGATAGTAAATTACATTTTAGTCCCTTCCACCCCCCCCTCATGTGTGTGTGTGTGTGTGTGTATGTGTGCGTGTGTGTGTGTGTGTGTGTGTGTGTGTTGCTGTGTTTTTGTGAAGCCCAGGCTGGCCTAGAACTTAATATCCTCCTGCCTCAGCCCTCTGAGTGCTGGGATTACAGTACCACCACACCTCGTTTTGGTAAATGCTTAGTTCTCAGTTGTTAGAAGCCTGGTAGTAATAATGGTTTGCATCAACTTTAGTTTCTGTGCAGTGGGAGTGGGGAACATCTCCTGATGTTAGTCACAGCTCCATGAACAGGAGACCAGTGTCACAGAATCTCCTCCCTATATGGGATTCACATTTGATTTCATTCTCTCATGTTTCTGTCTTCAAAATCTTAGTAGTTTTGTTTTTGACTTGTGATCTCTTAGAGAACTCTGATGAACTGGTGGAGCATGCTGCTCACTTCCTTTTGTTCACTTCACATTGCTTTACACATATCCCAGAACCACAAGCAGCCACCAGAAAAATAAAGTAGACTTGACTTAACACATACTTTTACTAAATGTAGAGGCAACACTCAAATGTAAATAATTATGACAGGATAATCCAACCTCAGGACACCCATAGAAGTAATCATAAAAGCAGATTCATTCAAATGGCTCATTTTTTTTCTTTTCTTTTTTTCCCCAGAGCTGAGGACAGAACCCAGGGCCTTGCACTTATGGCTAGCCCTGCAAAACAATATTGAGTCCTAGACTTACCTAAAAGGTTGATTGGAAACCTTTCTTTTGGAAAGGATGTAATCAGAACATAATGTTAATGGGAATTTACTTATTATTTTTGTAGTTACTGTGGCAAAATACTTGGGAAAATCAGTTAAGAAACTGTACGCTTAGATTTTCTACACCGACTTTATTCTAACCACCAAGTGGAAGGGGATAAAAAATGGTAATACAAAAAAGGGGTTGTGAATCTATTTAAACATAGTTCCTCGGGCCAATACCGTTCTACATTGTCAAGATACAAGCAGTCCAGTCCAGTAGTCAATACTAAACAGCCACATGAATCCTTAGTGATGGCACAATCCAGAAGAAACCCCAAGGTTCCACTGACTTGTGTGGCCAGAATCAACCTGAGTACCACAACAAGTTCTCTGGAACATTTCCTTTTCTGATACAAAGACCAGAAAAGACCAGTGAAGTGTTGGACAGCAGGGTAACAATGCAAAAGCCTTCTTCCAGTGTCCATGGAGTTGTATTTATACTCTTCCAAACACCACAGCCCTCTCATGTTTCTACTCCAAGCAAAACAACACGTACTTTCTCACAAAATCTCTTCCAGAAAAACAGCACGTGACACAACTGAGTCTTTTTTAAAAAAAGCAGAAACTTCCACTTCAGAAATGAGTATTTGTTTTAGCTCACAGTTTCAGCCCATTGTGGTAAGGAGAGTGCAGTGGAGCAGCAGAACTCATATGATTGTTGGCAGACATCAGAAAAAAAAGCATGCATGTACTAGTTGGCTTTCTCTTTTCCCAATTTCATTTTATCCCAGCCTGTAAAGAGTATTCTGTTCTCATGCAGGATGGTCTTTCCTCTCTTAATTAGTCCTCTATGAAAATACTCTTACAGGCATTCCCTAGGTGGGATTTACAAATCTCTTATCCTCTTCTTAGTCCAACCAAATTGACAAGATAAACCCGGAGTTCCAGGGAAGATGCATTAGATAGACCTCTCTGAGTGCCACATAGTTAGAAGATATGTGCGTCCCATATGAACGTTCTTTAAAGGGAGTATTTTAATAGGTACGTAGATTAGATAACCTAGTATGAAGATGTCAGTAAGATGCTCTCTCCAGCCATTTATTCTTTTGCCATCATTGAGCTCTGGATACAAGATCATTATGATGGAAGAGGTTACATGTGGGCTTGGTTCTGTGGCCTTTCACTCCCTCATCCACTGCTGCGCACTACATCTGTCCTGAAAACTGTCCTTCCTTACTGAAAATGCTTCTTATAAAACTACCACCTATGGACTTACAGAATGTCATGGCCATAATGATGGCTTCCACAAGAGTTGCTTATATTCTAGAAAACCACTTCTCTGAACACAAAATTCAACAGTAAGACCATGTTTACAGAATGCACTGATTTGCCAATGGACCATAGAAAAGCTGGCTTGATAGAATGCTACAATGGTTTTGTGTATATTCTTATGGGATCAGCTAGGATGTGGTAGTCGGTAGGGGTGGAGAAGTGCCCTACAAAACGTGATGTATGTCCTGATCAATATGTAGTGCTTGATCCTATGTAGCTGGGGCTCCAGGGTTCTATAGGAAACCATGTTCAGCAAGCCATGAGGGGAAATCTGGAAACCAGCACCGCTCCATGGCCTGTGCATCAATTTCTGCCTCTGGGTTTCTGCCTTGTTCTTGTTCTGACTTCCTTCAGTGATGATGCATAATGTTGTGAAAGCATAAGCTAGATTAACCCTTTCCTCCATTTTTGTTTTGGTCCTGTTTCTTCACAGCAATAGTAGCCCTACCTATGATAATATCCCCCACCAATACCTAGGAATCACATACGTGATACACAATGCACAAAGAGGGAATTACAGTGGCTATTTTCACTATTAACCCTAGAAGTGTAAGTTTTCTTCTCTGTTGCTGTGACTTTAGCTATCTTTGTTACCATTTATGAACTCAAAGGGGGAGGTACGCTTCTTCAAGAGCTTTGATAAAGTTCCATTGAATCGGAATTCAAGATTGTCACTGAGAACCTTGGACATTTCATGTCACTAACTAAACAGGAAACAAGGGAATTGCTGTTAGTTGGGCATTGGTTGCTGCTCAGCAATAAGGATAAGAAGTGACTCTGGGATGTAGAGATTGTTGGTCTTTTTTAATTATTTGAAAACAAGTGCTTCTTGTTCATATGAAGAAAGTGCCTGTGTTTTGTTTCACATTCTTTTCTGCTTACCATTTCTTAGCTTTTAAATTTACAGAATACAAGAGCTCCATTCCCGTACTTTGAATCAGAATTAGTGACATCAAAGAAGTTACTCAGTAAAGTGGAATGAGTCAGGCTTTAGTACCTTAAATCTCAGTGACTGAATTTTCCCTAACAAACTAACAATATAACTTTTCAGATTTCTAAAATAAAAAGACGACATGATCCTGAGTAGTTCCTCCTCATCCTTATTGTCATTCTGTGCCCACTCTTCCCCCACATGCTTGGATCCTTTTTTCTTGCCCTCGATGTGCCTTTCCTTTATCTCTTCCTTGGCAGCGTGGTTGCCAAACAAATTGCTTCAGGCTTTTAAAAGGAACGAACAAGATTGGTTTCTGTCATGATTAACTTTGGGGATTTATGGGGAGGCTGCTTACAAAGTTTAGTTAGAAGGCATCCACTGTCCGTGTCCTGCCAGCAATGATAACATGTGGAATCTACGGAGAAGGTCTGAGAACTTAGCTTGTATAACTATTAGACACACTGTTGTCAATGTTGGAGGAGTGGTTTTATTACTTTCTCCATCCTTTACAACTGGTTACTTTACTTCCGAAGCAGTTTCCACTAGAAACTTAGAAAAAAATGTTTTAAAACATTGTGGAGGTGGGGATGGTTGAGTGTGTTGTGTACTGTGGCTGTGTGGCTGTTTTAGGTGAATTGAAAAGAGAAGGAAGGAGGAAAGGAAGGAAAGAAGGAAGAAAGAGGGGGAGGGGAATATCTGAGATTCAGGAAACAATAGAAACACGTAAAACTCCAAAAGCTTGGAAAGCTACAGGAGTCATGACCCTCCACCTTAGGTTCTTTGTGTGTTCACTTCATTTGTGTTCTGTTCTGCTTGGGGATTTAATTTTTTTTTTTTAAACACAGTCTTATGTTGCCCAGAATGGCTCCAAGTTGTAACAGAGAATCACCTTGAATTCCAGAGTCCATTCATGTGGGAGGTTCACTTTTTTTGGTATTATAGCCTTGAGTCACCCACTCTGGAAATAATCCAAGCTCAGTTAGGGTTACTATTACTGCCATGAAGCACCATTATCAGAGCAACTTGGAGAGGAAAGGGGTTATTGGGTTTATACTTCCAACTCATGGTTCATCATCAAAGGATGTGAAGACAGAAACTCAAATAGGGCATGAGCCTCAGTCAAGAGCTGACACAGAGGCCACGGAGGGGTACTGTTTACTGGCTTGCTCCCTAAGGCTTACTTAGCCTTCTTTCTTATAGATCTTCCATATGAGGGGTAACAGCATCCATAATGGGCTGGTTATTCCCTGATCAATGACTAATTAAGAAAATGGCATACAGACAAATCTTATTGATACATTTCCTTAATTAAGATTCCCCATTCTCAGATTATTTTAGCTTGTGTCAAGTTTACATAAAACTATTCATCACAAATCCCAACAAACTAGTTGATTCAACAAGGTAGATTTGGGTGGAATCATTCCTTTAGTCTGTTTTAAGTTTTCTAGCTGGCATGAACAGTATTATTTTTCTCCACATCACCTCAGGAAACTACACAGTACTTGTCAGCCTTGCAATTGGGAGACAAAAGAAAGAAATCTGAGCACTTATAGCCAGACTGAAGTACATAAAAAATCCTACTAAACAAACAAACAAGAAAGCAAATAAAAACCACAATGGCTTGCCAGATGGCTCATTTAGTAAAGCCATGCTTGGCAAAGTCTATGAATTTAAGTCTGATCTTTGAGACCCACTCTGTGGAAAGGGGCAACTAATTGTTGCAATTTGTTCCATGACTTATACATGTATGCTATGGCGTGCCACTAGACAGATGTAGATAGATGATGGATAAATAAATAGATAGATGATAGATAGATCGATAGATCGATAGATAGATAGATGTAATTAATCAAAGGAAAAATACAGTTGAGATATAGCCTAGTTATAGAACACATGTCTAGCATATGTGAGGCTCTACATTTGATCTACAACACTAAAAATAGTATTTTTGAAATATTACAAAAATATATGGATGTGGTAAAGATGGATTTGAAGTCTTGAACCACATTCTGCTTTTAGAAAATTCATAATTTTTGTCAGCTCAGATGAAGTAGTTATAGGCTATAAAGAAATAAAACCTATTGATTTTTTATGAATGAGATGTTGAGGCTTCAACAGACTCAATTATTAAGTTATTAATGGTATTCCACTATTATACTTACTTTTATTTCATAAGATACATTGAGATATAAATAAGTACTTATAAATGAAAGTAAGATAGTACAGATGCAGATCACAGATGATAGGCTGGATTTTGTGAATAGATATTGTTTATTTTATCATGAATATCTTGTTTTCTACATCTATGGTGATTAAAAGTATTGTTGAGTATAGTAGTCTGGGCTGGCGTCTGTGGTCTCTTGGCATCTGCAGGACATCTGCTCAGACCCTTCTGACCTTTAAAGTTTCCATTGAGAAGTTAGATGTTATTCTAGTTCTAACAGGTCTGCCTTTATATGTTACTTGGCCTTTTCCCTTACAGCTTTTCAATATTCTTTATTCATTCTGTATGCTTAGTGTTTTGGTTATTATGTGGGGAGGGGATTTTCTTTTCTGATCTTTAAGGACCTCCATAATATTCACAAAGTTGCTTTTAACGTCATTTTCTTGTGCGCTAGGGCAGTTGTGGCTCAGAACTTGTGGGAGCTAGAACAAAAGATGGCTGGCCAAAAATGGTCAATTAAATGATTCCTAATAATATTCTGCTATACTCTTAAATCAGTGCCTAGCCCAATCATCACCAGAGAGGCTTCCTTTAGCAGCTGATGGGAACTAATGTAAAGATCCACAGCCAAACATTAGGCAGAGCCCAGACAATTATATAGAAAAAGGGGAGCAAGTATTGTTGGAGCCAGAGGGGTAAGGAAGACCACAAGAACACAGCCTACAGAGTAAGTAATTAGGGATCATAGAGGCTCATAGAGACTGAAGTGAGTGGAAGTCATGGAGCCTGCATGGGCTGAGCTAGGTCCTCTGTACAAACAGTATGGTTATTTAGCTTGGAGTTACTCTTAACACTGGGAGGGTGTCTCTGACTCTTGCCTGCTCCTGAGACCCTTTACCTCCCACTGGGGTTACCTCATCCAGCCTTGATATGTGGGTTAGTGCCTAGTCTTATTGTTTCTTGTTATGCCATGACCAGTTGATATCCCTGGGAGTCCTGCTCTTTTTGAAGGGAAAAAGGAGCAGTGAATCTGTGAGGGAGGGGAGGTTGCTGACTACTGGGAAGAGTGGATGGAGGAAAAACTGCAATTGAGTTGAATTGTATGAGAAAAGAACAAATAAAAAGAAAAGGAATTTGAAAGGGGTAGAGAATAACACCTAACATAGTGTGCTTTGTGGGCCAGGGAGAGCACAGCAGGAAGCGAAGCCCTTGACAGGGTGAGCACATGAGAAATTGGACAAGAGCAACTGTGGGACAGCCATTCAGCTGAGGCTCTAGGAGGCAAGAGCTGAGAGGACATCATGAAGGAGACTCACTCACTGCGGTGGATATTGGTGCATACACTTTCTGTGGTGGCACAGTGATGGGTATAGTGCCCAAGAGAGGAATAGAGAGGATAATTACAATTACTCACGTCAAAGAACCGTGTAGCCAGATTGACGTATGTGCTCTATATACGTTGTGGAAGTTTTGGGTTTTCTTTAAAACCTCAGTTATGTTATGTAAACTTTTTTTACTGTAATCCCTAGTGTGGGATATGGGGGTTCCTCTAGTTTGTCCACAGCTGTTAATGGCCTCATGAGGAGGCACATGATCTTTGTCAAGAGGGAACTGCCTTCTCGTGCACAGGATGGTCTTTTCCAGTTGGAAAAAATATGAACTCTGAGAAGGGGGAAGGGCTGTGAGAAGAACAATTGAAGGAGATGGTTGGAGGAGGAAGAGAAGGCTGCTGCTGCTTTTGCTGTTTCTGGCTGGATATACTGAACATGCAGATTGGTTGGTATTAGCCCAAAAACCTCAGCACCCTAAGCAGCAGGAAGCAGGCGAGGAGAACTAGTCCCCTTATTTCCCCTAACCTGCTTCCTCTCCTACCTGGTGCTGGAGTGTTGGAAGGGGTTTGGGTGGAGAATGGAGAATGAGATATAAGAAAGCAAAGCAAAATACAAATAGATTTTAAAAGTACACCTATTTGCATATTTGTAGAAATCCCCATAATAATGCAGATAATTGCATAAAAATGAATAACGTGTTAGATAGTTCATCCATGAAGAGAAGGTGGTGTGGGATCAGATAACTCAGTCCCCTAAGGATGGTTGATACCCATCAGGAGGCCTGCGCAACAGTTAACCAGAAGCATCATCCCTCAAGCTGAGCATGTGAACTTTATGAGAAAGAATCTTTGCTTGGTTAAATCAATGTCCTCCATGGACCTTGGTTAGAATGCTTGGTTGCTAACTTTTAGTATTAGTTTGAAAGCTGTATAGCTTGGAATATGGAGGTCTGGCTGGTAGAAATGAATCTCTAGGGATGAGCCTTTGAAAATTAGTCGTCCACACTCTAGGCCTGCTGTTTTCCGCTTCCTGACAGCTGTCAGGTAAACAGCTACCAATTTTCCATGTCCTCCCTATTGAGATGGACTGTGATCTTCTGAATCCGTGAGTCAAAATGAACACTTCCACTCTTAAGCCGCTTCTGTCAGATATTTTGGTCACCACAATACAAAAGCAACTACAGACTTCAGAGCCGAAAGTACACACACACACACACACACACACACACACACACACAAAAGAGTGCTGAGAGCTTATGACAGGCTCAAGACAGGACGGTCACACTTCTTACTTAGAGGAACATTAGATTGCTCTCTGTGAAGTTTTAAAACTTCACCCTGGCCATGCACATTGCCTCACACTATTCATTTCAGAGGCTAAAGAAGAAGGCTCCTGAATCCAAGGACAGCTGGAGTCTCACAGGAGACCCTGTTTCAAAGAGAAAAAGAGGCCAAAGCTAAATAGAAAAATTAATGATCTCTCACTCACAACAACTAAACACTTCATAAAACCAACACGCCTAATCCTTGACATAAGACCCAGTCCACAGCATGCAATAAAATTTCAGCATTAGTTATCAGGATAACCAGGGGAGAAGTGTAGGCCATGGATGATTCAGCTAGGAGCCATGTGGAGCAATCACCAGTGAGAGAACAAACAGGAGATGACCTAAGGGGCTGGCATTTGTGCTCTGGAGGCTATAGCATACAGGAGATTAACTGTTCCCTGGTGTGGGCTGAGACTCTGAGTTTCCTGTATACTGTTATAGCTTCTGTGTTGCCTCCTAGGAAACTTCCTTCCCTCCCACGAGGGCCACTGTGTAGGCAGGAAGCAAGACAGGCAGCATCCTTGAGGGCATGCTTGGGATAAGAGACCAGAAGCAACTTTCCTTAATCTCTTTTGTTTTCCCTCCTCCCCCTTTTTTCTGCATAGCATAGAAACTGGTGGAGCCCTGCTACCCTTGTAAAACTTAAGACACTGATTTTACTGTGGTCAATGGGTCATTGTTAATGGTTGTCCTGTGTCTGATGAATGATTTTTATCTGCTCTGCTTATTGAAACAAAGCACAAACCCTTGACCATATAACTCTTTTTGCAAAGTACTAAGCAAAACCTAGCAACAACTGGACCTAGGTTCAAGGGCAATTGTAGTGGGTAAAACTCACAGAGGGAGACAGTACATGACAGCTTTGTTCATAGAGCATCATCAAGCCTAACTTGCAGCTGAGCTGCCCAGTGGATCTGGTCCTCCACTCCAGAGCCCTAAGCTTCTCTTACTGTTCTCTTTAGCAAGAGAGATAATGATTCCGCTCACTTAGTTGTGTTTATAGCTCTATTTACAGGTTTTCTCCCACAGTATCTTACCATGGACACACTATTCTCATTCCCTATAGAATCATGAGATTACATATAAACTACTGATACATACTTCATCCTAATTCCCCTATGAGTCTATGCCATTCTGAGTAAGGCCAACCAACTGCAGTGGTCAGAGCACTCATCAAGTGTAACCTACTTATTATGGTTCATGCCCTGAGTGTCACATTGGTGACATGATTTTTGATCAGATATCCAGAATTATTCTGGAAAACCTTTAGACTGTTAATGGTGATGATACTTGGGTTGAGATTGTTATTTGTTGTGAATTTTTCCTTTTCAATTTTCATAAGGAAAAGCAATGTTGGCGCCCTTTATCATTGTTGTTTATTTGTCTTCTCATTGATTCATTCGTTTCCTGACTTAATTGCTTACTTTCAAGTGTGTGGATAGGACCCAGGGCTTCATAATTGCTTTGTTATAGCATCTGTGGCCCCCATTCATCCTTATAAATTGACTTTGTTGATGAAGGAACTTGGAGGGTTCCTTGCTTTTTTTTTTTTTAAGTCTATTTCCTTGGTAGAATATGCCTATGGAAATAATGTTATAACATTGACTATATTTGAACATCTAATTTTAGTAGTTCTATAGTATGGTTTGAAGTAGGAAGTTCTAATTAGAACACTCATGCAGAAGGATCTATTCCAATGACTTATTTCTCAAAGGCTTTGCTACTGAATACACTGTGTTAAGCACTGTGTTAAGGATTGGGATTTCAACACATGGAGGACAAAAACAGCCACCTTATTGAATGGCGGAAGCACATTTTTGATGAAAGGGTTGACAGAGTGATGGCCACAATTTGAGTAATTTTTCACTATGTAAAGAACAGTATAGGAGCCAAAGTGTCTGTACTGATGTGATACAAAGGGCATCTTAGAAGAAGAAGTCAGAGATGCAGTTGGATGAGATTGGGCATGGCTATAATAGACATGTGGAGAAGTGAATCATCAGGAATTTGTGAATCATTGTAAATTCACTCAGGGAGCAGGGAGAGCACTGAGCAGAGAGCACCATGTAAATGAGATTTAGCAGACTGACATGTGAACAAGGATCCAGAGGGGGAGGCAGGACAAAGAACTGACATCATTTAGGAAGCCATTGCAGGCTGGAGGGGTAGCTGGTGTTTTGGACCAAGTGGTAGGAGTAGGGAAGATAAGTATGGATCAGATCATAGACATAGTTTGAAGATGGAATTGAGAAATGTAACAGATGTGGATTATGAGCACAGAGAGGAATTTCAGATAGTTCCTGGGGCTTTGGGTTGTGACTAGAAAGACAGAATTATGTGGAACTAAAACACATTCCAGTGAATATTTATTGTCATAGATATATCAAATTTACATGGAGGGATTTGAACTACTGAAGGTAAAATTTTCAAAGGGTCGAGTGTATATTTCATTTAAAACCCAGGACTAAATGTCATAATGGGACTGATTATATATACAGAAGGCAAGCTTAGACATGTCATCAAATCCATCTGTCCTCTTTAGAATAAACTATATAAAGTATACCTCTAGCTGTAGAGTTATGCCTTCTAGAACCCATACTATAAAACAATAACTCTTATTAGAATAAACTAACCTGATCTCAGGATTATCCTTGCAGTTCTGAGGAATGGTGAAATCAACCAATGCTTCTTTCACGCCTGTCCAACAATCGTCAGGCATACTCCTTACAACCTTCAGTATAAAGTCAGGAATATGCCTTCATGTCCATGTAGACTCCATGTGATCATCTCTACTTATGATTTTTGTAAGGTAAATGACAGAGTGAGATTTATCTGCCCACTTATTTATTGGATGGGATATTATTTTTTTGCTGTGAAATATTGTGTCCTTTATATATTCTGGATATTAATGCCCCCATAAGGCTCATAGCTGAAGAAGGGTTTCTCCCATTCTGTACACTATCTCTGTCTTAGCAATTGTTTTCTTTTCTTGGGAGAAGGTTTCAGCTTCTTGTAATTTTAGATGTCATTTCTTTCAATTTCTTCCTAAACATCAGAATCCTACTTAGAGGACTGTGGAATATGCTAAAAATCTTAAAGCATTTCCCAATTTTTTCCTCCTGGACATGTAAAACATGTGGCCCAAAACAAATTTATAAAAATTACTTAAAACATTATGAGATTTTTGTGTATGTGATTTTTATTACTTGGGAGATTCTCAAGTGCAAACTTTGTAGATGGCAGTTTCATGTCACAACGTCGGAGGTTGGGCTCACGTGTTATTTTCCAAGTTGTAAGACTTTATATTAAGTTCTTTAATTTAATTTGAGTTGATATTTGAATAGGCTGAGGCGTAGAAATCTAGTTTCATTTTCTATACTTGGATATCCAGTTTTTCTCAACATCACTTTTTAAAAATGTTTTATTGTCTCTTTGTGAATTTCACATCATGCACCCCAATCTCACATATCTTTCTCTCCTCTCAAACCCACCCTTGACCTTTGTAACCCCCCTCCCCCAATCTCCTTATGGAAGCTGCAATTGTATTACAGTGTGTCCCACAGTATAACCTTTCGCCCACATTTCTTTGCTTACCAATGTTTATTGCAGTGACTCGTAGGTCTTTACAGGGCCTCTGGCTTCTGCCACTCTATCAATACTAGAACCTTACTGAAACTGCTCTCAGACATCCTGTTGTTGCCCGGTATCATGGAGATCCTGTAGTTTTTTATCTGTTGGACCTGCCCTTTCATGCACTTCTGCAGTTCATTGATGTGATAGATGTTGGGATGGACCAATTCAAATCCATGGATCTTGACCTGAGAGGTATCTGAACTGGTCAGTTTACCAACTCTCCTGCACTCACACCCTCCAGTGCCAAATCTACTGTGCTGCACTGCCCAGCTAAGTGCAGAGCTGACTCTCTCTAGTGCTGTAGCAGGTGAGGGGCAAGTCCAGCTCACCTGCTCTCATGACCCCAGGACAAGCTCTCTCACCTGCTGTAGATGTCAAGGGAAGAGGGTGGAGGAGGGCATCTCTCCCTTGCCCACAGTGTCACTCAGTAGACAAGTTGTAGGACCAGCTCTTCCATGCTCACAACCTCAGGGCTGGTTCACTTACAATTTCTTTTATGTACAGAGATCAATCTCCAGAGTACTGC
Source organism: Acomys percivali (assembly GCA_907169655.1). Lineage (NCBI taxonomy): Eukaryota > Metazoa > Chordata > Mammalia > Rodentia > Muridae > Acomys > Acomys percivali. The sequence continues at coordinate 60,981,695 of OU015744.1, forward strand.
AGCTGGCTAGGGGCAGGTCCAGCTCTCCTGCTTTCATGGCCCTCGGGCCAGCTCTCTCGTGATGCCCACAGTGTGAGGGGTGGGGCCAGTTCTGCACAGTCCTCAGACATCAACATGGCCCTGGGTGGCAGCCCAGACCAGAGATGTCTTCCTGGCCTTTGGTGGTAACAGAACCCTACTACTGCAGGGCCATGGATCAAGACATGGCCCCTTATGGCAGCACAGGCCAGGACCTCACCGTGGTCCCATGTGGTATCACAGGCTACTCACATTAGGCTATTCCTCATGGTTGTCAGATGTCCAGTTCTACCTCTCTTCGTTGTGCCCACATCCTTCTGTTTCTTTTTCTCTTTCCTTTCTCCATCACTTATTTGCTCCTCTTAGTGCTACCTGTGTCTCTGAGTGTCTAGGGTTGTCTCAGGAGTGCTCTCAGGAGTACTATGCTCTGTTGATGCATTATGTCACTGGCACCAGGCTCCATATTATTGATCTGGTAGTCATCTCAGGCTTGTTCCTTGCTGTGCCTGCTCGAGTGGTCCAGTTCTACAGTTGTCTGTCTTTCGTTTACTCCTGCCTGAGGCCTGTGACCTCAGGCAGGGTTATGAATTGTTAGACTCCTAATCATTCAATTGTTCATAGGTCAGACGCTATGCTTAGACACAGCCTCTCTCCTCTCTGCCACCTACTGACATATATGTGACACAACAGTCACACCTGCTATGCCTCTAGAGGCAGGCTCAAGATCACTTTTAAAAAATTATTAAATATATTTATTTATTTGCTTATTTATTCATTCATTCATTTTACATCCTAATCACAGCCCATTTCCTCATCTCTTTCACCTTCCCTCATCGCTTTGCCCTTCCCTTCTCCTCAGAAAAGGAAACCTCCCATACCCTTACCCTCACCATGCCCCTACCTCCATACAAATGCATACTGGCACATCAAGTCTCATCAGGACTAAGTGCATCCTCTTTCACTGAGGCTAGACAAGGCAGCCCAGTTAGGGGAAAGTGATCCAAAAGCAAGCAACAGAGTCCATGTCAGATATAGCCCCACTCTACTTGCTTGGGATGCACATGAAGACTAAGCTACTTATCGGTTACATATGTATCCAGGGCCTTGGTCTAGTCCATTCATGTACTTAGTTTGGTGCTTCAGTCTCTACAATCTTCTATGGGCCTAGGTTAGTTGATTCTGTTGGTCTATTTGAGGAATTCTTATTAGCCTCTTGGACCTTCTATCCTTTTCCCTACTCTTCCTCAAGTCTCCCAGAGCTCTACCTAATGCTTGACTATGGGTCTCAGCATCTGTTTTGATCCACTGATGGGTGTAGCCTCTCAGGGGACAGTTATGCTAGGCTCCTGTCTGCAAGCACAGCAGAGTCTCATTAATAGTGTCAAGGGTTAGCTCTTTCCTGTGGGGTAGGTCTCGGGTTGGACCAATCATTGACTGGTAACTCCATCAATCTCTGCTCCATCTTTATCCCTGTATATTTGTAGGCAGGGTAAATTTAGGGTCAAAGGTTTTGTGGGTGGGTTTGGCATGCCTCTCTCTCCAATGGAAGTCTTGCTTAGCTAGGATGTGGCCACTTCAGTCTTCATGTCCCCCTCATCTAGGAGTGTCAGCCCCATATCCTCCCAGGAGCCCCTCCTTTTGCAGGTCTCCATCTTGTCTCAGAGATACCCGCCATCTTGGTTTCCCTTCTCACTCCGAGCCCTCTGCCCTACCCAGAGCCCCACATCTGACCCCCACCACTGTTCTCCTCTCCACACCCTCTTCCAACCTCTTCATCTATTTCTGATGCTTATTTTATTTCACCTTCTGAGTAGGATTCAAGACTCCTCTCTTGGACCTCTTTGTTACTTAGCTTCCTTGGGTCTATGGATTATAGTATGGTTGTCCTATAGCATATGGCTAATATCTACTTATAAATGAGTACATACCATGTGTGTCTTTATGGGTCTTTGTTTATCAGGATTCTCAATTCAGGATAATCTTTTCTAGTTTCATCTATTTGCCTACAAATTGCATAATTTCCTTGTTTTTAATAGCTGAGTAGTATTCCATTGTGTAAATGTACAACAATTTCTTTATCCATTCTTCAGTTGAGGGGCATATAGGTTGTTTCCAGATTCTGGCTATTACAAATAAAGCTACTATGAACATAGTTGAACAAATGTCCTTATTGTGCAGTGGAGCATCTTTTGGGTATATTCCAAGGAGCAGTATAGCTGGGTCCTGAGGTAGCACTATTCCAAGCTTTCCGAGAAATCACCAGATTGATTTCCAAAGTGGTGTACAAGTTTGAACTCCTACCAGCAATGGAGGAGTGTTCTCCTTTCTTTACATCCTCACCAGCATGCACTGTTGCTTGGTTTTCTTTTTTATCTTAGCCATTCATATGAATGTAAAATGGAATCTCATAGTTGTTTTGATTTGCATTTTCATGATGCCTAAGGACTTGAACATTTCTTATATTTTTGGTTGTGAGTCTAGCCTTTAATGGCTGAGCCATCTCTGCATCCCTTGACCATTTCTTTAAGTGCTTCTTAGCCATTAGTTTCCTCTGTTGAGAATATTCTGTTTAGCTCTGTACCCCATTTTTAATGGGGTTATTTGATTTGTTGGTGTTTAATTTTTTGAGTTCTTTATATACTTTGGATATTAGCCCTCTGTCAGATGTAGGGTTGGCGAAGATCTTTTCCCATTATGCAGGCTGCCATTTTGTCCTATTGACAGTATCCTTTGCCTTACAGAAGCTTTATGTCCTATTTATCAATTGTTGATCTTAGTTTCTGAGCCGTTGGTGTTCTGTTCAGGAAATTGTCTCCTGTGCCAATAAGCTCAAGGCTATTGGATAGCTCAGTCAATACAGCATCATATTTTAAGTCTGAAGGTCCAAGGTTCAAGTTCCTGTTCTTTCCCTCTCTATCAACTGCTGTGATCAGCATCACATTTTATTGTCGTTGTTTGAGACAAGGTTTCCCTATATTTTTCAGGCTGGCTTGAACTCTAATCCTGCTATTCCAGCCTCTCAAGTGCTGGCATCTCAGCTCAATTCTTTGAAGAGATAGCCTTTTTACGAAGGCATATATTTTTGAAATAGTCAGGTGGATATAGTATACGGGTTTTATTTCTGTCTTCTATGTACTATCTCACTGGTCAGTATTACTCCTGAAAGCACCAGGGTGTTTTTGTACAATGCATCTATGGTATGATTTGAGTTGAGGCATGTGGTACCTCTAATATTTCTTCATTCCTTTTTCCCTTTAAGGTTGTTCTGGCTGTTTGGGGGTGATTTTGCTCTTCCATATGAGTTTTGGGATTGAATTTTACAGCTCTGAAAAGGAAAGCAATTGTAATTTGGGTGTGACTGGTACTTTACAAAGAAGTACAAAATGCCTTGGCTCTTAGAAAAATGGGTATCAAAACTATATTGGCAGTCTATCTCACACCAGTCAAAATGGCTATTGTTAAGAACACAAAAATAATAGATATTGGCAACAATACAAAGAAAAGAGGATCCTTAACTACTATTAATGGGACTTTAAATTAGTATACACATTGTGAAAATCAATATAAAAGTTAAAAGTAAAAAACTAAAGTAAGGAATGGAGACTTAGCTCAGTAGTTAAGAATTCAGTCTTAGCACCCATGTCAGGTAGCTCACAACCACATATAACTTCAGTTCCAGATAATCAATGCCCTCCTCTAACCTTTGTACGCATACTCCCACACCCACCCACACCCACCCACACACACACACATACATGCACACGCACATACATGCACACACACTAAATTTTTTAAAAACTTACTTTTTAAATGTATTAAGAACTGGAAACTATATGCTTGTAGTAACAATGAATGAAAAAAAGATATGAAGAATTTGAAAGGGAACAAGGAGGTGTATATATAGAAGGATTCAAATGGAGGAAATAGAAGGAAGTAAATAATATAACTGTGTTATAAATCTCAAAAAGCAAAAGACATAATAGGAAAATACAGTAATATAAATGATAATATAGCTACCCTGTGATATAGTGATATCAGTCCTGGGATTATACCCAAAAGACTTAAGGCTGTAAACAATAGAGATACAGGGAGACACATGATTTTGGCAGTATTATTCAATCACAATAGCCAAATCACAGGATTGCCTTATATGTCTACAGCTGAATGAGTAGATAATGAGGATGTGGTAAATATACACAAAGCAGAGTCATTCAGCCAGTATGAAACACAAAATCATGTTCCTTGTAGGGAAATGGATGTAACCAGAAGTCAACATGTTAAACAAAATAAGCCAGACTCAGAAAGACAAAAATTAACTATTTCATCAAGTGTTGACTAAAAAAAAAAAAAAAAAAAAACAGACTGAAAGTAGGAAGACTTCTATGATACACACCGGAAGTCAGCCAGAAGGACAGACAATTGCGGTTGTTAGAGGATATACTTAATACAAATTACATACACGAAGATGTCATAATGAAAGCGGTTTTTGTTCAATTAATATATACTAATAAATGAAACTTCATTTGAAATCACCAAGTATTCATGATTATATAGAAATCACTAAACATATACAAAAAAGACTAAAACACAGGATCAAAGTCTATGTTGTGGCTAATTCACATGGGCTTCCAGAGTTTGTGTATATTTATTTATTGCTTAGAGCACAAAAATTTTATTTAGATTATAGTACATATAAAGTCTCCATAATAAAACAGGGTAACACTAGATTTATCTTTGTAAAAATAAAAGGCTCATGTGACGATTTTCCAACAAAATGAGGTAAACATTTTCATAAATATATTTAAGAATTTGTAGGAGGATGAACTTTTAAAGTTGTTTAGCTAGAGGGGAGTACATCCTATTGGGACTCTAGATGAGAGAACAATGGGAGAATAGCAATGTAGAAGGATCCAGTGGGTCCTAGAAACCTACAAGTAGAACATTATGATAGGCAGATTTGGATCAAGGGGTCCCGCTCAAACTAAGGCACTAGCCAAGGACAATACAGGCGGTAAACTTTAAACCCCTACCCTGATCTAGCCCATGGACAGGACAGTCTCCACACTTGAGTGGAGAGTGGGATATGACTTTCTCACATACTCTGGTGCCTCACATTTGACTATGTCCCCTGGCGGGGGAGACCTAGTGGCACTCAGAGGAAGGACAGCAGGCTACCAACTTGATACCCTATGAGCATATACAGGGGGAGGTAATCCCTCTGAGGAACAGTCATAGGGGAGGGGAATAAGGGGAAAATGGGAGGGAGGGAAGAATGGGAGGATACAAGGGATAGGATAACCATAGAGATGTAACAAGAATAAATTAATAAAAAAAATAAAAATAAATAAAAAATAAATAAAAAAATAATAAAAAATAAAAAAATAAAAAAATAAAGTTGTTTAGATTCTTCTAGCTTTTAGAGTTTTGTTATATAACTTTACATGCTTGTGAGAAATAGACATTCATACATTGCTAACAATACTTGAGGTAGCCCATAACCAAAGGGCAAAATATCCTCGTTCCTCCACTAACAGAATCTGCCTAAAAATGGGCAACTTAGATGCAGGCAGAGTCGATGGCCGCACTCTGCCAAGTCAGGGTAAGCAAGTCCTCAATAGTTCCTGCCCTGCGAACAAATCTGGCAGAAATATTAGGCCAGAAAGCTGAAAATGAGGCTCCAATGTTATAAAGTGTATTGGGTGACTGACTGGTCAGGCAGTAAATTGTCTCAAGTCAATTTGTACATTTGGGAAACTGCTAACCCACACTGCTGATTCACTCAGGAATTTAAGTTTTATTTCTTCTCAAGTCTCTGAGGGGCATTGAAGACAAGATAATACAGTTCTATAACCAAGTTTAGCTGGTTAGGGGACAAGATTGTTTTAGATCAAGATAAAGAAGTTAAGCTATTAGAGTTGAGATAAGATAGATATTGAATTTCATTTGGAGATCTAGACCCAACAAGACAGGAGAAACACTTACTTCAAACGACATGAATGCAGATGGCCAAGTCACTATGAGTATAACATATTTAGAACTCATTATTCTCATGATTGTCACATGGTTCTCCCTGCTGTATGTAGTTTGTTTTATACATGTGTAATAAAATAAAAGTATAAAAAAAGAATTAGAACAGTGTAGCTTTAAAAACCGTCTAGATAGTTTATTGTTATGTGTATGAGTGATTGCTGGCAAACATGTGTGCACCATGTGTTGGCATGAATATATATATATATATATATATATATATATATATGTATATATATGTATATATATATATTGGTTCCTAAGATGACCAAAAGACGAATTCAGATCCTCTGAACCTGGAGTTACAGGGGTTTGTAAACCACCAGGTGGATTCTAGGCACTGATTCTGGGTCTTCTACAAATACAGAAAGTGATTGTAACTGTAACTGCTGAGCCATCTCTTCATCCCGATAACCTCAATCTTTAAGTTGTATTCTTCACTAGAGATAAGAAATAAAATTATAATTCATGCAAAACACTCCATGGTCTGCATACAATTTTTCTCTTGGGTAAATATGCTAGAAAAGGCTTTAAATTTTTAACTAATTGCATGTATTTAAAGTGCTTTGAACTTAAAATCAAACAATTAGAACATACTATTTAAGCTTAATAACAGTAATAATTCTTAAGATACTCATAAAATGAATTATACAAACAGAAAATGTAGAAAGTAAGAAATGAAGGGAGCACAGACAGAATCCATTGTTCGCATCAGAAGCACATTAAACATAAGTAAGTCCAGTCATTCGGCTCTTAACAGGGTAATTATGGCATTGACAAGCTAAATGGGAATTCAGAATGTAAGAGACACTGGGCAAATTTCCCACTAGATTCTCAAAATTGCCAAAAACTTCTGCATGCCAACTCAAGTAATTAGATGAGGCAAGGTTCCTGAAGAATTTTCAAAGGATCCTAGCATAAGATGCTATAAACAATGAGGACTTTAACAAATTGATATATTTATCTCAGAGAAGACATGGCATAAGAGGTAAGGCCATCTAGTTGCCAGAAAACGAAGTCCTCTACCAAATTGAAACATTTTTCTTTTTAAGATCAATTAGTTTCATACAATGTATTTAAATCATATTCAACCCCTTCCCCTCCTTCCAGAACACCCCATTCCCTACCCATTTATCTTTATGTCTTTTTTTTTTTAACCTTCAAGACCAATTTGTTCTGCCCAAATGTGTGGCTTTCCACTGGAGAATGGTCAACTTGCCAGGGCTCAGAGAAAACTGTCTCTCCCTCTCCCAGAAGCTAACAGGTGTCAGTTTCTTCAAGGCTAGTGCTGGGATTGTGTTTTCAAATCCTCTCTCCACACTGGGACTTAGTCTGACTGCGGCTTGGACAAGTTTTGTACACAGTGTTGTAAGTTCATATGTGCAGCTCCCCTGTGGTGTGCAGAAGAGAATGTTAATCTTGGTGTCCATCATCTCTGGCTTTTACACTCTGTTCCTTTATTCACGATGATCACAGAGACTTAGGTGGAAGAAGTATGTGATATATTTGTTCTCTGTAGGACTGAGAATCCTGTATTCTCTTGTTCTCTGCACATTGGCCAGATATGTAGATCATCATCTATTTTGAATAGAATCCTCTTAATTGAAAGTTGGGAAATACATTGATTTATTGGTATAATGGTAAGGTCCCTTCTTTCCACTGACAAAATGAAACATCTTTATAATGGAGACAATCATAGATTCCAGAGCTAAACACGTGTAGAGTAAAGTCCTGGCTTTATTAGGAAGTGCTTGACTCTGGGGCACTGAATTGATACTTCCTGGTAGCTTCACATGCAAAATTGGAATAAAATATAAGTTAATGGATCACTGTAAGACATCGTAAATGAGAGGATGTATATGTAAGTAAAATAGCTAGCAAATTACCAGGTAGAGAAGAAACAAAATAAAACAATTAATGCAAAGTAATATTGCAGAGACACACTTGCCTTGATGATGACATTGACATTCTATTGACATTCCTTCATTGTCATTGAGAAGTTATTTCTGAAATTTTGTTTCCTGAGTTCAGATTTTTGCTACATCAATTCCTGGTATGTGACCATCAGCTAGTTGTTCAAATTCTTTCATGTTTGCTATTGGGTAAACTGGTATTGTCTTTACAAATTACACGGGGATTGTATTAGCTAAAGTGAAAAAATACTTATAATTGTTCCAAGGATTGTTTTTCATTTGTATAATATCTTTTATTAGACACAGGGTGTTGCTATGGAGACTAGGCTGGAATGCCCTCCCCTGTACTGGTATGAAATCCGTGTACCACCGTGCTTAGCTCCAGAGACTATTCTTCGATTTTTTTCTTCCCTTCTCTTTCCTTTCTAAAAGTCTGCCTATACCACTCCATATTCTTGTCCTTACATACAAATCAAAGAAAATATTTTACAATCTGATTTGTAATTGTTGAAACTCAGTCATTGCAAATCATGTTCCTTTAATGATTTATCCATGTGGCAAGTCTCCTTGTCTTTTCTTCCATTCAACACTTTCTAATAATCCAAGCTTGTCATCTTCACTCTGATTTGGTGTTGTGGGGAACATAGGTGGCCACAGTCACCACCACTATTGTAACATCATCAAGAACTTCATGGCCATTAGAACAAGATATGCACACTCACTATACTCAGAATGCTGTACTAGGTTAAGAAACTGTACTTGTTCATCCAGCTATGAATGATGGAGCTAACATTTAAAACCTCATTGTTCACCAGCCTAAACTGCACGTAATGTCATATTGTCATTTTTAAGGAGCTTGGTAAGTTATAAAATGAAGTGCTTTAGTATTTTCATTTCATTGATTTCAGAATCCTCTTATCAAGACAAATTCCTGTCTTAAATAAATCCATTGATTTTAGCAATAAATGCTAACTAGGAGAAACAGTTCATCAAAAAAAGGAAAAAGTCTTAGATCTAGACATTTCTCAAGTGAAAAGTCTGAAAAATGGTTCAGTTTTATAATTTATCTCAATACTTGGACAAACTTGTATATGAGTGATTATGAGGAAATGTATCAACTGTCCAGCAGTTTTCTTTGTGCAGTCAATAATTTATGTTTAAATAAGAAAATACAGATATGGTATAGTGGTATATTTATAAGGAAGGATGCTCATACAAGGTTCAGAATAAAGAATTCAGTATATTGGACTGGAGAAATGTCTCAGAGGTTCAGAGCACTGGCTGCTGTCCCAAAGATCCTGAGTTCAATTCCTCAACAACCACATGGTGGCTCACAACCATCTATGAGATCTGGTGCCCTCTTCTGGTGTGCAGGCATCTATGTGGGCAGAACAGTGTATACAAAATAAGTAAATAAATCTTTAAAAAATGAATTCATTATATGTACCAACAAAGAAAAATTAAAGTTTCAGAATGCAACACTGTGATACTTGTGTAAGTATAAAAATAATTTGCATATACTCCTGTTAGTTATAGACACGTGTTGGAAGTATACAATTGAAAATTGTTCATATGGTAAATTTTAGGTAGAGTTTATTTTGGTGGAAAAGAGAAAGTGCCATATTAACAGAACCTAATGGAGAAAAAGGAGCAATTTAAGAATTTCTCCCATATTTTATTTTCCCACACAATAATAAGAACCATCTAAGTTGTTATGGGATGATATGAAATATTTCTCAAAGGCTCATGTTTCACTCTTGATCTTTAGATGTGAAAGCATTAATATTCCATTTGGGGATGACATATTCTTGAATTTGTATATGGTTATATTTACCTATTTATTTCAAGATGCAATGTAATAATAGTGAAATGACCAGGAACAGCAGGTCATGCTTCAGTGACTGGGTCCTGGGGGGAGGGGCCAAGAGATCAGAGGTGAAGAAGAATGAGCAAGAGGTCTTGTCAAGCTACATCGTATACCAGGTAAGTTTATTAAGAAGTACAGCATCTTATATACTGTTTACAGGGAGAAAAATGGGACAGTGTCATCAAAAAGCTCTTACAAAATGGGATGAAGTCAGTTGGAGGCTAGTCAAACAATGTTGCACAAGGGGAACACAGGAAGTCTCAAAAGTGTCACGAACTGTGCACACAGTGGCCTTGGCACTGATAACCACATGCCCTTCATGCTGGAAAAGTTAGCTTCTAAGGATCTGAAGTTACAGATCCACCTAGGCCATGGCCCAGGCCATTATTGGACCTTTCAGGCATATTTGTAGTTTCAGAGAAGGAGCCATATTCCTTCTCCACACATCAGGGCCTCAGGGATAGCCTTGATTTAACCTCGCCCCCTCAGCACAAAAGGAAAACCATTTTGTAATTTTTGAATTAATGACTTTTCTGAATGAGTCATTAACCTAAGTTCATTTAAAGTAGAATATAGATCTATAGCCTATTTTTTATAATAGCCTTTATGAAATTATGGACATAGCTATGTCTTATGTCAATAAGCCAGGGAACTTTGTTTTTGTTTTAAAGAAGTTATTTTTCTTTCTCATTAAATGTAGGGAGAATAGAATTGATCAGTGCTTCTTAAAGCTGGCGGATCTTCCAAGTCACCTGGGAGTTCTCCTATGCACACAAGTCTGAGTGCTGGTCCAGCTTCTGGATTGTATCATCTGGCGGGTAGAGAAGGACACTGGTTCCCTTTATTGTTGTAGCCTTTCTTGGTTTCCAGTTTAATAATTCTATCTGGAAACCTATCCAGATAGGTTAATCTAAAATGATTACTTCATTTTAGAGGTTAATTGGTTAAGAATGGGACAAGAGCTGCATTCTTTCTCAGAGAGGCATGGGAAGAGGGTGGCAGAAAGCAAGGGCTTCCAACTTGTAAACGGAGCCTTTCTTCATTGCTTGACATGTATGTCAGCTGGGGTCTGAGGTGGCCCACAGTGCTCAAAGCACAGGTGCTCCCAGGGTCCTTTTCTACACAACCCACGTAATGCTCCCAGCACTCTGTGAAATATCACGATCCTCCTTTTCATCTTTAACAATGTTACAGGCAGTTGAATGTCAGGAAGAGCTTGTGATTTCAGCTGCCAGCAAAACAACCATTACTGCCATTATGTTCGGTAAAAGTTCTTGTGTCTACAACAATGTAGCCAGTATGCAGAGACTTTTGCTTTCGAATTGCAGTGCTCCTTGTCTTTTCATTTGCACGTGAGTATTACAAAAAGAAAGAACAAGGTTAATTTGTGTCCCCAACACGTGTATCCTTGAGGCTGGCCTCACTACAAATTCTTCTGAGAGTATGGATGAATCAGGACCTTGGGTGATTGTTGGTTGTAAATATCAACATTATTCCAGGAGTGTCATCTACACCTGTCATGTAGTGTTCTTATGGACACTGGGAGTAGGAGAGCAACAGAAGAGAAAATGTCACTGAAGAAGTTTCCCTGATGTCAGTCAGTGACTACCGGGCCTGAGGAAGTAGCTTTAATGTAACTACATGCACTTAAATACTTTCTTCAATACAAATGACAGAAGTGGCATGGGTAAACACAATGGACGGATACGTTGCAGAGAAAAGCTTATCATCTGCACCAGGTAAGGAAGTTATTTCCTAAACGGGACCCTCCTCTGTGAACAAAGAACCTAGGAACGTTTTTTGAGGGAATACTTAGCCCAAGATCATGATTGGAATCCACGTCTGAAAATAAAAAATGGAGAGCAAGAATGCCTCTGTCTTCTTCTGTGTTCTCTGATCTCCTGACTTATTCTTTTTGTACACGTGCTACTGTATAGATGCACCTGTGTGTATGACTGCATGATCACATGGCATCCATATATGTAGTGTCCAGAGGATAGCCATCCTCACCTTATTGTTGAGACAAGGTCTTTCACTGGCCCAAACCACATTAACTAGGTTAGGCTGGTTAGCAAATCCCAGAGATTTTCTTGTCTCCACCTCCCCAGTACTGGCACAAACCACCTACCACCATGCCTAGTAATTTATTCTATGAGTCCTCATGCTGGGAAAGCAAGAGCTGTACCAACTGAACCCTCACCCTAAGTCGCTGCCTTCCTTTCAATAGCTGAGTACTTGCCCCAGAAGTACATTCTGATTCATACTTCATGTATATTCTCAAGTCGACTGCTGGCCTCAGCCTTGTCCCAGCTAAATCTTCTTCCACTTCTGGATCCCACGTCTGTACAGAACTACCTTCTGCTGCTTTTATGATTACAAGGAGACACTGTGCTGCATCTGTTATGAGGATTGATGCTCCTAGGTCTCAGTTTGTTCTGAAGATCAAAGAAAGAGTTCATATCTGTTTTCTAGGACTTCAAGAATGTGTGGCTGGATGTAATCTGTAAACATTTGCTGTACGTGTACAGGGCTTTGATTGTGTCCTTCTGGTCTTGCATAACCAGAATATTTTTGAAACATCATATTTTTATTATTCTAAATGTATCTCATACATGGAAAGAACTCCAGATTTGAGTGATCCCATCTCAAGTCTAAACAGACTATTTCTTTGTAATGATTTTTTTGCCTTAAAACATTCCATATGTTATCTATATTATTCATTGCATGTGCTACTAAGTTAGTAGGGAAAATGCATAAAAGAACTGATTTCCTCTTCCTCAAGACTGTGAATATTAGTTTAAAAATTCATTTGCCATACAATGAGAAGGAATTTCCCCCAAAGGATAGTAGAATAAGTTTCAAATAATGGTAGAGTCCCTGGAAGTATGTAGTCTTTTAAAACTGTTTTTATGTTTGTTTGATTTTGTTTATTCATCTTTTGAACCATTCAATGTAAGTTGTGATGCCCAAAAATTCTTAAATGTGTGATCTTTCACTGGAGGAACCACACTGTTAGAGGAGCCTGCCCTGCCTCCCCTCTACCCCCACCATCTCTCTCCACCTCTCCCTCCTTGCATCTCTCAATTGTCAGTAGCTCTAGAGCTTTAGGAGTGGAGTGCTGTGATATGGTCTAGTTTGGGCTTTTACAGGTTTTGTATGTACTGTTATAACCACCGTGCGTTCATTGTGAGCAATGTGGTGGTTTGAATAGGTTTGGCTCCCATAGACTCACTATTAAGAGGTGTGGTTTTTATTGGAGGAGTTGCAGCCTTGTTAGAGGAAGTATGTCACTGGGGAGGAGGCAGGGATTTGAGATCTTAAATGCTCAAGCTACACCCACAGTAAGACAAATCCACTCTCTTCCTGGCTGCCTTCAGATCAAGATGGAGAGCTCTCAGCAGCTCCTCTAGTACCATTTCTGTCTGTAAGCTGCCATGTTTCTTGCCATGATGGTAATGGACTAAACCTCTGAAACTGTAAGCCAGCCCCAATTAAATATTAGCCTTTATAAGAGTTGCTGTGATCATGGTGTCTCTTTCCAGCAATGGAAACCTTAACTAAGATGAGCTGGTACCCTTTTATGTCCAGCAGATATTGGTTCCTGTAGTTATCTAATGCCTCTGGCTCTTACACTCTTTCCCCTCATTTTCTGCAATGACCCCTTTGCCTTGGGAATGGGATGTGGTATATATTTTACATTCAGGGCTGAGCATCCTGAATCTGTTATTCTTTGGAGCTTGGCCAGTTGTGGGTCATTGTGCTAAACATCATCTGCTTCAAATCAAAGCTTCTCAGATGAGGAGTGGGAGATGCACTGACCTATGGGTATATGTCATTAAGAGTCAGTTTAATACTATGCCCATTTTGCAGTAGGTTCTCCTATAAGGACCAGCTACAAGTTCGTAGCCCAATAGTGGCGCCAGGCATGGATGTCATTCTAGATACATTGGGTGAGGGGATCATATAAAGATACAGTGGAAGGATGTTACCATCTGTTGGTACTTTCATTGTAGTGTAAGAGAGCAGAGTGACAGTAGCATCTCCTTCTTTAGTTTAGTACACTGATCACAAGGGTCCATTCCCACCTATAAGTAGATTGATAATATCAAAAGAAAAAAACCAGTCACAAGGCATCCAAGAAAGGGTGAATTTGAGGCAAAAATTATTTAAATGCAGAATATCAAAGAAAATAATTAAAATATCCTTCAGACACTATGAGAGGCTTCTTTTTATCATCAAGCATGCTTTTCCTTGGAAAGAGCATAATGGCATTGCCACTCTGGACAAAGGCAACACCTGTGACACTGAGTGGGAATTGAGGTTCAAATCAAAATGTAACACTAAAAACAGTATACAGCAGGGTGCAGAGATGGCTCAGCAGTTAACAGCACATGTTGCTCTTGCAGGGAATCTATTTGGTTCACAGTACCCACATAGTGTCTCATAACCATCTGTAACTTCAGTTTCTGGGGATCTGATGCCCTCTTCTGTCTTCTGGTAGCATCAGGCACACACTTGGTAAACATATACCTTGATGTAGGGATGGCTTTGAGATATATCTAGGAAACTTTCAACCAGTCAGGTAACTTCAGTGATGTTGATGAAATGCTCACTGGTGAAAACCATACCAGCTGACTCTCCATGGTCCAGAGGACATCACTGTAGTAGGAGACTCAGCATACACCAGTAAGCAGGCACCTGAAATCACTGCATGTCTGCTGTTTTTGCTCTGCAGGAATGACTTGAGTGGGCTAACATGTGAGACGACAGCATGTTTCACACTCACTGTTCATCTCCTTCCTCATTTCTCCTCTCAGCCTACATTTCCTTTTTTGGAACTACACTTCCATCACATGGAGTATTTCTAAGTCAAGAACCCTGTGGAAAATGGGTCAGAAAAGCCATGCAAGGAAGTTCAAGGATTCATTTTCAGAACTAGAACCCACAGTAGAGCATTACAAGGACATAAGATCATTAGAAATGATTATTATATTGGGAGAACTGAGTGACAAACAAAAACAACAACTACAACTCCACATTCAAACCCATATGAAACTACCAATGCCACTATGAACAATGCTTACAGATTAGCAGATGACGGCATGGGGCAGAATACTGTTCTGCACGATGAGGCTGTTTCCAGCTACGTTTCTCTAGTTATAACAAAGGATATTAAATAAAATAAGTAGGCTTTAAATACAAATATATGAATACATACACATATATACACATATTACGCATACATAATGTATACAGCATACAACCTGGAGTTCGGAGTCATTGACACATCTTTTAATATTGGGACTCTAGATGAGAGAAGCATGGGAGAATAGCAAAGTAGAAGGATCCAGAGGGTCCTAGAAACCTACAAGTAGAACATTATGATAGACAGATTTGGGCCCAGGGGTCCCGCTCAAACTAAGGCACCAGCCAAGGACAATACAGGCGGTAAAATTTAAACCCCTATCTAGATCTAGCCAATGGTCAGAACAGTCTCCACACTTGAGTGGAGAGTGGGATATGACTTTCTCACGTACTCTGGTGCCTCACATTTGACCATGTCCCCTGGAGGGGGAGACCTGGTGGCACTCAGAGGAAGGACAGCAGGTTACCAAGAAGAGACTTGATACCCTATGAGCATATACAGGGGGAGGTAATCCCCCTCAGGAACAGACATAGGGGAGGGGAATAAGGGAGAAATGGGAGGGAGGGAAGAATGGGAGGATACAAGGGATGGGATAACCATTGAGATGTAACAAGAATAAATTAATTTAAAAAAAAGAAACACGAAAAAAATAAAAAATAAACTGATTTAAAAAATGTCAAGTGCATGCACAAACTTTTGAAGGCATGTGTGTTCCTGATCACTTATTTTTCTGACTCTCTTCACCATCTTATAGATTGTTTTGAGTTGCTATTTGATCTTAGTGTGCAAACTTCTTGAGCACCTGTGAATCCATAAAGGCTCCTCCACATGGTGGCGCTGTGGTTGTGCCTTTAGTGACACTGTCTGTTTTTTTTTCCTTTTCTTTTTAGAAAAATGGTTGTTCAAAATATGAAGATTAATAATAATAATAAATAATAATAATTATTATAATAATTTAAAATAGATTTACTTCTCAGTTAACTGTGATCCTGGAAAGGAAAGAAGTGTTCTCTCTCCCTGATCTTTTTGTGATAGTTTTTCTGCTTTAGAAGCCTGCAGAAGATCTTTATTTTTGTTGAGGCATTTGCAGCAGCCACCAAGAAGCAAAAGGGAAGGGCTGGCAAACCCTGCCTCACTCTGAACAATGGAAAGCTGTTTTAATGACATTCCTGATGAGTTCTTGCTACTGCCCCTCTGTTGCCCATTCAGGAACCTTGCCCAGGGAATTCTTGGCCCTCCCTTCTCACTGCTTCCTCCCCAACCTAAAATAAGATGTGTGAATGTCACACAGGGGAGAATGGACGGACTCATGAGAGGAGGATATTTAAACCTTAAATCTCCACAAAGCAAATTATCTTAGAATGGAGAACAATCTGAATTCGTCGTTTTCCCGCGAGGAAATTTATCTGGTGGTGGAGGAAGGCTCTGACTATGAACACGTGGAGAAAGACTTGGCTATCTCTGACAGGACATTTGTAGAAGGTGTTTGCCTAAAAAGCAGAACATCCAGCTAAGTTGTTCAAGGTGGTTTTTTTTTAAAAAGTAAAACATAAGCCTATTAATTTATTTGTGGTTTTCTCTAGTGGAAGTGTTTCAGATTCCCACTGCAGTATAACAGGATTTGTGAATTTACTGACTTAACAATTACCTGTGTATTGCTTCATAGACCGTAGATTTTGTAGATCAGGAGGGTAGGTATGCATGGTAGGGTCAGAAGACTTTTCGACTGTATATGAATTCAGCATTGAATTGCCCACGGTTGAAGTCTATCTGCTTCCTAGCTCAGGGGATGCTGAGAACATTCCTTCCTTGGGGGTCACTGGGCTCCACATGTTTCCGCTGGCTGTCAGCCGAACTCCAGTTTGCCCCTTCTTGGCCACTCCCAGAGTTTTTCTGTGTGGCCCCCAACAGGCCATCCACTGCATGGTTCTGCTTGTCCCTGGCCCAGCCTAAGGAATTTGTCTGACATCTGTGATTAGCCTCAGTAAAGCCTGAGCTCTGAAATGGCCCCATAGTTTATTTTGTCAGACACACCCAGAGGTCACAAAAGAGCACTGGAACTGGAGTTGAACGTGTCGTAGTGGAAACCGAATGCAGGTCTTCTGCAAGAGCAGCAAGTATTCTTTACCAATCTCTCTTTCCCCAAATCTCACTTTGTATGAAAGACTGTTGTGCAGGCCTTTGGATACCCAGGTCAGGAGTTGGCTGATAGATATGACATCCTCATCCTCTGGATGTGAGGAAGGCCCTTGTAGAGGCGGTAAACACAAAAACACAACTCCATGATCAGAACACCAGACTCCAACTTCTTCAAATGTTTACTCCACTTTCTAGTTACTTTTGCTTTTGTTATCAAGAACATTCATTGTATTTTAAACTTTCAGCTTCATTTACACCCTTCACACTCTGGTTGCCAGGGTAATGAGATTGACAGCTGAGAAAAGCCAGGTGTTACCCTGGATATAGTGGTTGTCAGAGAGAAGCAGTGAACCCTCTGGTTTCCAGATCTAGTCTCTCATACTGAGTTCTGACATGTGCAGAATGCATTATGAATATGATAATTACTACTGGATCAGATTCTATATCTGAAAAGATTATTAAGAACTAGCTATTGTATAAAAATGGATACATTTATGAAAGAATACCATCCAGTCATTGTTACTGTGTATTGCATGGCATTTTGATTTATATTCTTTAATTAATTCATCATACAGCAAGGTAGGTGTTATCTTCTTGGCTTCACATGTGGACAATTATCAGAGATGAAATTACATGGCCAGTCTGAACTATAAGAAATAATAGGTGTTATTTGATTTTGGGATTCTATAGTTTGGTTTTATTTTGTTAAACATAAATTACCATAAGCCACTGTGATCTTTTTAGTGCTACACAGAATAATAATTATATACTGGGGCTGGCAAGATGGCTCAGTGGGTAAAGTTCCCTGTGGCATATGCCTGACTACTTGAATTTTATCCCTGATATCCACAGTAGAAGGAGAGTTTTACCTCTGACTGTTATCTTTTGACTGCCAAAACCACTCCATGTCATGCTCAAACACACACACACACACACACACACACACACACACACACACACACACACACACACACATACACACACACACTTCATAGAATAAGTGAATAGATGATACTTAGATACAGGTGATAGATAGATAGACGGATAGATAGATAGATAGTAGATAGATAGATAGATGATAGATGACAAAAATTGTATTTTAAACTAGTTGCCTTTCTGAAATAATCAAGGTACCTGAAAGAAGAAGAACAAGTTAAAAGATGAAATATTTGTTTGGTAGTTGTGTGACCTTTCATGTGAAAACCCAAGATAGGAAACCGATAATCAGACCAGAGAAACAATTCTATTTACCTCTAGATTAGTGAGCTAGTTTTTTGGGATTGCTTACAGAAGCATAGATGACCCATTGCACTGCTGGCTTGTGCACACCAGCACTGGCAATGACTCACGAGCCCTGCATGCCTAGAGTTCTCTGTACAACTTGCAGTCAGTTCAGCCAGTCAGAGTCTCCTCTCCTCAGCAGCTGTTACTGTGTACAACACAGGGGAGCAGCCTTGTTAATCTTGTAAATTCTGGGAGTTTCCTGTGACTTGGGACTTTACTTCCTGAGTCTTATGAATGTCCATTCTCTCTCTTGTAGGGAATGTTTCAATTCAGAAGAAATGGTTATACATACAAAATTAGCTTATGGAATGTGGGGTTTTATATTGTTGAAGGAAGAAGATGTTGGAACAGAGTTGCCCAATTCCACGAAGCCAGAAAGGAAACAAAGAAAAGACTAAGAACCATGTGTGTCCTCTGTGTACCATTCCTCTGGGACCTTCTTTCTCTAACTATTCTAGAAACTTCCAAAATAATAACTACCAGATGAGGCCAAGACTTTCATAACATGAACCGGTGGGGGGCAGTCTATGCACAACATGGCTTTTTCTGAGATAAAATATCTACTGTGCTAGAAACCCTAGACCTGGAATTGGGGATGTGGATCCCAATTTGGTACTGCCAGTCATGACAGAGGGTCTGAGCACCATTTCTTATGTTCTCTAAGCCTTTGTCTCCTGGTTCATAACACCAGCATTACCACCCACCATCAGTCATACCTCCTCTATTGCTAATGCCTCCAGGATCAACACTAACAATAACTGTGCAGTTTATTTCCTGAATTCTAAAGCTTCTGTAATAGTTATTACCTCTGCTTACACATGAGAATGAAGTGCTTGGATAAAGGTTTAAAACCCAACTAAAGGGAATGGAGAGATAGTTCAGCATTAAGAGTGAATACTACATTGACACATCAAGCTGAGTGTAGTTCCAAATACCTGTGCCATGTCACTCATAATTACTTGTGGCTCCCACTTGAGGGTGATCAGAAACCTCTGCCATCCATGGGTACCTACACTCACATCACATATCCACCATCTCCCACACACCTATGAGTAATTAAAAATAAAACATCTTAAAAAAATCTTACTAGAAATCCAGTCTCTAGGTAATGGTAGGCAGGAAACTTAAACCATCTTCCAAGATCAGGCACCTCATGAAGACATGGCATTCCTTAGGTTCTTTTAACTGTCATCAAATGTAATCTTTTTGAAACAT
>OU015744.1:61015432-61026274 GCA_907169655.1 Acomys percivali
ACACACACACACACACACACACACACACACACACACACACTGCCCCACACAAACTTGTGTGCACACATACAAAATATACACACACATTCACACACATACACGTAAACACACACATGCACATACATATATACACACACTCATGTGCACACACACAATAAATAAATAAAATTTAATTTTAAAGATTCATACTAGTTTTAAAAACTTGAAATTGACTGTGATAACAAACAGTTAATCCTTTTTTTTAGAAGAATCAAGCAAGTGTCCAGGCAAAAATGACTAAACAGCTGGATGTCTGGTGAACTGCTAGTCTTATTATATCTAGAGAAAGAGTTACCTTGAAAGGCCACATCATTGATGTGGTTGCTGTGCAATGGAAGAAAACTTGATTAGTTAAAAAGCTTTGTTTTTGGTGAAACGGGTGAGTAAAAGCATTTGCCACCCAAACCTGATGCCCTGAGTGCAACCCCCAGAACTCAGGCAACGGTAAAAGGAGAGACTAGTTTCTCAAAGTAGCTCTCTGACATCCACATGCACAGTGTGGACACACACACACACACACACACACACACACACACACACACACAAGTACACATGCACAAATGAACACATACACACACACATCTCATGGAGTCATGGCTCATCAGTTAAGGGCACTTCCTGCTCTGACTATGTCCCCTGGCGGGGGAGACCTAGTGGCACTCAGAGGAAGGACAGCAGGTCACTGAGAAGAGACTTGATACCCTATAAGCATATACAGAGGGAAGTAATCCCTCTGAGGAACAGTCATAGGGGAGGGGAATAAGGGGAAAATGGGAAGGAGGGGAGAATGGGAGAATGGGAGGATACAAGGGATGGGATAACCATAGAGATGTAACAAGAATAAATTAATTAAAAATAAATAAATAAATAAATAAAAAATAAAAAAGTTATTCTAAAAAAACAATACTTATGTATAAAAATTTCAAAACAATAAAAACTTAAATTCTAAAAATTAAAAAAAAACAAAGATCTGTACCTCTGCCAATTTCAGTCAACCACTTGGTGGCTCACAACCTTCTGTTCCTTAATTTCTGCTATTCGCTTCAGGTTCCAGGTACATGGTGTACATACATACATACATAACACATATTTGTACACATACATACATAAATGTATAATATATAGGAAAGCATTCATACACATGAAATAAAAAATAATTTTTTTGTAGTTATTGGCTGGGGAGCTACACTCCAGAGCCAAAAGCACCCCAAGAAGCACCTAGATAACGGAAGGCTTTTATAATACTTGTGCCCCAAGATTTCAGAATTACTCTGAATCACAGATCGTCGTGCATATCCTATTTCCCTTTTTTCATAGGAGGGTATTGCTTGTGATGATTCTGCCCTGTTGGCCTGGTGAGAGAGGAAGAGGAAGAGCGTGGAACACATGGCTTATTTTCTTGTTAGTAGATCTTCAGCTTAAGTATCATAGGTGAGTTAGTTTGATAAGTTCATTGGAAGGGAATACTTCATAGCATTGGAGAATAAAGGGAACTGCCTCGTACGGGGGGCATGGTCTTCACCAGTTGAAAAATCATCTTGTATGGAATATAGAAGAGTATATAAATAGCTCAAAAAGCAAAGCTGCATTGTTTCCCATCTCTTGGCTTCTTCACTTTGCACCTCTTTGCTTCGAGATGCTTCTAGAGAGAAATGCTTCTAGAGAATGTTTCGAGCTTCCTGCTGCTGTAGTTGTGGTCACCTTTGCTAAATTTATAATCTGCTGTTTAATAGTTCTGAGGGAATCCTGACCACAAAGAGTGGAATCACCCCCAGGGAACTGAGTCTACAAAGGTCTATGTCTCCTGTCCCTATGAACCTTCTTTCTCTCCTACCTAAGGTTGGTGGGTTGGAAGGTGTAGGTGCTTTAATGAGCTTTGTACACTTAGATTTTTCAAAAACCTACTTTATTTAGAGTTCTTAAATGCTTTTACCTCCTTATCAACCAACTGATCAGAGGTACTGGAGAATGAAGGTTAGTAGAAATAATTCTTTGGGATGATTTCACTCTTCATTGTCAGAATACCAGAAGCCCAATCAAATAGCAAACATCAAAGCAGCAACATGAATTAACAGGAGTAGCATGATCCAGCAGAAAGAGCGAGACTCCACCGAATCTGCACAAGTCGGTAGAAGCGGCAAGGCTCAACGGGAGTGCCACGAGAAGCTCTCTGGATATTTCTCTCTGCAAAGCAAAAAAAAAAAAAAAAAGTAGAAAAATGAAGAACAGCGAAGTGATGTGAACCACTGCAAAGTGTAGCTATGCAGAAGTGCTCTCTCACTGTCTATGGGTGTCTATTTATTCCATATCAGAGTCCACACAAGGATGTTTTTCCAGCTGGCAAAAACCATGCCCATTTCATGAGACGGCTTCCAGCAAAACATTCTCTTGCCCTCTCACGGGGCTGTTTTTAGCTAACAAATATGTGCCTCTCATGAGTCTGTTTTCAGCTGACCAAGACCGTGTGCCTTCTCACAAGTTTGTTTTCAACTGGGAATGAGCTAAAAATGTTTCTACATCTCACAAGTGGGGCCAAAATGAAAAAAAAACATAAAAGAAACAAAAACTTTTACTACAGAACCCCAAATAAAATAGGTTTTAAAAGGATCGAAGCTTATTATTACACAAGTAAGCAAGGGCATTAAAAAAAGCCTTGTAGCCTGTCTCCTGCTATTTCTTCATAAAATTGTGGGTAACATTTTAGTAACCAAACATTATAGTAAGTACCAAACCTTGGCTTTTAATAATAATAAGTAAGTTGGCCTTTTTGTAAAAGATTTGTTTTATTTTTAATTAGGCACATGTGTGCATGTCTACATTAGATTTGTGCATGTGTGAGTGCAGGTGCCTGCAGAGTCAAGAAGAAGACATCAGATTTCCAGTGCTGGAGTGACGGATGATTGTACGCATCCTGAAATGGGTGTTGGGAATCAAACATGAGTCCCTGTAAAAGCAGTACATGGGCTTACCTGCTGCTGAACCTCTGACCCAATCTGGATGACCGTAATTTATTTAATGTTTCAATGTCTGTCTGTCTCTCTGTCTGTCTCTCTGTCTGTCTCTCTGTCTGTCTCTCTGTCTGACTGTCTCTCAGTATGTATTTCACTGTTGTGCTTAGCAGAATATGTGGTACCTGTTGGAGTAAGTGATTGTTATTATTCATACTTTTCCATGAAATATGCTTTCTTCTAGGTTGTCTTTTACTTTCCCGTGTCCACTTTTCCATCTTTCTCTCAAATTTTCGCTTATACACATGTCTTAATAAGACTGACTAATCTTTTTGCAGTTTTAAAGTAATACACATTAGCTCTTTGACATTATGTTTTCTTAGTGTTTCACACATTTGTGCTAAATACATGTAATCCTTTCTATGTATGGCATATATGTTGTGTGTGTGTGTGTCCGTGTCCATGTTCGACTGTGTTCATGTGTGTGCATGGATGTATATGGGTGCAGTTGTCTTATTGATTCCTGTTGCCATTTTGATTAACTGACCTAATTCTATGTACATATTCCCTGTAGGCTCCTGAAAATGTCTAGATAATTATTTAAAACTCTCTAAAAATGAATGAGTGGTTCTAGTTAAGCAATTGTTAGCAATAGGGTTTCTACTTCTTCCCTCTTTATATGCCAAGCTGCCTTCAGAACCTTGAGCAGGACTCAACCTTTGCCTGATAGTTAGGGTGTCTTCTTGCTATCAATCAACCTTGCAGGGCCGTTTTCCTCGAGGGATCTACCTGATTTCAGCTGTCTCATTTAGCACATTCAGCTACAGCACCCCCCATCTAATAACTTACAGTTGCCTCCAGATGCATTTCTTTGAAAACTCTACTGTTGCCTCAAAAAATAATTTATTAACTTGTTTTCTATACCTTAAAACATTATTTTCCTGACTTTTCCATGACCAGTGGGACCACATTTCACCTAGACCAATAGAGGTGGAAAATAGAGTTGTTGACTTTTCTATGTCCGTGACCTTTGCATCCTATTGTACTTATGCTTTCCTTGCATCCTTTCTCCAAATTCATTTTAATATCTCTCTTTCCTACCTCATTACCAAGACTATATTATTTACATTTACACTATTATAATAGTCTTGGTGGGAATAACATTTAAAAAGCAAAAATAGGTTTGATAGTATCATAAAAGTAAACACAGATGACTGAAGAGTCATGCAAAGGGGTCATTATGCCCCCTTCAGAAGAGAAGACTTCAAGAGAGAGAAAAACAAAATAAAATCAATTTAATATTACCTAGGTACCATGTGGTGACTGTTCAATTTAATTAGAGTTGCAGATCTAGGTCTTAAGAATCTTGATGCACTATTACTATAACTTGAATGAGAAACTCAATAATCATTATTCTTTACAAGGGTAGTTCCCAGTAGGTGTGTAGTTAAAAAAATGACCAGAGGAGAAGGAAATGTGTAAGAGACTGGGAATTTCCATGTCTGGTAGACATTTACAAGGATATGAGAGTGAAAATAAATAAAGAAAAGCAATTTATTTCCATCATTTTGATCGATGGGTAACATGTGTGCAGCACTGATAGCAAATGGAGCAAGAATGCAATCTTATTTATGAATTTTATCTTCATAACAAACTCATGATATAACTTTGTCATTAGTTTCATTTACATAGTTGATGTTCCAAGTACATCCAAGGTAGGCTTCCTCTCTGACTCCATCAGCACCACACTGGACCCTGCTTCCATTATCTTTCCTACCTAGCTTTTGCCTCGTAATTGTTTCCGACCCCATCTTGTGCCCTTTGCAGTCTCTCACACTGCAATATCCAAACCGATCCTTTAAAAATGTACAGTAGATTACAGTATTCGTATGTGTGAAATCTCTCAGAGTCTAAATGTGACCCTTTACAGTTCATCTACTGAAATCTACCAATCAAGGGCACAATATTATGTGGTGGGTCCCTTTAAGGCGCGTAAGTGACAAATGTGGGCTTCTTCCTTGTCAAGGCACCTAGGGGAATCTTGTAATGATGTGACAAAAAGACAACAAGAAGACATGAGTAGTCAGTTGTCCCTGGACTCTTGAGTCTGCAGGCTGTTCGGTTTTAGCATCTCCAGTCTCCGGAATAGCAAACAGTGAATCCTGGTTGTTCATAAGTCTATGCTGTTTTGTTAGAGCATATAAACAGGCTAATACACTTCTCACTGCACTTAGAGGACTACTGAAGTCCTGCATACTGGACAAGCTCATGTGTGATCTGATGTCTATCTTTGCCTTTCCACATTTTTTTTGTCAATCCACTCCTTCACAATGTCTCCACTACCATGGCCTCAGGCTGCTGCTTCTGACACCTAGATTCTTCCCTCCTCATCTTTTGCACAAATGTTCTTTCAGTTCAGTCTTGTCCTGATCTTTCAATTGGCTCCTATCTACTCATGCCTCATGGTTTAATTTCAATTGCAATTTTTGAAGAATTCTTTGCTTTACATTTATGTCCCTCCAAAAAAATTGGTGGCAAGGTGTCATGTAGCTCAGACCAGCCTCTGACATTCTACATGAGTTCCTGATTTTTCTGTATCCACTTCTAAACTGCTGGGATGACAAATGTGCCCCAACCATGCCTGGCTTCTATCTTGTTCAAAAATGGTTTATCTTATTTGACTTTTAAAGTTTGCTCTATTAGTGCCCAATTTATATAGTGAAATTCATTCTTGAAGAAACTTGAGTCACAAATTTATGTCTTATGATTTTGTGCTCACGATTATTTATTCACACAATCAAAATACAGAACATTTTCATTAGTTAAGATGTTCCTAGGGTTGGAAAGATGGCTCAGCAGGTAAAAGTACATATTCATCTTGCAGAGGTGATCAGATCCCAGCACATACATGGATCACAACTGCTAGTGACACCAGTTGCAGGAGATTAGACACGTTTGACTTCTATGGGTACCATATACTGTACCCTCTTGTACACCCAAAATTAAACATATACATACATACATACATATATATATATACATATATATGCTTTATGAAACATGATTTCTAACTATTTCCTCTGAACTTGTGATATGTCTTTTTGTTCTCTTGAAAGTATATTTTAAGAGCACGGAATTTTAACTTTGGTAATTCCAATTATTCAACATTTTGTCGTTATTTCTATGAGTATTGTTTTTATAAAAATTGTTTAACATTCTCTCAAGGACAGAAATCTCTTTATTATCCCTTAAAATCATAGTCTTAATTTTATTGTTTAATCCAGTTAAATTTTGTAGTTTCAGACGGTAATGAAGGTGTATTTTTAACATAGTCTTTATTGTTTAGGCCCAGACTAAGCCTACAACATCTGAACATACCTGCCTTGAGAACTCTTCACTGGCAAGAAGATTGCTTTTAGAAATCATGAGGAAGCAAATCTCAGCTGTGCTCTCCAATGAGTTTTGGATATTAGCTTCACTTTTAAAACATCTTAACATTATGTACATGTGTGTGCACATGCATGCACGTGTGTGTGTGTGTGTGTGTGTGTGTGTGTGTGTGTGATTATGTGCATGTGAGGGCATTGCTTATGCTGCTGGATCCCTTGGTGCTAGGTACTGATTATTGTGAAATTCCAGATATTGATGTTGGGAAATGAACTGAGATCTTCTGTAAGAGCAACAAGCACTCTGAACCCCTGAGCTGTTTCTCCAGCCCCACCATTCCTATTCTAACAATGTTGCTTTTCCCTTAAGAACATAACTACC
The DNA here is from genome assembly GCA_907169655.1 of Acomys percivali. NCBI lineage: Eukaryota > Metazoa > Chordata > Mammalia > Rodentia > Muridae > Acomys > Acomys percivali. The sequence continues at coordinate 61,022,188 of OU015744.1, forward strand.
TAGCAAAGCAGCTTCAGTTTAGCTTGTAAGCATCTCTGTAATCCAGATCTTGCTGAAGTGATCAAATATATGTCATATTCTCTCCATCACCGCCCACGTGACATCCTGATATAGCGTGGTTTCTTCCCATCCTTTCTGGCATTATCAGGGATTCAAGTTATGCTAAGGGAAAGTTTGTACTATGTTGCTTAGTTAGCCAAATGATGCCATTCCTTGTTGTAGCATCTAATCAAATACCTCTATAACTTATTACCTACCACTTCGGTTTCAGGCCAGATCATCAAGTAAGAAGCTGAATAATTCTCTGAAATGTTTTGGCACTTCTTCTTAGACTATAATGGCCATCTTGACTCTTTGCTTTGTCTTTTCAGAAGGTTAAACATATATGCAGTTGTTAATTCTTCCACAAGCTCAAGGTCATTTGATTCATTCAGTATGTAAGTAAGATGAAGTCACTGATAAATGTTAAGCAGTTTCTGCATTGGGATTCAGGAACTGATAAGGAAGTTAGATGCTCTGCCTTCAAAGACATAATTTTCAGAGGAGATAGCTGCTGAATAAGAAATTACAAATGGCCTGGGGCTGGGGAGTTGCAGAGAGAAAGGCAGGAGATCTCAAGACATATAATGCCGTTGAGAAACCTCATAATTTTGTGTGTCTTGGATTAGTCATGTTGTTTTGTGGTTTGACTGTTCATGTAACACTTGAATATGTTTTGAAATTCACAGTTAATATACATACTCATATAAAGTAGTAATGGATTTAAGGTGAGCAGATGCCAGAACATGCGGTGTGCAGTACATCAACATTTGAAAGTGCCTGCAAACAGTTTATTCAATTAATGATAAAAATGGTGGATTCTCATTTGATAAGAAAATTAATTCAAATGTCTGCATCTCATTAAGCACACATGTCGAATTTATGTAGACTTAAAATATAACTATATAAAAGTATTAGAGTATTTTAACAGTCTTGATGTAGAAAATACTTTTGCTAAACTCATAAAAAGCTAATAAACTTGACAGTATAATATAAAAAGAATTAATCTATGAATGACAAAGAATTTAAAGGACTTTGTTGAGTGGCAATGAATTAGTGAGGAAAATATCTTTAATATATATTATGAAAATAAAGTTAGCATCCTCTTATGGTATTTAAACCAGTAAAAAAAAAAAGCCACTTAATCCTTGAAGAACATTGAGGAAACTATAAAGTGAAACTGACAATAAAATAAGAACCAAATAAAATTAAGACACGAATTTATGCTAATTAAAATTTTTAATTAAAGGAATGAAGTATTTTTATTCATCAAGTAAACAAAGATGATATGTTTCTTGATGTCTTATTTAAGTTAATGTTATAGAGAAGCAAAACACTCCAATAGAAATTGAAATGTACATTGGTCTTCATACTGATATTATTTCTGAGGAACTCTCTCAAAAGCACATAAAAATCTTTGTGATCAGAACTTTCAAATAGCATCCACGTTCAAAAAAATATTTGACACAATAACTTGACAAGTATGAAGTGCTATATTAATGACAGTCAAAAAGTTCTAAATGACATAATTAATCCTCATAAATAGAATAACTTTCAGTGTGTCAATTCAAGAAAATAATTGTGGTCTAATAAAACATTGAGATGTAGGTAAATCATTATCATTAAATAAGGAAAACAGGCTACATTATAATACATACAGTGTCGACCATTCACATATAAATAGTGTGTGTTTATGTGTGTCTGTGTCTATGTGTGTGTCTGTGTATTATTTTTTAAATTATCTGTATTATCTATAGGCCTGGCTAGCAATTAATCAAGACACAGACATTTGTTATATTTTAAAATAGCCTTAGTTAACCTGGGACAGGACAGATATCAATCTTCTAAACTACCTCCCATAGTGGGACAGGCATGGGACCCCTGCCTCAATCCCATGCCATCTGCTTCCAATAACTTCTATCAAGCTACTTCCCATCCATAACCCGATATACTTGCTCAAATTCTTCATCTGGGCCAGATTCTCCATCTATGCCTGCCATGTGCTTCTCCTCCATCTAACCCATGGCAGCCTTCCTCTCTTCACTTCAGGTCTCTCTCCTTTCTCCTCGTGGTGGTCTTTCTTCCCAGAATTCCTCTCTCTCCTAGCCACACCTGTCTCTTGCCCTGCCCAGGTGGGATGGCTTTTCATTAAGCAAAAGTTGGGCCACAGAGACAGCAGGCTATAACTAGCATAAAAATACATCAGACCATCCCCTAACATCTGTGTCTATGTGTGTGTATATCTATTTCTGTGTCTGAGTGTGTTTATGTCTATGTGTGAGTGTGTGTGTATGTGTGTGTGTGTGTGTGTGTGTGTGTATGTGTGTGTGTCAAATATTAAAAAAATATTTGTCCTGGGGGGCATGGTTTAGAGTGAAACAATTGTTTCTATTTGCGCAAATTTAATATTGTTTAAATTCCATTTATCATGAGTGTGACTGTCTTCATAGTAAAAAGTATTCATGTTAATCAGAGAATGAAAACAAAAGCATAAACACAGAGTAGCAGCCATTTCCATTCCCACTTTTTGCCTTTCATTTTCTGTCTACATATGCGCCCTTTAAATATGCTTGAATCACAACAAATGGATAGCTGGTGCTGTTGGGTCTTCCATTTACTAAGTCATTAACCTGCTGTGTATCATCCTCCTGCTCTGACTCTGTTCATATCGGGGGGAGGGGGGGGAGCATTGGAGATCGAAGAAATGGCAATTAAACCCTTTCTGTTACCTGGACCTGGTGGTTTAAGACTCATGTATTGTAATACTTGGACCTTTGTTGGTGGCACTGTTTTTATAGGTCATGAAACCATGAGAAGGTGGAGCCTTGCTGGAGGAAGTACATTACTAAGGTTTATAACTTCACCCCACTTCCTGTTCTGTCTCTGCTTCCTATATGTGCATGGCCATGTGACAACCCAGCCTTCTGCCCTTGCTGGCACAGCCTGTCTTCCCTGCCATTATGGATTCTATTGCTCTGGAATAGTATACACTAGGTCATTGTTGCTTTTGTTTATGGAATTTTGTTACAGGAACAACAAAGTGGCTAATACACCAGGATATGCATTCATCAATAACTTACTAAACTTTGTATGTGCCTGGAGCTACTCTAGATGTGACAGCTGTGTCTTATCACAATTGTCTTCTTCTCTTATTAGAAACAGAAGCCATCAAAATTCATTTTATATACTTTTATTTACAATAAATAGAGACATGCCTGGTCTGCACATGATTTACTCAACATTTATCTCATTGAATATGATAAAATTCTTTAAATAACGAGGGTTTTTACTCACTCCAATCTAAGGTCACAATCATTTAAATACCTTGCAGCGAACATATGCTTGTAAACCCACGGTAGCTGAATTAATGAGAATATAAATGGGTCTGTTGATGGAGAAGGAAAAAAGACTGAAGGAAAACCACATGGAGTCAGGAAGCGAGTTCCATATTTATCTTCCTTACAGGTTCCTAAGTGGGAGATGAAGATAAAGACAATGCGGGAGATTATCAGTAAAGTTGATAATACTATAATAAACATAAGCAGATTTCTTCCCGTTTCTTGTTTCAAATTCTCAATTGCTTCTTCTGTGCGTGAGTGTGTTAGGGAACTAGTTTCCCTGATGGCAGATGCCGGTGTTGGCAAGCTGAATGGAGCTAAACATGGTGCCAGGTAGAGGTCCAGAAACAGGCATGTTCTGGCAAGCGAATAAAGCAAAGCAAAAGGCAAATGCCTGAAGCGGGTAAGGGAGGGAGGGAGACGTGAGCAAGCACAACGTGTGACCATAGTAGCTGGGATATAATGTGGGGGTACTCTGTGTTCAGAACTAGGAACACATTTAGTCTTTAAAGAAGTTTGAGGCCACAGTGAGAAGTCTTCATTGTTAAATGCTTGGTACCAGCTGGTGGTGCTGTTGGGCTATTTCAAAGTGGTGGGAACATCCAGCTGCAGGAAATGGGTCAGTGGTTGTGTGCCTCAGAAAGCTAGGGAATGCTCTAGTGGTTCCTTCCTTCCTTCCTTCCTTCCTTCCTTCCTTCCTTCCTTCCTTC
>OU015744.1:61026284-61088870 GCA_907169655.1 Acomys percivali
TTCCTTCCTTCCTTCCTTCCTTCCTTCCTTCCTTCCTTCCTTCCTTCCTTCCTTCCTTCCTTCCTTCCTTTTTGCCCTCCCTTTCTTCCTGTCCCCACTCCCTCTCTCCCTTAGGCGAGACACAAATCACTCTACACTTGCACCATCTCTACTGTGATGTTCTAGCCCACTTCAGGCCCAAAAGCAATGCATCCGAGTGACTGTGCATGGGAGCTAATAATACCACGAGATGAATACACCTTATATGGCCTCTGCTGGTTTAACTCAGGTATTCGATATATGCCAGTACAAAGCTGAGAACATTGAGCTCCTAGGAACTTGCGTGAAGTCCCTCTGTGCCGTGTGGTCTCAGAGAGGGGACCTATGCTGCAAGTGGAGCCTCCCTCTAGCTTCTCAGTGGAAGCCAGCTTACCAGGAAGCTCATTAGTAAAGATGGCTAGACCTCTCAATGGTGTGAAACTCAGGCACCTGTAAGGCCAAAGGGAAAACATGGCCCGCGTGCATATCCACACTTTCCTAGATCCTCTGATTATCTGTATGGACCTATTGCTCGGCTTTCCTCCATCTCCACCTGCTATTGTACTCTTCCATGCATGCATTTGGCCCTCTACCTTTCTTCCCACTTTTGTTTTAGATTTAAATGAGAACTAGATTTCTATCTTCATGGTAGAGATCCTTCACTACACTAATGGCAAACAGAAACTGACAACCTTTACTCTTTATGAAGAAATTTAGATAATTTTATATTCCCCTTGTCCACTTAAGCTCTAAGCTTTAACTAGGTCAATTGGATGGAGTGGAAAAGATACTTTATTCTCCCCAAATAGTTGACTACTAGCCATCAGTGCCAGAATCCTCATCCTCAGGCAGGTGCATGCTGGGACATTCTTTGGGTTAGCATTGCATGCACCCATTAGCCTGCAAACAGGCTCCTGCTGTTAGTTACTGTATATATTTTTCTTTATGGCTTTTGAAATCTTTTTGAGTTTTTATTTATTTTTTATTTTATTAATTTATTCTTGTTACATCTCAATGGTTATCCCATCCCTTGTATCCTCCCATTCTTCCCTCCCTCCCAGTTTCCCCTTATTCCCCTCCCCTATGACTGTTCCTGAGAGGGATTACCTCCCTCTGTATATGCTCATAGGGTATCAAGTCTCTTCTTGGTGACCTGCTGTCCTTCCTCTAAGTGCCACCAGGTCTCCCCCTCCAGGGAACATGGTCAAATGTGAGGCACCAGAGTACGTGAGAAAGTCATATCCCACTCTCCACTCAAGTGTGGAGACTGTTCTGACCATTGGCTAGATCTAGGTATGGGTTTAAAGTTTACCGCCTGTCTTGTCCTTGACTGGTGCCTTAGTTTGAGCGGGACCCCTTGGCCAAAATCTGCCTATCATAATGTTCTACTTCATCCCATAGGTGAGGCTAGCCTTAAACTCTCAGCAATCTTCCTCCCCAGCCTTGCAAATATGGGTATCATAGATTTGAGCCACCATACCTGGACAATTTTCATTTCTTTGGATTTCTTATTTCATGTTTGTACACTTAAGCATGAAAAGAGAAGTTGGCAATCAATTTTTTTCTCCATGTATTCAGTGTATCCACTGAAATTCCTCCATTCGTGATAAATAACTACACTTGTTACAAATAGAAAGAGCTTAATTGAAAGTGTTGGTTGTATTATACCTGGCCATTTGTATATGCAGAAGCCAGATGCCATCTGGGAAGTGGAAAACCACTTTCCAGTGCAGTATTTTTAATTATGTCTTTTCACCTGAGCTGCAGGGCACAAGTTCCATTTTCTCGCTGCTCATTATTAATAGAACCCACTAGCACCAGACTTTCTAATTTCATATTTTAAGTGAATTTAGCATGCAAAGTATTCTGAAATGGCATTAGCAGTGTAGTTAAGATAATACCTCAGTTCTGGAATTTCGTCTCTTCACACAGATCGTTAGATGTGACTCAGATTGACTGATTATCCCATCACTTTGGAACACTTACACAATCTGTGTGTTATGGCAAATTTGTGCAATGTGTGACAGTGATTTTATTTACATTTTAGAAACATTTGAACTTTCGGAAACTGTGTGTTTGGTTCTGTTATTTGTGATGTTTTTTAATATATATATATATATATATATATATATATATATATATATATATGGCTTTGTCCACTCTACAGCCTTTCAAGCAGCTTCGGATTAATTAACCTTAGCATAATTGAATTCTCTAGCCTACATCCCTCAGTCCCTTCGCTAAGATACTAAATAATAAGTGATCCCAATGAGCATGGGAGAGGAGAGCTTTAAGGGGACAGAAGGAAGGAGCAGGCTTGCCCAGTTTCTGTTCCCAGTCCTGCCACTGTTCCTTCAGTGTCTGGAGTTTCCTGCTCCCTGCTCCTTTTTTTCCCTCTGGCAACAGAATGAGAGGAATAGCAAGCCACAGCCGGGTAGTGCTGGAGTGTGAAAGAATGAATGCCTAAAATGTGCTTTGAGAGCCTCAAGTAAAATGTGCCATGCTTCATGTGGAAATTATTATTAGTTCATTCTTCATGCACTTTTAGTCCTTGCCCTCTAGGCTCAGACTGCCAGCCAAGGCACCAATTACTGTCGATGGGCTGTTGGTTCTTAGATGTGAACACCTGTCCTCAAGCAAATGAACTGAGATAATATACACCAATTTACCATGTGTGGATAGACCCTACAAATTGAATCTCCAAAATACAGTCTGCGTTGAATAACAAATGACACTGGGTTTAAATGACAGGAAATAGACTGGATACAATAGCTCGGGCATCTGTGTCTGTGCAGGTCTTTGTCCACCCAGGCTGGTGCTGTCACACCAAGCCAGGCATCCCTTTGCATTCTCAAGGCTAACTAGGGAGCCATTTTAGGCATTCTTTCTTTATCACTCCAGCTCTACATGGTCTGGGCTTGTTATTGCTCTTATGTTATTGTTAGGGGAAAAAAAAAGCAACAGAGAGTGTCTGACTCCAGGAACTAGAGGGGAACAGTAGAAAGACTGAGGATGGAGAATGGGAAGCTTGGCCCTTCCTTCTGTTCCTTGAAAGCCCTCCTCCCCTGTGCTCATGGAGAAAACCACTAAAGAATTGCTCAACCATGTTCACAGCAGCTTTATTCATAATAGCCAGAGTCTGGAAACAACCTATATGTCCCTCAACTGTGGTGCATTTACACAATGGAATAGTACTCAGCTATTAAAAACAAGTAAATCTTGCAGGCAAATGGATGGAAGTAGAAAAGATCATTCTGAGTGAGGTAACTCAGACTCAGAAAGACATGCATGGTATATACTTATAAGTGAATATTAGCCACATAATACAAGATAAACACACTATAATACACAGACCTAAAGAAACTAAATAACAAGGAGGACCCTAGGGAGAATGTTTAATTCTTATTCAGAATAACAAACAGAACAGACATTGGAAGCAGCTGAAGAGAAAAAAAATACAGGAAGGGGCCCTACCATAGAGGTCCTCTGAAAGACTCTACCCAGCAGGAGCTCCAAGCAAACTCTGGGGGTATAGCACAGGGAGTCTTATGGAAGAGTTGGGGAGTAGAAGGATCTGGAAGGGTCAGAAGCTCCACAAGGAGACCAATGGAGTAAAATATCTGGGCAGAGGAGGGAGGTGCTACAAAAATTGATGAACCAATCAAGGACATGCTTGGTAAGGATCTAGCCCCTCTGTTCAGATGAAGTAGATAGACATCACAGTCTCCTTGTGGATTCCATAATATGAGGAGTAGGGACTACTTCTGACATGGACTCTGGCCTCACATGCTGATCACTTCCCCTTGGTGTGCAGCCTTGTGAGGCCTCAGAGAAGAGGATACAGGTAGTCCACATGAGACTGGATAAGCTGTGGTCAGATGTTAGAGGAAGAAGGCTCCCCTTTCTGAGGACTAGGGGATGGAGCCAGGGGGTGTGAGGGAGGGAGGGTGGGACTGGGAGGCAATGAGGGAGGGGGCTACAGTTGGGATGTAAAGTGAACAAATTAAAAAAAAAAGAATTGCTGGCTTTCCTGGGGTGGCCTCATGGTGATCAGGTCATTAAAACCAGGCCTGGGCAGCCTTGGTCCCACATGGCTCATCAGATAAGATAAAACTGCAGAGATTTCAGGGCCCTACACATTCATATATAAAGAAACATGCATCAGGCAACTGGATGAGCTGTCCATTAAAAAACAAAACCAAACAAACGAACAAAAAACAAAAACAAAAACAAAACCATTGCCCTGGAATTTATAGGGCAGAAATTTTATGAGTGAAAATGGTGAAAGAGAGGAATGGTACAGTGGTGGAGGAAATAAATGGTCAAGGACAGTGGGACATTTGTGTAAATCTTATGCCCACCTTGGCCAGCACTGTGGTTGTTGGAAGATTATATCCCAAAATGTCCGTGGACCCCAGTCTCTTTCCTTGCCAATATTACACAATGACAATTATATGAATGATGGTTTCTCTGTCATCCATTTGACTAGCTGGTGCAATGATGGGTTTAATTGTCAAGATGGCAGCCTTATCTCAGTCTGGTGATCTCTGGGAAACAATTTTGGGTGAAGAGGAAAAGAACTTCATTGGAATGTGTTCTGGTTTTGTGAGTATCTCATTGGGAGGGTAAGAATACTTAAGTTTGTTTCATGTGTTTCAAACAAGTCCCTTCAAGGTAATTGCAGTGCACAGTCAGGACGTGATACCTAACACACTTCACTTATTCATACTTTCATATGATTATGCATTTGTAGAATTTTATAGTGTTTAATTGATTTTGTTGGTTGGGTAATAACCTTAGAGTATATAAAGGCATATAGAACACCATCCCTATTGCTGTCTTTATTATATAGGCACAGTTAACTATAATTTTTTCCTTTCTTAATTTACATACTAACCAGTCAGAACTCTGGGTCCAATTTCCTGTGATTATATCAATTTCAAACATCCCCTCACATTTAAAGAACAACAGAATGCAAAAGATCTTTATAAACTACACATATGATAGAGGGTTAGTATCCAAAGTATATAAAGAACTCAAGACACTAGCTATCAAGAAAACAAATAACCTAGTTAAAAAAGGAACACAGTTCCAAACAGAGAGCTCTCAGTAGAGGAAACTCAAGTGGGTGAGAAACACTTGAAGAAATTTTCACCGTCCTTAGCCATCAGGGAAATGCAAATCAAAACTACTTTTGATATTTCCCTTTCACAGGATAGGCAAGATCAACAGAACAAGTGACAGCTCATGCTGGTGAGAAGGTGGAGTCAGAAGGACATTCACACATTGCTGGTGGGATTGCAAACTTACACAGCAACTATGGAATTCAGTGTGTTGATTTAGGAATTGATCTACCTCAAAATCCACTACACCACTCTTGGGCATAATTCAAAGGATGCCTCCCACAAGGACACTTGCTCATCCATCTTCATTGCTCCTCTATTCTTAATAGCTAGATGTCCCTTGATAGAAGAGTAGACAAAGAAAATGTGATAGATTTACATAGTAATTCAGAGATTTAAAAAATTACACCATGAAATTTGCAAACAAATGGATGGAACTAGAAAAAAAATCACTGAGTGCAGTGTCCAAGACCCAGAAAGACAAATATGGTATATATTCACTTCTATGTGGCTATTAGCAGTTTAGTTGATATAAACAAGCTACGATCCATAGAGGCACAAAGAGTAGATATAGAGTAAAGGACTAGAGGGAGCAGAAATATCTCATTAGTAAAAGAAAATAAAATAGAAATAGTAAAATAAAATAAATAGTGGAAGGGACTTGGGATAGGAGGACCATGTGCGGAAGGAGAGGGAAAGGGGGTTGTATGAGGGAATAACATGGAAATTAAGGCACATTTGAGGAATAGTACTAAACCCTAACACAGTAGAAACTATATATATATATATATATGTATATATATTAGTATATATATAGTATAATAATATATATATATAATCGCTAAATAAATGAGATAAACAGAATCACAACTGGCCATTTCTTACCACCCAATGAAAATTCCAGGATCTGGACTGAGTTATATCTAATTGAAATGTTGGCCATAGGTGTCCTTTGGGAACTCACAAACAATCTACGATGTTTACCAAGACTGTAGATTGCTCTTCATACACTGAAGGTCCTAACGCTGAAGACAACATGTATATAGAAAAAGAGATGTGGAGCTGCTGCCTACATAGAGCCATTACCCTAATGGTCCAGCATCTTTTGTATAAGATAGCGGTCTGCTCAATATGAGTAACGCAAAGAACAAGGCAAAGACTAACCCTTTATGTACAATGGTGGCTTGCCTAAAAGAAATGCTAGGGCAATGGTGGCACACAAGCTTGAGAGAATAACCAACCAGTAAGTGATTTGAATCAAGGCTTAAGGCTCACTTTATGAGATGTAACCTATACTTGACCTTGCTTGGGTGAGCAAGAACCTGAAAGTAGATAGCCCAGAGACCGAGGAGAAAACCAAATAATACTACTCTAAAAAGATAAATAAAATAAGAAATAAATAAAGAAAAATATAGTAATAAAATGATTCCTGATGATATTCTGCTAATAGATCAATGCCTTGTTCAGTTATCATCAAAGAAATTTCCTCCAGCAACAAATGGGAATAAATATAGAGACCCACAGCCAGACATTATGCAGAAAATGAGAGACCTGGGAGCACTCAGGAAGAAAAGGTGGAAAGAGTGTAAAAGGCAGCAGGAATGGGGGCAGCAAGGGAACAAGGCCCTCTTACAACTAATCAAGGCACATGTGGACTCACAGAGCCTGAAGCAGCAAGCCCAGGGTCTGCAGTATGTTCTCTGTATATACATTAGGCTTCTGGTTTGGTGCTTTTATGAGCTCCCTGAATGAGCAAAGAAGTTGGTCTCTGATTCTTGTACCTTGGGCTCTTTTCCTTCTCTTGGTTTGTCTTGTCCAACTTGAAAGTGATAGTTTTTGTTTTAACTCCAAAGTGATAGTTTTTGTTTTATCATATTATATTTTATTTTGCAGTCATCAAAATGAATAAATGAAAGAATGAATGAGTGAATGAATGAAAACCTAACCACAAGGGCAAAGTTTAACAACTGAACTGTTGTTGGGAGAGGGAAAATCAGTTTTCTCTAGTGTACTGGCACTAGGTATTCCAACTGTTCCAGTAGAGTACCTGACCAACATATTGTATGTCTCCACAGGTGTGTGTGTGTGTTTGTGTGTGTGTGTGTGTGTGTGTGTGTGTGTGTAATTTTATTCCGTATAGTTACATTTTTTGTTTTTTGTTTTGTTTTTTGGAGTGGTTTTATTTAGTTTTCTTGGTTTGTTGTTTGAGAAAGAACTTAGAATTGGATAGAGGAAGATCTGTAGGGACTTAGGGAAGGGGAAGAATATAATGAAAGCATATGTTGTTTTAAATTTGAGAAAAACCACAACAAGAAGGGTGTTTGTTGATTTAAAATGATATCCCTATAATTATATATCTTTATTCCATTGCCTTTTCTCAACAAAAAGTGTGTAATCTGGAAAGAAAAAGACATCAATGGCTATTTTTCATTTATTATATACCTTTACAGAGAAGATTTGCTTTAGTTTAGACTCTTCATAATGGCACTGGAGTATATGACTCAGAGAAAAGTGCCTGTCCGGTGTCTAGCTCCTGTCACTGAAACAGTTCTGAATTCAATGAGATGAAAGGAGACATCAACACATGCTATTAGGGCTTCCCATCCTGCAGAGAGTCTTCTGTCTCCCGGGATCATGCCTGCAGAGGCTTCAGAATGTTCCTCTTGTGATTGCATTTCACAGAATTCTTCACTTCCAGGCATGGTAAGTCCTAAGAGCTCCCTAACCTACCCCCGCTTTAGCATCTCAGCCTTCATCTGAAGCCTCTTAATGTGTCTTGCAGTTTATTGTTTTAGTATACCAAATAAGAAATCAAGTTCTCTTTTTTTTCTCCACATCCAAAGATCTTTCATTGTTCTGAGCATCTTCTTAGAATTTACCTGTGAATCTGTCCCAATTCCAGACCTGATAAGTGATGATGAATGAGCTGATCTGTCTGTGTTAAATATAGGATAATGAGAAAAGAGTAGGCTCAAATGCTGCCACCAACTCTACTACCTACTTACACTCATTTTCCCCAGCTATGAACTTTTTAACACCTTTTTTATTCATTCAGTCTACTGTGCCATTTTCCAATGTTTTGCCAAAACCTCTTTTGGATGAATCCAGCAAAAGTAAGATAACCGAATCCTGAGAAATACAACCTGACAAGTAGCATTCTGCCTATTGGGGTAGAGCAAGGCAAGCAGGAGGCATGCATTGGCAGATTGGCCACCTAGCATAGCACCCAGCATTCAGCACTTTCACTATGTTTAAGAATTATCTTCACTTTAAGAATGTGGGTTCCTAATAGCAGGTATTGTACCCAACCAACTCAATTATAATACAAGGTTTACTTCCAATACCTTGAAAGTGGTGCTGCAGAACACTTAAGATAATTAAGTAATACAAGCTAATTGTTAATTGAACAAATCATGGTCATGTCAAATACTAGTCTATTTTATCACAAGAATATATAGCCTATGTCTAACAGATAGATATGATTCTATAGATATATAATGTAAAATAGACAAGGTCTTCAAAAGTCTCTGAGACATACAGAATATAGCATTTAAAGCTGTTTTATTATTCTAAAGATTCTTTGACAGCAAGACAGGCTAACTCCTGGCAACACCTAATCTACCTCAAAGAAGATGATGAGCATCAAAGAACCTCCTTATGGAGATGGTTTCAAATGTGACAAACCAGCAACTGGGGAAAATGTCCATGTTTCTGCCACAGAGAGAATTCTGCCTAAAAATGGGCAAGCTTGGATGCAGGCAGAGTCGACAGCTGAACTATGCCAAGACAGAATATGCAAGTCCTCAATAGTTCTTGTGTCGCATATATGTCTGTCAGTTATATTGGGCCAGAAGGCTGAAGATTATGCTCCAATGTTGTAGAGAGTTTTGGATGACTTTTCAGGCAGTAAACTGTCTCTGTCATTTTTTTGGTTTGGAAGCTGCTCACCTGCACTTCTGGTTCACTCTGGTAATTAAGTTTTATTCCTTCTCAAGTCTCTGATGGGCTTAAAAGCCAGATAGTTTATTCTTGTAGTTAATCTTAGTTGGTTAGGGGTAAGAATGTTTTTTAGATCTAGATAGATGTTTTAAGTTAATAGAGATGAGATAGGACAAATATAGATTTTCATTCAGAATTTTAGACCCAACAATATAGGAAAGATGTTTACTTAAAAGTTTGCCCCTGGTGGGGGGAGACCTAGTGGCACTCAGAGGAAGGACAGCAGGTCACCGAGAAGAGACTTGATACCCTATGAGCATATACAGGGGGAGGTAATCCCTCTCAGGAATAGTCATAGGGGAGGGGAATAAGGGGAAAATGGGAGGGAGGGGAGAATGGGAGGATACAAGGGATGGGATAACCATAGAGATGTAACAAGAATAAATTAATAAAAATAAAAAATAAAAATAAATTTAAAAAAAAGTTTGCCAAATGGCCAAGTCAGTATGAATGTAACATTTATATAATTCCTGATTGTCTCATCGTTCCTCCTGCTGTATGCAGTTTATTTTACTTGTGTGTAATAATATAAATGTATATGTTAAAAAGAAACATAAAAATTTTTCAAGGAAAAAAAAAGAATAAATGTGCTAGCAAGGTAAGGACAAGCAGGCAGAGTGAGAGCTTGCTTCTTCCGCGCATTTATATGGGCACAAGGATGTGGCCCAGATGAAAAGTGTGTCTCCCTGCTTCAAAGTTTGCTTCAAAGGCATATTGTGCTGTCTTCTAGCCTCTGACTCAAATCAGAGCTGTGTTTTCGAAGCCACGTCAGACTAGAAGTGCATTCATCCCCTTCAAACCGAGAAGAAAATCTCTTAGAGGTGTGTTCTCCATTTCTGCATTGTAGTTCACTACAGATATAGTCAAGCTGACAACCAAGAGTGGCCACCACAACTACTTAATTACATACAGAAATGATAAAAATGTGAGCATCACAGTGTACATGAAAGAGCTATGAACAAACAGTAGCTTGATGGTGGTATTCAAATCTTTCATGACTATCAGAAGAAACCCTCATGGAAAAATCTTCCAGATATGGGATATTGACGCTGCTCCAGTTTGTCCACAACTGACAAATACATCGTGAGAGGGCGCATGATCTTTCTCATCTGGGAACTACATCATGTGGGGGAGCATGGTCTTTGCCAGTGCCAATAAATGCCAAACTGGGGGCTCGGAGAAAAGCTGCTGGTGCACTCTTTCCCCTGCTGCTCCTGGTTTCTATTGATGCAATTTTATGAGAAGTCAGAGATATCCTGTAAAGAGGATTGGAGTGGTCCTCAAGGAACCCAATGACCCTGGGATCCCAGGTGCATGTGCTGGAAAGTCTGGGTGCTCCGTGAGGGGAGAGTGGATCTGTCCAATCCAGTGGAATCCCAAGCAGTGTCATGCAGAGAGCAACCTAGGTTTGCCTGATGAAGAAGCTCTTCTGATAATCTCGGAGGGCCTTTGCCATGAGAAGTGCAGGTCTCTTCTTCGCCTTTCTCTTGTTGTTGCTGCCGCCTACCCCAGATGGCAAGCAGGGAGCCCCCTGCATGAGGCTGTGGGTAGAGGCCTCAGGGCGCAGGTGGTTTTCAGAGAAAGGTGCCCCCTCCTGGGGTCCTGACTCTTCCTGCTGGTCTGGGTTCTTGACCTGGGTGTAGAAGGTGGCCATCTTGGTTTGTAGGCGTCCTTGCCTTGCTTTGACTTGTCTGCTTTGGATGCGGGACTCCTTGAGCTGCAGGTATGTTTGGGTCTCAGTCTGGCTGTGGGTTTGCTTGCAGGGCTGGGTCTCCAGGGGCGGGGACTCCTCCTATGGCTGCCCAGATTCAGCTACCTGGGCCTTAGCTGGGGCGGCTCCGTGGTGAGCACCCCAGGTACCAGTGAGATCATCATCCCTTGGTGGGATTTCTGCGGGAGACCACCGGCAGGCCTGGGACCTGGAAATTCACCCTGCTAGCTCACAGTTCAGCCTCTTGGTCAGTGTTCCAGGAAAAACACTCCAGTCCATGCAGGGGGATGCAGACTTGGCGACTGGGGTGGGACTCAGAACACTTGGATTCAAATCATTGCAGCTTAAAGACTGGCCTAGAAGCACCTTGGCCCCAGGGCTCTGGGTCTCAGCTTTCCAGGAGCTCTTCCTCTTCCTCTTTCAGGGTGGCAGGAGTAGTAGGGGCTGCAGGGACAGCAGGGACAGCAATAGAAGAGAAGGAGACCTCTCATAGTTGAGGCATGCCTCAAAAGACCCACTTGAGGGCATCCTCCTTAGACCAGTAGAGTGGGATCTTTCTGCATCCTCGGATCCTCTTTTCTCATGGCTCTAGGCTTCCACTGTCGGTTGTGGTCTCCTCTGTGCTTGTGTGTGTGCTTTTCTTCCTGCTGGGGCCAGGGCTGCCACTGCTGACCTCTAAGACCTCTCTTTCTCTCGTTATCCTGTGGTTTCCTGGATTTGAGTACAGGTGCCTTTTCTTCTGTAGAGGTTCTCGGGCTCTCTGAATTCAGGTTCCTCACCTAGGCTGAGTCTTGTGGGTACCGGTCCAGGTCTGGGTCTGCCTCAGGCTGGGGTCCAGCAGGGACCTCTCTGACGACCTGGCCTCCAAGTCCTTGGCAAAGGGCACCAGGATCTGCTGTTTCCTCAAGCCCTTGATGGTTTGCCTGAAACCAATCTCTGCCAGGATGTCGGACAGGATGGGCAGAGAAGAGAGTTTCTTCGGGGTTTTGTAGAGCTTGCGAGGGTCCATCTCTCTGCATAGCCCGCAGCTTCTGCTGGGCTTCTGGGTGCCAGCCTGCTTCCATCTCCATAGCTGAGGACAGGACTGGGCACTCCGGGGGCAGCACAGTGGAGTGAGCTTCTCCCTTTCTTGGGGCGGTGGCTAGGTATGTCTCTGTGGCAGAGGACACGGATTTTGGGCTCACCTGCTGGTCCTAGTCCAGTCTACAGCTTCTGCTTGGCTGCCGCTGGTTACGACCTCTATACTCTTGGATACTTATACTGGCTGGGCCATGCCCTGCCCTCAAAACCGTTCAGTCACACACCAGAGCTGCTTGTTCCCGCCACATCCTTTCCCACTTCCAACTCTGTGAGCCATGCTCTCTCCTTAGCTCCCAAGCCTTCCTCTCTGCCCCCAGAGCCCAACTTGACAGACCCAGTGGGTCCCGGAACATTGCCTTCCTCACAGGTAACCTCTGTGCGATGTGGACCTCTACAAGTTCCTGGCTTGTACAGACTCTTGCGAGAGCCTGCTTACCAGTGGAGAGCACCAGCTTCAGGGGCAGGCCATGGACTGCATCCACTCACACTGGAGGAGGTTGAAAACAAAACCAAAACCAAAAGAGACCATGGAACCTGTGTCTCCACTCTGATTTTGTACTGTTCACTATGGATAAGGATGCTTCCGTCCCCATCAAGTTGCCTTCTGGGGCAAGTGGATTTCCACAGTGATATTGGATGTCCTAGCTTTTAAGCCTTCCCCTCTGTCTTGCTTACCGCCATTCCCTCCCTCCTGCTTCCCTCAAGCTAGTTACACATAACAGTCCACGCAGGTGAACACATTTTTCTTTTCCATTCTGATATTGGGCTATTGGTTCTTCACTTCTCCTGTATCCAAGATCTGTCCCCCCTCTCTCCCCCTCCTTCCCTCCCCCCTCTTATCTCTCTCACACACTTCCCTTGGTATTTCGTTCATTTCCTTATATTTTACTCACTATTAAATACACTTAATTTAAACTTTAACTTTAATTAAGCATGAGCTGCATGTTTACATGCCCTGCTTCCATCACATTTTTACAGGACAATTGTCTATATATCTGTGAATCTATTTAACTATTTTTATATTACAATGCATATGTACGCATGTACAGCTATTTATTGGCTTTCTATCTCTATGTACAAAAACCAAGCAACTGTCTATGTATGTATCTATCTACTACTCTAGCTGTCATTATACCCATATGCATACATACATACATTTATGCAAAAATATGTGCATATTGGACTGGAAAGATGGCTCAGAGGTTAAGAGCACTGGCTGCTCTTCCAAAGGTCCTGAGTTCAATTCCCAGCAACCATATGGTGGCTCACAACCATCTGTGATGAGATCTGGTGCACTCTTCTGGTGTGCAGGTGTATATGCAGACAGAAAACTGTATACTAATGAATAAATAAATCATTAAAAAACAAAAAATAGGAGGCATATTTAATATGCTATGAATTTAGGAATATGGTTATCTTAAATTTGTATACTATGCTTCAAACAAAATTAGTTTCATCATATGTTCTCTGGGGACAGTTGTTCAATTTTGAAGTGCAAATTATAATGACCTAAGGAACAGGTTTTAAAACATGGTTTATTTGAACAGAATGCTAGAATTTTCTTATTTAATGAAACAAAGTAGAATTTAGGTATGTATATGTTTTATGACTAAACATAGCAAAATAAACACGTCTGTATATCTATTCTCCTTGGCAAAACCTGGAACATAATCATCCCTACTAATGTTCTTTCTAAGTAGAAATGAGTCCTAGTAAAAGCTGCAGATGAGGTCTTACTATGTCTTATATTGAGGAACTACACATTACAACCATGGTGATCATTTTGCAATTCTTTCCTTTGCATTTTTCTTACTTTTATATTTATATTTCATAGTGAGTAATAAGTTTTTTAGATTTTGGCTCTTTTTGTTAAAAATGTACTTATTCTTGGATGGCTTAATTGAAAGATTAACTATATGCAAATTTGGCTCAGGCACTGACCCTGAAATTACTTGACAGTAATAAATTCCCATTCAAATATCATAATGTTGCCTGCTTTCCTTGAGCATACATTTTTCTATTTGATTAGATTTATTGTATACATTGTTTTATTATCTTTTCTCTAAAGTATTTTCTGATCTCCTCATTGTCTCTGAAGCCTTGAAATTTCAATGAAATTATCAGTATGTGGATTTATGGCATACTACATTGTATCTGATATGCTTTTTAAACCCACAATACTTATTAGATTAATACCTTAATATAGTTGGATTGATTTTCCAGAATAAAAATATACATTCTAAATGTACATATGCTATACACATACAACTTTTATAAATACAAAAACCCGGCTTTGTTAGAAACTTCTTACCTATTTTTAATGTTAATTTGGTCTTGCTTGAATATTTTCTTAAGTGCATTGACTAATTTATTTTGTAACTATAATTAAATTTTTGGTTTCCACTAACCCTTTTTCTCTGGTGGCTTCAGTCTTTATTTTATGGGTTCAATATCTTCTTACACTTCTCTGAGGGGGTTAATTGAGTTATTTTTAACTTTCATTTGGGTTCTTAAGTCATTCTTGTTTCCTATGAGATTAATTTTTGCTTTATTCATTTTGATTCTGTTCAGAGCTGCTATTGGTTTTCTTCCAATAGGTATTGATCCTTGGATATTGCTTTGTACATTTTAAATGAAAAATTGCAATTATTAATACAGATTTGTTTATGTTATTGTATGCTTCCTATTATGAGAGGTGTGATCTATTTGTTTTAATCAGTGTATACTTTTTGGAATAAGTTCTGTCTTGTGTGGGTTACTGAGGTCGAACGAATGGGGTAGTCTGGCTGATTTGTATATTGTACTAGCCAGGGCTCTCTAGAGGAACAGAACTGATTATCTATGTATCTATGTATCTATATATCTATGTACCTATGTGTCTATCATCTATCTATCTATCTATCTATCTATCTATCTATCTATCTATCTGTGTATCAATCAATCAATCAATCATATATTTACCTATCTATCATCTATCTATCTACCATTATCTATCTATAGCTACATAATCATACATATGATTTGCTAGAGTGGTTTACAAATTGTGATCCAGCTAGTCCAATAACTGCTACCTTCTGAAGGAGGCCAGCATCACTGAGGCACACTTTCCTGTCAAGTAATTTCAGGGTCAGTACCTGAGCCAACTGGACAAACTGTTTTGTGTATGACAGAGATGTGAGTGTCTAAGACTATTGGGACCCAGAAGGTCATTATTGAGATCCAGGTGTTGGACATTGAGCTATTTATTCTGTTGGATTTTTTATTTGACTGTAACTGTTCCCTGGTTCTTCCTTTTTGGAATAAGAAAATGTGTAATTTGCTTTTGGTTTTACAGGAACCAACAGTTAAGAGACTTTGTATTTTTAAGGAAAACTTTAACTATGTTTTCTATTGTGGTGATTATGTGAAATCTTGGAGATAAGAAATGAAAAGTGCATAGTTTAATGTGATGTTTTTGTGGTGACTAGGGGAATGTAATAGCTTTTGTCAAGTAGTTCCTGTCCAACAATTCTGAAATAATAAAAATCATCACCTTTTTTAGTATCCCAGGTAAAGGACGAGATGATGATCCTAGAACTATTAAATTCAATATTTAAGTTATAAGAGTGATTTATAACTCTTGTGCACCATTGACCCCTTCAATCCATATGGAAACTGAAAATCAAACCACAAATGATTATACTTGGAACCAAACAGGGTTGAAACATATGTGCTATGATAAAAATCAATTATGTATATGCTTGCATATAAATAGCATATAATTAAATATACACATAGGAACAAATATAAGAAAAAACATATATTGATATTTTCCAAGTATGGTGATTCAAAAATTATAGTTATATTTATTTTTCATTAATTTTGGAGCTGTCTTATATAATTTTTCTTACATTTTTAATTTTAATCCTAGTTTATTTTGTTATTCTTTTTATAGCCTCTTAATTAGGACATTAAAGTATAAGAATATTAAATCCATTAGTAATGCTTTTATAGCATCTCATACTTTTTAGTGAATAGTAGTTTTATTATCATTGTTTCAGTGTATTTTCTAATTCATTTTGGATTTTCTCAATGATCTGAATTATTTAATAGCATATTTTTAAATATCCAAGTGTGTAAGTGATTAAAATTCATTTTGTAAACCTATTTTCAGTTTAAACATAGTCACTAAAAGATACAGTTGTTATGTCACGATGTTTTGAAATTTAGGGATACTAATGTATGGTTTATTAAGTGACCAGTATTTTGCCAATGCTATGTGTGTAAGAACCAAATTTTGCATTTTAGAGTGTATTTGTACCATAGAGCATGCTTACTAATGGACATATTTATATCTTATATATCTTGGGTTGAGGAATATAACTCAGTGGCAGAATGCTTGCATAGCATGCATAACATCCAGGTTAATCCCCGGCACTGGAAAACAAAGGTATAAATCTTACATATCTTCATTAGTTTTTGTGTCAGCTTGGTCTATCAATAACCAAGAAAACAACAATAAATATCTTGCTATGATGGGGAGGTATCAATTTCACTAGGAAGCTTTTATCAATCTTTACTTTATATATTGAGAAGGTGCATTACCCTGTAAGGGCTAGAATTTTACACATTATTTGTGGAATATAGCATATCATATCATATTATTCAAAGCCTTTCTGATACTATAATTCAACTCAGGTATTGTAACTATATTTCCATTGTAGGGCCATCGCTCCTGCATCACAGCTTCAGAGGATGTTCATTCTGGCTGACGTATACTTTCTATTCTTCATAGAGACCCACATTCAGCTATCTTTTCAGGGTGTCTTGTTTTCCTTTATTTAAAAAAGAGAAAGTCTTTTGTGGATGGTTAGAAGGCTCAGTGGGCCAAAGCCCTTTATTTGCAAGTGCAACGACTAGATTTCAGTTCCAGATTATACACAGAAGGAGAAAACTGACTGTCCTATGGACCACAGCTGTCCATAGGACCACAGCTGTCCTATGCATACATATTATGATATGTGTGCACCTGAACACAGGAACACTCGAACATACACTCACATTCACACTCACACACATACAAACTTACTCTCTCACATACACGCTCATGCACATTCACAAAGACAGACAAAAATACATTCTTAGTGTGCCATTTCCCTCAGACTGCCTTTAACCTGCCCTTCATGACTTCCCCAACTCCTCTGTCCTAACTATGTTCTCTGTGAGGGTGTGTATTTCTTTTAATAATAATTTTGTGGACTTATTAGACTTCTTTATTTTTTAAATATGTTTTATTATTTATTCATATTACATCTCAATTGTTATTCCATCCCTTGTATCCTCTCATTCCTCCCTCCCTCCCATTTTCCCCTTACTCCCCTCCCCTATGACTGTGACTGATGGGGACCTCTTCCCCCTGTATATGCTCATAGGGAATCAAGTCTCTTCTTGGTAGCCTGCTAGCCTTCCTATGCGTGCCACCAGGCATCCCTATCCAAGGGATGTGGTCAAATATGGGGCAGCAGAGTTCGTGTGAAAGTCAATTCCCACTGTCCACTCAACTGTGAAGAATGTCCTGTCCATTGGCTAGATCTGGGTAGAGGTTCGAAGTTTACTGCACATATTGTTCTTGGCTGGCGCCGTAGTTTGAGCGGGACCCATGGGCCCAGAGCCGCCCATCATAATGTTCTTCTTGTAGGTTTCTAGGACCCTCTGGATCCTTCTATTTCCCCATTCTTCCATGCTTCTCTCACCTAGAGTACCTAGTTGAACTTAACTTATAAGACTTTTTAAAAAAGATTTATTTATTGGATATGAGTGCTTTATCTGCAGAAGGGGGTATCAGATTACATTATAGATGATTGTGAGCCACCATGTGGTTTCTGGGAATTGAACTCAGGACCTTTGGAAGAGCAGGCAGCACTCTTAACCACTGAGCCATCTCTCCAGCCCCTACTTATAAGATTTTTAAATTCTCAAATTGGTACCTTTTTTAGTCATAGAAAATTCTTGGCTCTTTTCAATTTGAAATTGCCTCTAGCCTGTCTTCCTGTCTTTCTCTCAGGAACTTAGACTAGGGATACAGTGCTATAGCTCTGTCTTCAGCATTTCTTAAGCTCCACCTCATGTTTTGCTTCTTTGTAACTGGTTATATTTGGCTGGTTTTAAACTCAATACTCTACTTCATGAATTTCCTTTTCATTCAATGCCCAGTAATTTGTGTTCAACCCTTCTATTGAATTTCTCATTTCAGTGATTATTTTTTTCCATTTCTAAAATTTTATTTTCAAGTTTTGAAGATCTTGTCAGTATTTTTAAAAACAATCTTATATTCTATATTACACATTTGCCAGTCTTCCTGTCATCTTATTTCTCTGCTATGCTTAGCCTGATGATACCAACATTTGCTGTTATTGAAGTTTTATTTTGTTAAGGTAGTGTGCCCTCCTATGGCTGGTGATGTAGCTCAGTGGTTGGATGATTGACTGGCATACGTGAGTTTCCTTTCCCTTCCCCCCCTCTCCTCTCTCTCCCTCTCCTCTTTATGTGATAATTTTTTGAGACCGAAAATTAAAAGTCACTACTTCAGAGATATCTTTTCTTTCTGTAGATAAATATGCAGTGGGATCACTTAATGGTTGGCTTAAGGATTTGTGGACTAAGTGCTCAGTATTAGTTAATTTCTTTTCCAGTCATGAGTAATGATGCATGCATATTTGGGGAGTTACCAGAAGGAAATGTCTAGGTTGAGCAAATATTCTTCCATAACCCTTGCTCCTCCTCCTCTGCTGTCAATTTCAAACAAATATCACTGCTTGTCAGAATTCTAGGCTCTGTCTGGTCATTTTGCTTCCACAATCCCCTTCTGAGGGCCCCTTAAATAGTAATTTTCATTTTTCTCAGTGTTTGTGGTTCATTAAAGCCTGAAGTGTATGTCACCATAGCTGCTCCATCGTGTCTCTAGATGCTTCTAGAAGTTACCATTTTGGAAATGTGGCTGGCATAGGACTGGCTCAAAGAAAATATACAGTGAGGTCCATACAATCTGTTGTGTTGGAATCAAATAAGCCCTGAATGAATGAAAATATGTTGCAGTGAACTGGGAACCAGCTGTGCACAATTCAGATATCTAAAAGGATACCAGAAAGCAGTGACCCACCATCTTCATGGCTGGATTAAAAGCAGCCTTAAGAATGGTCAAGTGGCCCAGGATTTGCAAAGGAAGTAATGCCCAACATACTATCCTGAATCAAATGAAGCCTCAATACTTACCTTTGAAGTATCTGACATTACTTGTGCTAATAAACATTTTTAAAGTGTGTGAAGAACTGGAGAATCACCACAGTGATTAAGAGCACTTGCTGCTTTTGCAGAGGACCTGGGTTCAATTCCTGACCCACTTTAGGCACCTTACGGTGCCTGTAACTCCTGTTTCAGGGGTTACCTGACAGCTCCTTCTGGCTTGCCTAGGCAACAGCATGCACATGTGCATATATGCTCAGGCCCACAGACATACGAATCAAATCAAATAATTTATTTTTCTGAATTTTTTCTTTTATTTTTAGCTTATACTATAGTTTCATCATTTAATTGTTTTCCATTCTCCTTCCTCCAAATTCTTAGTTTTTTCCCCTTCTCCTTTGTCCAGACACTCACACATACCTGTCCTCTTTCAAATTCATGTCCTGTTTTTCATTAGTTGTTTATATGTACACAAAAAGTCAATAAAATGATTCCTAATGATGTTCTGCTATACTCACAGATTGGTGTCTAACACAATCATCTTTAGGGGAGCTTCCTCTGGCAGCTGATGGAAACATGCAGAGACCCACAGCCAAACGTTAGGTGGAGTTCAGGAACTTCAAAGAAAAGGGAGAAGAAGGGTATAGGATGTTAGAAGGACACAGCCCACAGAATCCAATAAGCAGGACTCATAGCGGTCCACAGTCTATACAGTACTCCTTGAATATATATGTCTCTAGGAATGGACATTTTGGTATTGGATAATCAACTGGTGTTCTTTTTCCTGAGGAAGATGATTTTTCTTGCTCTCTGCATTCCTTGGTCAAATGTAGTTCTTTGTGTAGAGTTGGGGCCTCATTACCGTTCTCAGGCCTGTCATGCTGTGCCTGTTCAGATCATGTTGGTGATGTTCTCTGAGTGTAGCTCTGGCATTCCAAGGAGACACTCTCACAGAAAATTTCTGTCTTCTGGCTCTTCCCTCTTTCTGCCACTACTTCCATAATGATCCTAGAGTTTTAGCTGTAGGAGTGTTTTGCAGATGTATCCACTGGAGCTAGACTTCACAGCACTTCATTTACGTTTACATTGTGGTTTTCTGTAACAATCTCCATCTACTGTAAAGAGGAGTTTCCTTGATGAGGAGTGAAAACTACACTTACCTGTTTGTATACAAACACATTCTTGGCATGTAGTTAAGGGTTTTGTTATTTTACTCAAGTGGTGGTTGTAAGTTCTCCAAGATCCATGATTTCACTAGCCCTGGATAGTTGGCTAAGTTTCCAGTACCAGGCATGACTTTCATCTTTTTGAGTGGACCTTAAGTCCAATTAAGGAGCTGCTGATTATGTTCTGTTGTACTTTGTACTTTAAAGGGCAAAGGTGAGAAAAATATAGAAAAATTAAAATTTAATAATATAAGAAGTATAAAATAATACAATTTTTACATACTTGAGAAAATTAGAAGTGAAAGTAGAGAATTTTTGGTCCAGATGAATGATCCCCAGAATAAAGATCTTTAGCTACGAGTTTAAATAGCAGTAATAAACAAGCAAAATAAATTCTAGAAACATGTAATTGTCTGAATATAAATCAAGGAGGACTCCATAGTAGTTTGTTTCTACTGTGATTTACTTTTCACAGATGTATATATTAGCAGTGTTTGAATTAATTTATGTATATTTGGGGATCAAAAATAACAATTACATAGTAAATAATGAGAATGGGAAGTAGTTACACATAATAAAAAAAGAATGAATCATGTGGTAGTTGACTTCAAATACTATAGAAGTATCAATAACAATTATTGAGAGCCAGGTCTTTAGATGAAGAAGGCCATGCTGGATCATGGTGGACTTCTCAGAGGCCCTAATGGAAGGAAGTTGGATTGCTGGGGAATGCCCTTGAAGGAAATGTGAGTCTAAGCCCTTTCTTTAAATTTGTTTGTCTATTTGTTTCTTGCCACCAAGAATCCAGCAGAAACTCTCTGCTACTATGACCCCTGACCCCTGCCATGTTGTCCTTTTTTTTTTCCCTAGGTCCAAAGCCAATGAGGCCAAGAGGCCACAAATTGTCTGGCACTGTGAAGCAAAATAAATATTTCTTCTTCTTAAGTTGATTGTCAAAAGCTTTTTGTCACAGTGGTGAAAAGGCGGACAACACAGAGAAGGGGATCACGCTCTTTTAAAGTTGTTCTTATTATAGACAGGAGTGGAAGAATTGATGAAATTTAAATATAGGCAGGTTATTCATATGCATTTTTGGTAGTATCATAACTATTATTATATAAATACTAACTAGGAGGGAAACCTAATGGAGACTGAATGACAGCTTTGTACTATTTTTGGAAGTACATATTTATTACAAAAGAAAATGATTAAGAATAAAAATTAAATTTGTATTTTAGTTTTAAAACATTTTGTCTCTTGAAAGTTAACTTTCCTTTCCAATCCCTGTGTGACTTAAAACTTGCAAATCTGTTATCTATTTTCACACATTCAAATTTTTGTAAAATTTTGTAAAAGGAGCTTTCTTTGTGAGTGTGCGTGTTAATCCCTCGAGGAATAGAATCATTAATAGTGACTAATTGAGTAACACATTTTTATAACAGGTACAAAACTAACAGTCAGTTTAATTTGCACACTGTAACAGGAATAGACAAATGCTGTTATAATTTAGTATTTATTAGTAGAGGTTGTTTTAGGGGGGAGGTGATGCTAGGGTTGATCTCTGAACTTCCTCAAGTTAAACACATATTTTACCACAAAACTACAGCCCCAGTACCTTATACGTACTTCCCAAGCTTCAGGTGCTCTCCTGTGGGTGGTGGAAGGCTGTTTAAAATGCATATACCTTTGGGCCACCTGTGAGTCTCTTATTTAGCAGGTCAGAATGTAGGCTGAGAATGGGCATTCCTATTATGCTTCTAGTAAAATTGACAGGACTAATCCTGGGACCTCACTTTGACAAACATTGGTGTAGAAGATGGGTTTGAAATTATAGAGTTGATTTATCATCACTTCAGGCCACATTTCCTACTCTAGAAAAGTGCATGCAAATGTAAGAACACTTATTCCAATGGCATTTTAAAAAAACATATTTTTATTAAAATATAATTACATCATTTTTCCTTTCCTTTTCTCCCCCCATCTTTCTCATGTCCCTTCTTTCCATCCCCTCCCGTGTTATTCCTTGTTTCTATCTCAAAGTAAATACATATTATTGTTGTTGTTATTGTTGTTATATATGTATTGAGATAGATAGACAGATGATAGATAGATAGATATGCACTAATACATAAACACAGCCTGCTAACCTGTTCTCTTATTTCTGGGTATGTGATTTCAGGGCTGACCACTTTGTATTGCATAAAAAATTAGGGTATCATCACTGGGAGAGGCTAACTCTCTAAGTGTCATTAGTTGTCTGTAGTTGTCTGTAGCTCTGAGATTTTTTTCCCCTTCCTCATTAGTATATCGATTAATATAGTCATTTCTGGGTATTGTTTAGGCAGCCATTATTACCCCAGAACTAATCAAGAGTAAAAATATTACAAAACAGGGAGCTAAGATGATGGCTCAGCATTCAAGAGTATTTACTGCTCTTGCAAAGGAATTTATTTCAGTTGCCAGCACCTAGGCTGACATGGTGGCTTATAAATATCTTTACTCCAACTCCAGGGGATTTGATGCCTCTGGCCTCCACAGGCACTTGAATGCATAGGTATCTTCTGGTACCATGAAATCTAGTCCTCATAGAGAAGGCATTCAGGTCAGTTCCAGATTAGTGACTTCTTGGCCCAATGTCTGAAATAAAGGCACCTTCATCAACAGGGATTTACTTTGAACCTTTTCAGGGCAACCAAGTAAGATAGCAAAAGTCTGTAGTGTTTTGAGATTCTCTTGAACAGTGCTGGCTAACAAATTTGTCTCTGGTAATGTCGGCAACTGTGCTTATAAATTCTCATCAACATGGCTACCTGAACATGAGCTAGAGAGAGACAAACAACAACAGACATGCCAAAGTGGATGGAAGAAAGACCATGAGGCCTCAGACCTACATAAAGAACTATCTAGACAACTAAGAAATTCTGAGAGTAGGAGAAATAGTCTTATCCAGCCAAAAGCACACCAATTGGCTGTCCAACATCAAATGGTCGACCCTGAAAACATCCAATTAGCATACAGGCTGAGCAGGTTATATTTAGGAATGATTATATATACATGTATGTGTGTAACAACATTTAATGAAAAGGAGGCCATGGATTTGAAAGAGGGAAACAATAGGCATGGGGGGGGGGTGGAGCATGGAAAGATAAGGGGGAAATGATGCAATTGTAATCTCAAAAAAAACTTAAAAAAGAATCCGTATGTTAAGGTGAAAGTTTTATAAATATAGACTTGAAAGATTGGGAGAATAATGAGAAAGAAAAAAATATTGCAAAAAAAATAATCAGCATACTTTAAAACAAAGGTTGACTTTCTCAGACACTTATCCTGGCAGCAAAGGTTGCTCCTTGGTTTCAGCTCTTTTTAACTCAGCAGTTCTAAACCTGTTGGTCCTGACCCTTTGGGGATAGCAAATCAGATATTCTGCATAACAGATATTTACATTCACTAGCAAAATTACAGTTATGAAGTAGCAATAGAATAATCTTATGGTTGGGTCCTCACAACATGAGGATCTATATTAAAGGCTCGCAGCATTAGGAAGTTCGAGAACCACTGTTTTAGCCTATCAGTCTCTCTTAAGGACGGGAAAGAAAACAGCTAGTAGAAGTTAAGGCATCGGGGAGATAGATTAAGAATGTTGCTATGGAGAGATGACTTAGTTGTCTTGTACATATGAAAGCCTGAGTTCAAATTCCAGAACATACGTTGAAAAAAGGCAGGTATTATGCCACATGGTTGTAATCCCAGAACTGGGGTGAGGGGGGTGGCATACACAGACAAACCTCTCAAAATTCCCAACCAGGCAGCTGAGCTTAGTCTAATTCTTTTGCAAGCTCCATTCAATAAAAGATGTATCTCTAAAAAAAAAGAAGGTTCATCGGTAATACTTGAACACACACACACACATACATGCACACACACATACACGTACACACACATACATGCACACATGTAAACACACACACACACACACACACACACACACACACACACACTGTCAAATCTAGATAAAGGGAATGAATGATATGGTAAAGAAAATTAAAGTCCACCACTACAATCACTGTGAATGATCACATACTCAAGATACAAGATGAAAAAAAGTAGTAATATCTAATTTCAAACTTTTAACAAGTCCCTAGTCTCACCTTTCCATCTTTCACACAGGAAAGTATAATGCCTACTGCTGAGAGCTATAAACAGATTATCACTGAGAAACAGTGCTTAGGGAAGATAAAATTCAAGAGGAGATACAAAAGGAATGAAACAAGAAATGGAGCAAGAAGATTATGAAGTTTGTAGCTTGTGCAGCTACAGAAAACGTTAAACATAGCCCGACTGCCACCAAGAATATCACATGCTAAAGAACTGTTTTCTCCACTCCTAATCTTTGTCCACTTTTTATAACAAGAAAATAAAAATAAAAATTGTACTAACAAAAGCAAGAAAAATTAAATACAAAGAGTTAAAGTTATCATTATAACCAGAATTAGAGATGACAAATGCAAAATTTAATATAATTAATGATGATTATGGGAAAGGTACTGATTCAAAAAACGGGCAAGAAGAGCTATAAGGACAGAGATAAGAATTCTAAGAAAGAAAGAAGCATAAGGAAATGTTAGAAGACAAATGGAGAAGTCATTTGCTACGTTACCAGTCGCATGATCATCTTCAGGTAAGAACTGTTGTGCTTGGAGACTGACAGTCCAGTCTGCTCAGTCTGAAATGCTAGCAAGGGAAAGCTAGCAGCTTAGAACAGGGAAGTACAGCATACACGTTACTAAGTAGGAAGAAGGAAGAAATCATGTTTCATTCAGAACAAATGACTGAAGTAACAGCGTCCACAAATTTTCCCAAACTAGTGAAATACAAATAATCTAAGAAGGGAGTTCAAAAAGCACACAGAGTATAAAGAAAACAAACAAAAGGCCAAACAAAAACCCATGAACACCAAATAAAACTAGGGAAAACCAAAGACAAAGAGACTATCTTGAAAGAGACCAGATAATTAAAATTCATGTTATCTGTGCAGAAGAATAAAAACAAATTGATAAATGCTGTGGGAGTGGTGGTGCAATAAACCTACCAGCCTAGAAGTTTATATACAACAAAATCCATGATAAAAACAAAGAAATAAAAACTATCCCAAGAAGGTCTAAGATAGTTCATAGCGAAGGGAAATTTTATAAGTCATAAAACCAGGCATACAGGAAAAGAATGAGAAAAAGAAGAATTAAGATGAAATGACACATTTGTCTCATTCTTTATTGATCATAAGCAAAATTATTATTAAAGCAAAATTAATATCATGGTATTGGTTAGTTTACTGTACAGACATATGCCAAAATGACTGTCAAGTTATGAATGACATGAGGGAAGAATTGGTGGTATTCTGTTGTATTATATCAGATATTTTCCACATACATTAAATAGTTTAATTTTACTTGTAGGTAAATTAGAGTATTTAAATATGAACATATATTTAAGTATAGTATATTTTTGTATATGTAAGTATACATCCATAATTCAAACGTTTGAAGGAGCATACTTGATATGTTAAGACAATAAATAAAATAGGATTCACATGCAACTAAACAAAAAAAAAGCAAATAAAGATACACAAGACAAATAGGATAAATAGAGAATAAAAACATGGCAGGCCACAAACTGGGAACAATCTAGATGTCTCTCAACTGAAGAATGGATTTGTGGTACTTTTAAAAAATGGGTTACTACTCAGCTGTTAAGAAGTGACATCATGAAATTTGCAGGCAAATGGGTGGAACTAGAAAGTATCATCTTGAATGAGGTAATCCAGACCCAAGAAGACAAACATGATATGTGTTCACGTATAAGTGAATATTAGCTATAAAATAAAGAATAACCAAGCTACAATCTATAGACCCAAAGAAGCTAAGTAACAAAAAAAGACCCAAGGGACTATGTGTGAATCTCACTGAGATGGGGAAATAGAAGAGATTTAGTGGGTGGATGGGGAGAGGTTGGAACAACATGAACAGGACAAGACAGGACAGACACTGGACCACCAGGAGTGAGGGAGAGACCCTGGAATCAGGGTGGGGGAGGGGGCATCTCTGACACAAGCTAGAAACCTAGGGCAGTGGAAACTTCCAGGAATCTGTGAGGGTGACCCAGGCTAAGACTCCTATAATGAGGGACATAACGCCTGAACTGGCAATCTCCCGTGACCAGGCAAGGAGGAACTGGGACACCAATCCAAACACAAAGCCTTTGACCTACAATTTGTCCTGCTGCCTACAGGATGCACAGGGGTAAAGATGGAGCAGAAATTTAGAGAATGGCTACTCAATGCAACCAACCACTGGTCCAGCTGGAGATACATGCTGTGAGAAGGAGCCCACTCCTGACAGTGCTAATGATAGTCTTCTATATTTGCAGACAGGAGCCAAGCATAACTGTCATCTGAGAGGCTTCACCTAGCAACTGAGAGAAACAGATGCAGAGACCCACGGCAAACATTAGGCAGAGCTTGGCGAATCCTACAGAATATGGGGAGGAAGGACAGTAGGACCCAAATGGATCAAGGACACAAGAAAACCTATAGAATCAACTAGCCTGGGCCCATAAGGCCTCACAGAGACTGAAAGGCCAACCAGAGGGCATGCATGGGACTGAGCAGGCCCAGTGCACGTGTGTAACTGTTGTGTGTAGCTGGATGTTGGAGATTGGTCTGACATATTTTGACACTAATTACTGCTTGCTGGCTTTGTGCCCCAAATTGTACCTCGTCTAAGAGCTTATTACTGTTTGATCAATAAAAGGACATGGAACCTGGGCATGGTGTGGCTAAGGTTCCTGGGCTGTGAGAGGCAGAGAAAATCTTGAGAGGAGAGACCAGAGGGGAGAAGAGGAAGAGAGGGTCTGGCACCATGGATGAGGTCCAAGAAGAAACACACAGCCAGCGTGGATGGAGATTTGGCCCAGATGATGATAATTAGCAAGTATTTAGTATTATGGATGGGAGGTAGCTTGATAGAAACTATTAGAAGCCGATTGAATGTGATTGTGGCTGGTATGGGCTACCTGCCCCAATATGAGACATAGTTTAGGGGATTAATCTGCCCTGCTTCAGGTTTACAAAGGCTATTTAACAAATAACAGGTGTCTGTGTCTTCATTGACTGTTAGTGTGTTAGAAAATACCCCTGTAATAATATTTTAGGGCTAATGATAAACATTATTATTCCTACTGATAAATTAACTGCAACAGTTGAGTCTCCATGTGGGACTCCTAACAGCTGGAGCAGGGGCTGTCTCTGACTCTGTTGCCTGATTTTGGGACCCTTTCCCCATACTGGGATCTTGGGGATCTCTCAGCCTTCAATTTAAACTTTTACTTTAAATAAATAAGAAAGTCTAGAGTCATTGCTAACAAATCTTAAAGGGATAATAATGTGCTAAAAGGGGAGGTAAAAATGGAATCATAGAAAATGAGCAATTCGAATTAGAGAACAGGAAAGGGAGAAAAAGAGAAGATGGGAGAGAGCCAGCAAAAATAAAAACAGTATTAATGGCACAAGAATACAAATATGGAAAATATCGAACCAGTTCTATTGATTAATCTCCTTAAGTGTGAGCTGTGTAAATGCACAAAAATCAAAGACACAAACAGTCAAAGGGGAGAGAAGATTGAGAGCCAGTGGAGTATAGCCCACATGAAACTCATCTAAACTAATGAGGATTCACATAGGCTAAAATAAAGAGTTGAGAATACATAAGCCATGTTAAAAGTATCAGAATAAAGTTGTACGATTACATTATTGTCTAGCAAATATGTTTTAAATGTGTTCTCAGTATTACTGTGAGTCATTTGCATTGCTAGAGTGGATTGTTCTTCAAACACACACCCTTTATACATGGTACCTAAGAAGAGGACATTAAAAGTGTCAGTATCTTACACTCATCAGAATGACTAAGATAAAAAACTCAAGCGACACCACATGCTGACGAGGATGTGGGGAGAGAGGAACACTCCTTCATTGCTGGTGGGAATGCAAACTAGTACAGCCACTTTGGAAATCTATCTGGTGCTCTCTCAGAAAACTGGGACTAGGGCTTCCTCAAGACCCAGCTATTCCACTCCTTGGAATATACCCAGAAGATGCACCAGCACACAGCAAGAAAATTTGCTCAACCGTGTTCATAGCAGCCTTATTCATAATAGCCAGAACATGGAAACAGCCTAAGTGTCCCTCA
Organism: Acomys percivali; assembly: GCA_907169655.1. Classification (NCBI taxonomy): domain Eukaryota; kingdom Metazoa; phylum Chordata; class Mammalia; order Rodentia; family Muridae; genus Acomys; species Acomys percivali. The sequence continues at coordinate 61,054,843 of OU015744.1, forward strand.
GTTGAAGAATGGATAAAGAAACTGTGGTACATATACACTATGGAATACTACTCAGCTATTAAAAACAAGGAGTTCCCAAAATTTGTGGACAAATGAATTGAGCTAGAAATGATCATAATGAGTGAGTTAAACCAGAAGCAGAAAGAGTCAAATGATATATACTCACTTATATCTGCATACTAGCCCAAGGGGCATGTCCCATGAAAGTCTTCACTACCAGGAAACTGGGATGGAGGGGAGGACATCCTACTGGGACTCTAGATCAGAGAAGCATGGGAGAATGACAAAGTTAAAGGATCCAGAGGATCCTAGAAACCTACAAGAAGAACATTATGATAGGCAGATTTGGGCCCAGGGGTCCTGCTCAAACTATGGCACCAGCCAAGGACAATACAGGCCATAAACTTCAAACCCCTACCCAGATCTAGCCAATGGACAGGACATTCTCCACAGCTGAGTGGAGAATGGGGTATGACTTTCACACGTACTCTGGTGCCTCATATTTGACCATGTGCCCTGGATGGGGAGACCTGGTGGCACTCAGAGGAAGGACGGCATGCTACCAAGAAGAGACTTGATACCCTATGAGCATATATAGGGGGAGGTAATCCCCCTCAGTCACAGTCATAGGGGAAGGGAGTAAGGGGAAAATGGGAGGGAGGGAAGAATGGGAGGATACAAGGGATGGGATAACCATTGAGCTGTAACAAGAATAAATTAATAAAAAATATATATAATTAAAAAAATCTTAGTACCCAGTATCGGATGCATCCCTATGTGTTACTGGTCCGGGAGGCACCAGGCACCCAAATACACACAGGTTATTGCCACTGCACTCAACTGCCTGCCATAAGTAGATGAGACGACCCTACTGTGGTTCACTTTGGATGTAGGACATACAAAAATCAACGTATAACTGACCAGGAAATTCATTCCTTGCTGACTAGCTTACATAGTATCCTAAAACACTAGGTAGGCTTCTATAGGGAAGAAAATCCACCTATAATCTTATGCAGCACTGAGCTCTGGGCACTACAATCCAGACCTGGATTGCAAGATGTGGTCACTGATGCAATAGTAGGCTATAATTACAGGGAGAACCAACCCTTTTCTGTTTGGACATGAAGCTTGCTCCATAGGAAGGATTTCATGCCTGGTATTGCGACCTCATCAAAAGACCATGACTGGGGAGAGCACAGGTTCTAGGTGGAAACCTATTGTTTTTGTTTTGCTAAATGGTCAGGTAGCCAAAGTGCACCCTAAATATTTATGTGTATGCTGTGTAGATTTGTGCTGCTCTGAACTTCAGTCAGAGAAGTTTCATTTTTAAGTGGGGAGTAGTCAACGCAGAGACTCATAACTGGCCAAAGTACCAAGAATAAATAAGTCTGAATATGGATCAGCCCATAGGTCACTTATGTCCATCAACCAAGACTTAGGGAACTTTGTAGAGGAGGGCATATAAAAAACGTAAGATAGTGAAGAGAGCTGTGTAATGTTGACTTCTGGGCATGACATGGCTGTTGAATGCTGTATCTCATAGCAGTTGTAGTTACTTGCACAAAACCTGCACAACACAAGATCAAAAATCCAACATGAATTGGGAGGAGCCCAAGGCATTGCCCCTAAAGGAGGAGATGTTGGCAATTGAAATTGCTGTGAAGGAGGCGGAGTATGTCACTTTATGGATATGGGAGTTTGTGGGTTGCTCATGCCCCTGTGTATGAGCAAGCACTCACGTACACATGAAAAACACTAATTAGTCTTGGGGTTATTAATAACAAAATCTAAAACAAAAGTAAATAAAAAATGAAAAGAGGGTGTGAAGCAGGGAGGGACATGTGTTGGGAGCATTAGGGGATGTTGGAAACAGTAGTGGTGGACGGGTGTGATCGATATGCGTTATAAAAAGTATGACATTTTCAAAAAATAAAACACACTACTTAAAAAGTTGATATTAGAATATGGAGTCTCTTCTTGGTAACTTGCTTCCTTCCTCTGAGTGCCGCCAGGCCTCCCCATCCAGGGGACGTGGTCAGAAAAGGGGCACCAGAGTTCATGTGAGAGTCAGTTCTCCCTCTCCACTCAAAGGTGGAGAATATTCTGTTCGTAGGCTAGGTCTTGGTAGGGGTTCGAAGTTTACTGCCTATATTCTTGGAAGGAGGTCTCCCTCAATCACAGACATAGGGGAGGGAGAAGGGGGGAAGTAGGAGGGAGGGAGGAATAGGAGGAAACAAGGGAAGGGCTAACAATCGAGATGCAGTATGAATACATTAATAAAAAAAGGTTGATATTAACACTGCTCACAGAATCATTTAGAACTTCTATGTATGTTGACTTCTGGCTGTTTTGTTTTCAGATGACTTTGTGGTTGTGTGTGTGTGTGTGTGTGTGTGTGTGTGTGTTGTGTGTGTGTGTGTCTGCTGCGTGTTTCTTGGCTCACATCTTCTGATCCCAGATACACAATTAAAGCTATGCATTGAGTAGCCTCAAGTTATTTTCTAGCAGAAGGACCTCTAACAGTTGTCAGGCAGCCATAGCACTAAAGGGAGGGTTTCATATTGATTTTATTCTTAAAATATATAAATCAATATTATGCCTCTACCTTGACTGGCTTCAGCAAGAACATGCACCAATATCACCACTACATGTTTCTTAACCAACAGAATAGTATTTATAAATGATAGTCTTTGTGATTTTAGAAAATGATGGCCATCTGAACATTTTAAAACATTTTAGAAGGATAAAGCATGAAATCAATTCAGTTTACATGAGGGTGAATTTACCACTGATGAAATGGATACTCAGGACTCTTTGGTTCAAGGAATTGTTTTTTTAAACATATTTATTTTTATTTTATGTGTAAGAGTGTTTGCCTGAATGTATATATGTATACCATATCCCCCCGTTGCCTTCTTTTTCTCTCTCAGTGTGTGTGTGTATGTATGTGTGCATTTGTGTGTCCATGTGCGTGTGCAGGCATGTGTGTGTGTGCATGTGTGTATGTGTGTGTATGTATGTGTATGTGTGTATACATGTGTGCATGTGTGTATGTGCATTTGTGTGTGCATGTGTGCGTGTACATGTGTGCGCGTGTGTGTGTGAATGTGTGTGTGTGTGTGTGTGTGTATACTGGTAACTGAATTCAGAGCCTCAGTAGAAACAGTAAATGCTCTTAAATATCATTGTTCCACCATACCCTTCCCCCATTAAAAGAATTACTGAGTTTTCTATGATCATCACTAATATAAAAATTATGGGTATTTGTTTTTCTAAAAGAACACATTCATATGCGAATATTCTCTTAAAAAACATTTCTTCATAACCATGCTCCACTGAAGATGTGAACAGGCTCTTCTATATTCTCATTCTATTTGGGATTTCATTTTAATGGTCACAATGAATTAAAACTTATTAATTGAAGCTACTTTCACGATTTTGATTAGTTAATAGCATTGTTGTTCTGATTGGGCTTGTTATTATATTATCCTTCATGAAATGATCAGTATGTGCTGTGCAAAGCTATGCACGTTGGCCCTGATGATCAGTCTAATATAAAATTAATATTTCCTTTAGTTAGATGAGACTGAGGCATTCCTCTGATGGCTCTCTTTTATTATCAGTAGAATGAGGAAGTGAATGGTTCCAACAGAATTACCTAAGAAATATTTTTTTTCAGAGAAGAAACTTGTTTATTTTAAAAATTATTTGTCACTTTCAAAATTAAATATAAACAATTACAGCTTAAAATTTTATAGTCCACATGCTTACTCTGTTGTTTTTTTGTTTGCTTGCTTGCTTGTTTTTTTTAAGATGAAAGTTAATGATGAACTTTCCCAATGATAAGAAAATAGAGGATTAGGGAAGGGGGAGTCTAAAATGCCTGTTCTGCCTTGCTCCACAGTCTCACCTGCATGATCTGAAGGCGATTCCTCAGTTCCCTTCATGCCTATGTTAGCTTTGTTGCTGATCTTTTAGAGATTTCAGATGTATGATTTCAAATGTCTTCCTTTTAAAAACTATTTCTAGAGTCTATGGTTTTAGCCAAGAAATCTCTGTGCCATTCTTGTCATTTTTATTCTGCAAGTTTTAGGACAAATGTCCTAAGATGATTAATCATGCATTATAAATAACACAAAAGGGCAGGCCAGAGGATGGCAGTAAGGTGTGGCATGTCTTCTTCAGTGACAATTGGAGTGGGAATGGAGAACATGGACAGATGCAACGGGAAGATGAGCAGGCGTATGTTATTACAAACCTAAAGAATGCTTTTGTGCATGACAAATTATTGTTAGAATAATCTAAAAATTATGCAATAATACTGATCACTCAGTTGAAGATGAATATATGGACTAATATATATATATATATATATATATATGTATAAATATATACATACATACACACATATGCCATATGGCTAGTGGAAAATAAAGTGATATGTGGGGCTAGAATAAAATGTATTTTTTCTCTGTTACAGGAATATAAAAAGGAGACTGTTACCTTTGAGCTGTATCCTAGTTAGAGCAGCAGGATGAAATGTCAAGGGGAGAAACGTTGAATGAATCCACATCAGGGTGCACGGACTGGCTACACAAGGACCTTGCTCATAGAGATAATGTGGAAAATGGGAGTCACAGACACATTTATCAGATCAACTACATAATGAAATCTAGTTGAGTTTTTTTTCTGGTTTGTGAGCATAAATAGGAGTCAAATTCTGACCAGTACACAATATTTAATTATGATGTCAGTTAACAAAAGTATATAAAAGCTTGGAGGCCAAACAGTAAATATAATTTTTTTGATGGGGGATAGAATACAGATATTGAGAACATGGCCTATGGTTAACAGTACATTTTTCTGACTTTAGCTAATGACAGTCTTGAATATCAGATTATTGCTCGAGACTATTCTATAATCCAGACTAGCTTTAAACCCATGGCAATCCTCCTGGTGGCTCACATTGCAGCTCTGAGCCCCTACGTCTGGCTTAGCATTTTTTTTTTTTACTGAAAGAGACCTACAACTTATCAAAGAAGAAATATTTTCACTATTTCTTGAGATAATAGTCAGCAGAGAAGAAATTAAGTCAGAATTTTTAACATCTCATATGAATTATCTTATTTTTTCTCCCTATGCTCAGAACCTCTGTGCTTCAAGGCAGCAAGTTTACCCATTGTGGCTCCTAGTCAGGTTTAGGAACTCAGATTCTCTTAGGAGCACAGCTCAGCAGTCTTTACTCAGCCTTTTCTGTGTCATCCTTGCCTACAGTCTCATCTTTAAGATTCCAGTTTTAGCCTGTCTGCAGGTCTTAATCTAATCTGGGAGAAGCCTAAGGCAAAGCAACTAAATCTTTCCTTTTTAATGTTTTAAATGATCTTAAGACCATGCAAAATTTGAAACTCATTAACAGTCTGGATCTAGTGAAAGACCCATCCAAATTGCCTCACTTTTCTGAGGCATTTCCCACTACCAGTATTCTCTCCATAGAAGCCAACTTCTGCTACTCAGTGAATGGCTCTCTATTTCAGTCATGGTGGATTAGTGGATCCAAAATCAATATCACATGGTGGAGGCTTTCCCTTTTGTAGGGAGAATGTGGGTAGAGGTGATGTCATTCATTTCTCTGGCTTTAAATTTCCCATATTTATATCTCCAACCAGACTTTTCACTGTAGTTCAAGCTTCTAAATTCAAATGCCTACATGAAGAACTCTCCTGGTATTTCAAATTTAACTCTTCTGAAATTAAATTCTTCCTGCCTCTCCACCCCAACCTGCTTCTTCTGCTCCTCCTTCAGCCTCCAACTCTCAATCTGTTCCTGCTTCAAGCTCCCCTTTGTGAGCCAATGCCTTCATTAGCCTCACTACTCAAGCCTGGAACCAGACAGCCTTCTACAACACTCAAACCCCTTTCCATGTCTGCACATAAAACCCAGTGTATTCATTCACCTGCTTTGCAATATGTTAAGGATTTTGTTAACAAAAGATATGTTTGTTTTACTTTTCTTGGGGGCAAGTTGAAGATCAGGATGCTGGGAGATTTGGTGTCTGGCTTTATGTTCAATCTTCACAGGAAGGATGCCTTAGGACTCCAAGTTCCATCTCTGTGCTTATTTTTGTCAACTTGACACAAACAAAACTCATTTGGGAAGAGTGGAGCTTCACTGACTAATCTTCTCCATCAGATTGGCCTGTGGGTATGTCAGTGGATGGTTTTCTTGATTAATGATGGATGTTGGAGAGTCCAGCCCACTGTAAAGAGTGCCACCCCTGGGTGCTGGTCCTGATTGTATAGGAACTTTACTAAGGAAGTAAATAGGTTTCCATTGTAGTTTCTTCTTTGTGCCCCTGCTTTGAGTTTCTGCCTTCACTTTCTTTACTGATGGACTGTATTTGGGACATGTAAACCTAGTCAAGCCTTTTCCAAGCTGCTTTTGGTCATTGCTTTTGTCACAACAAAGGAAAAGCAAACTAGGAGAGTTCTCATCACTGAATTTTCTCCCAAAGGCAGAATCTTCAGGTGCTATCACTTTGAATATAGAAATGAATTACATATGATGTGTTTGGAGGGCACAGGCATTCTTTATATTGCTATTATAAGACCTGTTCTACATCTAACCATCCTTCCCTCCCTCCACCTTCCAGGTAACATGAAAACCATGATATTTCATGCAAGCTTCTTTAACACACAGAAGTTTCCAATCTGGCCCTCCTTTTTTCATGCACAAGCCCTATCCATCCTTTCTCCTTCGAGGAACCAAGGAGACTCATGAAAACTCCACATCATGTAATGGTCATGCATGAAATGTCTTTTTGGTTTTCGGGTTGGACCAATGATAAAAGTCCATCTCCCCGTTATGACAAGCACTGCCCTGCAAGAGCTAGCTGCCATAGATGATGTCAATATCATATTATGCTTTCCTGTTTCCTGGTCAAGTGAAAGACTGTTGGAACATTTATGTTCATGTCTGTAAGCTCTGAGTCCCTCTTCCAGCTTTTTCTTGTAGCTGGTTGTTGTGTATTATCGTTGCTCTCAGGAAAGATGCTCAGCTCCACTTGCCACGGCCTCCCGCTCATCATTAGAGTCTCCTGTACCACCATTGTCTCCCCCCCCCCCCCAGTACTGACCTCAAGGCCCAACCATTTCCCAGTTTACTGTCTGTTTTCCTGAGAGGTGTTCAAGTTCAGCGAGATGAATGAAGATCATGCATACATAGTCATCCTTTTTTTTTTAACGCTGAAGCAACTGAACACATGTTCATGATTATCTGTTGAGTACACCTGTAACTCGAATGCATTCAACAAAGCTTGTTTTGTTCTTTGAGCTCTGATCTTGTGTTGTTGTCCTGACTCTAATTTCCATGAAATTTTCGGCTAATATATTAAGTGCAAGAATTTTTACGATATATAAATTGACCACAGGACTAAAAATAGTAATTAAAACAGCATGGTACTGGAACAGCAACAGGCTGGTTGATCAGTGGAATCGAATTGAAGACCCAGATATGAATCCACACACATATGGTCACTTTATTTTTGACAAAGAATCCAAATCCATTCAATGGAAAAAGGATAGCATCTTCAACAAATGGTGCTGGTCTAACTGGATGTCTATATGTAAAAAAATGCAACTGGACCCATATTTGTCACCTTGCACAAAACTCAAATCCAAGTGGATTAAAGACCTCAACATAAAACCAGAGACACTAAGTCACTTAGAAGAAAAAGTGGGGAAGAGCCTGAAACATATTGGCACAGGAGACAACTTCCTGAACAGAACACCAACAGCCCAGGCCTTAATGTCAACAATTAATAAATGGGACCTCATGAGGCTGAGAAGCTTCTGTAAGGCTAGAGACACTGTCAGGAGAACAAAGCGACAGCCTACAGACTGGGAAAAGATCTTCACCAACCCTACATCTGACAAAGGTCTAATATCCAAAATATATAAAGAACTCAAGATATTAAACACCACCAAACCAAATAACCCAATTGAGAAATGGGGCTTGGAACTAAACAGAGAATTCTCAACAGAAGAATATCAAATGGCTGAGAAACACTTAAAGAAATGCCCAATGTCCTTAGTCACCAGGGAAATGCAAATCAAAACAACTCTGAGATTCCATCTTACACCCATCAGAATGGCTAAGATCAAAAACTCAAGCGACACCACATGCTGGAGAGGATGTGGGGAGAGAGGAACACTCCTTCATTGCTGGTGGGAATGCAAACTAGTACAACCACTTTGGAAATCTATCTGGTGCTATCTCAGAAAACTGGGAATAGGGCTTCCTCAAGACCCAGCTATTCCACTCCTTGGAATATACCTAGAAGATGCACCAGCACACAGCAAGAAAATTTGCTCAACCGTGTTCATAGCAGCCTTATTCATAATAGCCAGAACATAGAAACAGCCTAAATGTCCCTCAGTAGAAGAATGGATAAAGAAACTGTGGTACATATACACTATGGAATACTACTCAGCTATTAAAAACAAGGAATTCCCGAAATTTGTGGGCAAATGGATTGAGCTAGAAATGATCATAATGAGTGAGTTAACCCAGAAGCAGAAAGACTCAAATGGTATATACTCACTTATATCTGCATATTAGCCCAATGGGCATGTCCCATGAAAGCCTTCCCTTACCAGGAAACTGGGACAGATGGGAGGACATCCTATTGGGACTCTAGATGAGAGAACAATGGGAGAATAGCAATGTAGAAGGATCCAGTGGGTCCTAGAAACCTACATGTAGAACATTATGATAGGCAGATTTGGGTCATGGGGTCCCGCTCAAACTAAGGCCCTAGCCAAGGACAATACAGGCTGTAAAATTTAAACCCCTACCCTGATCTAGCCCATGGACAGGATAGTCTCCACACTTGAGTGGAGAGAGAGATTTGACTTTCTCATGTACTCTGGTGCCTCACATTTGACTATGTCCCCTGGCGGGGGAGACCTAGTGGCACTCAGAGAAAGGACAGCAGGTCACTGAGAAGAGACTTGATACCCTATGAGCATATACAGAGGGAGGTAATCCCTCTGAGGAACAGTCATAGGGGAGGGGAATAAGGGGAAAATGGGAGGGAGGGGAGAATGGGAGGATACAAGGGATGGGATAACCATAGAGATGTAACAAGAATAAATTAAAAAAAAAAAAAGAAATTTAACTTCTGTGAAAAAATCATACTGATTTCGGCATTTTATGGCTAAAATTTTGGCCAGTATAAATTTAAAGATATTTTCCATACAACCACCTCTATCTTCTTCATTATTTACTTTCTCCAAACTTCAGCCTATTACAGCCTTGGTGTTACCACATGGAGTGCAAAATCTCTTTTTGGTAAGGTAAGGTGTATACAGGACCAGTCTGAAGAGTATCACTTAAACCCAAGGCAGCTGATTCAAATGAACCCAAAGGTGAAGAAGAGGCTCAATCTGACGCTCATAGTAGCACTGAGAAGACAAAGCCCAGGAGAATTTAAAGGGCGGAAGATGAGTGCGCTGTAACTGGCTGAGAATGGGTTTTAATTTGTTAGAGATTTCACCTGAGATGCGTAAGATCACCCAAGTGTTTTTGTTTGTATGTTTTTATTCTGCCTCAGTTTCACAACCAATAATGTACACAGATCTAGAGCAGGTGCCGTTCCTGGTTCCATCACCAACAATAGGACCTGGGCTTTTGGAAGATTAGACCTTAAATTCATTTGTTCTCATCTGAACAGTCTTCCAACATTTATTCATTTCTTCTTTCCTTGAAGAAATATAGAGTTTGCATTGCCTACTTTAGGACTGGGGGGGGGGTCACTTTTCACTTCTATAGTGAATTTAGTTAATGCAAATTAAGGTTGATGTCGTAATTGTGCACTGTCAGTTACTTCACATTGTAGTGCTCCAACGTTCATACCTAGGGCGTCATATATGCTAGTAAACATATGTGTATGTGGTACGTTCCTCACATCTACTTAAATGAGGGCCAAATTTATTCAAGCCACTCATCAAAGTCATCAGAAATAGACTAGGGTAGCACATGATAGCTTCCTTCTCTCTTTCTTCTCTGGCCCTCTTCCTCTCCCTTCCTTCTCCCTCCCCTTCTCTTCTCGTCCCCTCTTCTTCCCCATTTCTTCCATCCCTCTCTGTCAGGGACCTGGTGTGTAGATTTGATTGTCTGGAACTCACAATGCACCCCAGGTTTAGCTCATACTGAGACCAGTCTTTATTTCTCTACTTCCTGAGCTCTGGGATGAGAGGCCTGAGTACCAGTCTCACCTTCAACACCCATTTCTTAGGCACTTGTCATGTAGTTTATCCATCAGGTCAGAATTATTTTAGATAATGAGAGAATATGACTTTTTATGGTTCATACAATCAAAATTCTCCTTGAACACAAAGACCACATGTAAACACTCGGGCACAACACCAAGCACAGAGGGATTTTTATGACTCAAGAAAATGTTTTCAAATTCTAAGTTGCTTTTATTCTCTGCTGGGTCAAAAACCACATAACTTTCATTGATATTATACAAAGTAAAATAGTTAGGGAGAATGGCAAGTATCAGAATACTATATATGTTATATATTTTCATAATTTTGAAGTAGATGTAATGTATGTACTGTATATCACAGGAAGGTATATGTCTTAGTATAAAAGGACTTTAGAATCATTATTAAGAGAGTTTTGGTGGGAGACAATAATTACATTTGAATGGTGCTTCCTGGTCCTGAGAGTCCATAGAGGATGCTTTTTAGAATAAAGAGCTATAAAAAGGAACATACAATTATAGACCAACCTGTATCTATGACATGGTCAACTCTTTAGAACTAGCTTACTCTTGAGTAAATGAATACCCCAGGACCAGGGACATCTAGGAAACAGACTATATACAGCAAAACCTACATCTCTCAACTTGGAATCATGCCTTATCTTAGCCACCAGAAACAAAACTTTCAGAGCTGTTCTTGTGAAACTCACCACACCTAGAAGGATAATTCAAAACATTCCTCCATTTGGGTCATTCCATATATTGGTGTATTTAAAATATTCGGGTATTTTAAAACAGTAAAGACAAACCGTAAAACCAATGAATTGAAAGTGATAGCCCCTCACTCAGAGGCAGTAGTTTTATTTGTGACTACTGTTTGACAGCAAGTGTCTCTGAGTTCTACTGAACTCCTATTTATCTGGCAAAAATTCAAGGACACAGGACAACCCATTTATCGTACCATCCTTTGATGCAAAAGGGAAAAGTAAAAAGAATAAAAGCAGTAAGGGTGGCCTCAAGAGAAGCATAGTTGTTGTAGGGATCTTGCAAGTTAATGAGAATTCACCCGGGACTCCAGAGCGACTGAGAGGGAGAGAAAGGAGACAGAGGGGCGGGGGCAAACCTCTTCCTCTGCAGCTGGCCCTGTCCCTCATTTGTTGCTCCAATAAGCAGTAATTAGGTCCTGAGCTAATGGTGTCAGCTGATCTGCTGTTTTTAGGCTAGACCCAGAGGAAATCTCCATGGAAACCCTGCTGGACTCGTCCCCCCCCTCCCCCACCTGGATGCTTCTAGCTCCTTTCCGCCACCTGGCTGCCGCCTGGCCCCGCTGCTACCTCCTCCTGCCTCTAACCTGCAGCCTGCAGCATGCGCGCTGCCCCCGGGATCCCTAAATGGGACAATTCTGCCCGTGACGTCAGCGCCCAGCCGTCTCCACAGAAACTTTTGTCCCGTTGGCCAATCAGAGAGCTTGGAAGGGGCCTAGGGGTGGGGGGTGGGAGGAGAGGGGAGTGGGAGGGGTGGGGGGGTGAGGGGAGAGGCGAGAGGTTTAGTGTGTGGAGCTGCTCGCGCAGCGCCCGGGCTGTCAGTCCAGGCTGGGGCCGCCCGGAAATCTTTCCGGAGGCGCGCACCCCCGCATCCCGCACCCCGCGCCCCGCACATCCTCGCTCGACCACACACACGCACACGCTCAGCCTGGCCGCGCCGGAGTCACTGAGCAGCCCGAGAGCGTCAGGACCCGCTGCAGGCGGAGGACCTAGCGGCGTTCCCACTGGGGCTTTCGCCTGGGAGACCGCAGCCAGCCTCCAGGGCAGGGTCGGACCCCTCAGGAACCGGGAGCAGAGCGGGCCACCGGGCTGGCTGAGCCCATCTTTGAGACCCGCGCGGGCCTTGGCCGGGAGTGCAATAAAGAGGAACGGCTGCAGCCAGCAGGACTGAACTCCCCTGGTTCCAGCGCCGTTGTGACACACGGCTGGAAATCCTGATGGAGGGATCGCTGACTTCCTTTGCTTGGGAAAATCTTCAGAAGCAACTCCGATTTGGCTCCTTTGAGCAGCTGAGGGGGGTCCATGACGTGGTAGGGGGAAAATAGACAACCGAAACCTCCCGCGTGAACTGAAAACTATAACCTAGGGAGGGGGAAGGACTGCTCTCTGCATTTTATTTTCACGGAAAAAGGCAAGTCTCTGTGCGGTAAACTTATTTCCATGTCTTGCACCCACTTCAGCAGAACACAGAGGGTCTTATCTTGGGAATACCGTCATCACGAAGAGCCCCAGCCAGCGGCCTGTCATTCTGCTCCCACAGTCCCCAGACTGGATCCTGGATCCCTGTTTGGGGTACTCCATCGATTCTGTAGCGCTATAGTCAGGTGTCTATGAATACTGAGCGAATTTGTGAAAGCTAACTCTTACAACCTACCTGCGAGGTTGAAATTTAGCTCAATACATCTGAAGAAATGGCATTTTGAGTCGGTGTTAGGATACCTTGGTTGTCTTTAAAATTAAAAAAGAAAAAAAACAAAAAACAAAAAACCAGGATGTGGTAGGCTTGCCAACATGACAGGTAAGAACTTTCTGTCTCTCTAGTCCTGTGACAGAGAAACGCCAAGGTTGAGCAGGATCTAGCAAGAAAGAGTCCAGGGACCCCTGCGCCCTTCGAGGCTCGGCCGGTAGTCGAGGGCTGTTTCCACTAGAGGCGAAGCCCTGGCCCTTGGACCATTCGCTGGGGAAGCTTCTAGGGCGCGCGCCAGGAGGCTGTCTTGCGCCCCACCTGCTCTGCCCTGGACACAGCCCTGGGGCTAGGTTTCAAGGGACCACCTTAAATCAATATTGTGATTTTTAATAAGCCAAGGAATGGGATTTTAATTATTTAAAAACCCAGCTCCTCTGGGCCAGCTGCTGTTGGGATGGTGCTGGTCATACAGTATTAAAGGGACCAACTGCTAAGAGCACTGGAAAAGCGTCCGAGACATCCTTTGCAGTTACGAACGAACCAGACTTGGTAGCAAGGGGCATTGATTGCTGGTGCCCATCCGGACCCTCCTCCTCTCTCCCTTGGCTTCCCCCCACCCCACCGGAGGCAGGCTCCCGCGGCTTGGCCGGGACCTGGCGTCCTTGCTTCGTGGTCTGGGCTGCATTTTTCATGAGCCCAGGGTGAACAGGTGCGAAGTGCGCTGGGAGCATCCGGCCCACCGCGGGGGAACATGGAGAGCGAGCGCGACATGTACCGCCAGTTCCAGGACTGGTGCCTAAGGACTTATGGGGACTCAGGCAAGACCAAGACAGTGACCCGTAAGAAATATGAGCGGATCGTCCAGCTACTCAATGGCTCCGAGTCAAGCTCCAACGACAACGCCAAATTTAAATTCTGGGTCAAATCAAAGGGTTTCCAGCTGGGCCAGCCGGATGAGGTCCGCGGGGGAGGCGGCGGCGCCAAGCAAGTGCTCTTCGTGCGGGTCAAGACCACGGTGAGCCGCCTTCTCTGTTATTTGTCTGCTGGAGCAGCCAGGAAGGGAGGGCGGAGAGAGGGAAAAGCGGGGGGTGGATGCTGGAGCCACTGTTGGCTTCTACCCCCCCTCCCAAATCGTCCCCAGATGCAGTGGCCGGCCGTGATTTCCCTTCTAGAAAGTCTTTGCGGCCCTTTATTTTAAAGCGACAGGGATCCTGCAGAGCTGGAGGCCCTCCCAGCCTCGGGGCAGCGCTGCTGGACGGTGGCTGGAGCTCTTCTTCACCGAGTCGGGCGGCGCCTGGTGTTAACCCTGCCAGGCCATTGTCCCATGTCCTTCTCTGGGTGTCTGGCGCGTGTCCTACCTCCGCCAGGCTGGGAGCCCAGCCACACGCTCTGATAACATATGATGCTGATGGATAGTCTACTGTGTCTCCTCATTGGCACAAAGCCCGAATGTGGCGGTTGAGGTGAATGTGGGGCTTTCCCCAGGACATTATCGAGTTTTGTTGTGAGTCTGCCAGCAGGGAGACACAAGACAACTCCGAGCGCCTTGGTTGCCCCCTGAGATGCTGACAGCGACTGTTTGGTTGGCAGATAAGGTCCTGGACATTCCTCCTCCCCGCCCCCCATCTCCTCACCCCCTTCTTTACTTGTACCACTGAAGCTTCCTCAGCTAGGCTACGCACAACAAAGAGAGTCGGTTTTGTGCGCGATGATCAAACGGTACATTTGTTTCTCTTTCTGGGTCGGTTCTGGTCTCCCACCCAAAAAGCTGTACTGAGTGGAGAACTGGCTGTGAGAGACCAGACCAGTATATCTCATTCTAAAACGCAGATGCCCGTGGCGGGGGGTGGGGGGGGGGAGGTTGGCAGGCTGCTGCAGCATCCGCTTCCTTTGCAAGAAGATGAGAACAGGGGGATTCAAGTAAGATCTCAGATAAGGTATATAACGCCTAGCTGCCTCATGAGGGGTACTCACCTTGAGTGGGGGTAGAGGAGCTATCTGGCACCCTTTGTATTTTTGTCTCGCTTTGGGATTCGTTGAGCTTTGCTCCTTACCCCCCCCCCCCCCCCCCTTTTTTTTTTTACTGGCGACTGTTTCCCTGTGCACAGCTCCCTGAGGATGATATAAAGAAAGCAGAACGCGTCTGGAGGAGGAGGCTAGCTTTCTCTAAGGTGCATGATTTTGGAGATGTATGCATGAAAGGCTCTTTCAAGCTCCGTCTGGAGGACTCTCTCAGGTTTGGAAAGCAGACCTTTTTTGATTTCCCAAGATTAACTGGGAATGGTTGCTAGAAAGGATGGATGCTCCCTTTGGATTTTTTATGGAAAATGTCAAAACAAAGGTGAACCGGGAACACAGAAAAGTTTTCTTTTTTTCTTTTTCTTTTTTTCTTTTTCTTGACCTGCAGTCGTTGAACGGTATGTGGGAGGTGGATATACTGCTTTTGCTTTCTCCTGCAGCCCTGAGAGGTGCTAAAGACAATGGTGAGGTGTTAGCTTGCCTTGATGAAAGAAAGTGACTAGGCTGGCATCAGTTGGAGTAAGGCTTATTTACATCTGCCCAGGCAGAAATGTGTTGCAGAGAAGGAACGCTTTGTTTCATTTGGATAGAGACTAATGTTAAGAACTGGACAGGAAAATAACTTATCGTTAAGCAACGTGAATTAGAACTCTAGCTGAGTGAGTAAAATAGTTATATTTATTTGAAGTACTGCATAACTCTGGCCATATAAAATATTATATATATATATATATATATATATATATATATATATATATATATAGTGTTCTGTATTATTGCTAGCCAGAAAGTTTTTCAATTCTTCATTCTTTTTTTGTGTAAAATTTAGATGCTGTGTTTGGGACCAAGAGTTCATGCTTGTATAGATTTAATCACAACTATTATATGTGTTAGAATATGTGTCCCTTTTGAAGACTAATTAAAATTACAAATAACCTAAATTCTATAAAGGTTGTAGAGGCACCAAGACAATCGTGGGTGTGAATTATTCAAACCAGAATTCACATGCTGTGATACCCATATTTTCATGTCAAAAAAAAAATACCAATGTGGGGCTGCTAAAGAATTACTACTAAGACATCTAATAGTGAGTGACAGCTGCAGGAGGAATAGTAAAGCGGCACGTGTTTCTCTTGTCAGTAAAGATTCCATATATTAACAGGAAACAGCGTGATCTGCCAGGTGACATTGTTAAGTGATTTCCATGTAGTGTTTAAAGCTCTCAGTATTCCATTCAAGCCTATTTTGAAATGCTGAATAGGATTTTAATTCATGAGCTATTCTACTGTTCTTTATGAAAAAATTTTCTGTGCTTGTAACACAGAATTATAGGCTCCACCTTCTCTGAGAGACAGCCAATCACAGTTTCAATCAGTTAAAAATAAACAAAATAATGTCCCTTTTATCACTTTTCCCAATGTATGAAGGTGTTTCCCCTTAAAGACCATGTTCATTTGTCTTCATCATGGCATGAATACAATCACCAAAAAAGACAGAAATAATGTTTTATCCTCATCCAAAGCATATGCTCCATACACTGGGTGAAGTGAGGAACTGCCTTTGAATGGTATTTTCAAGTAGTCTTCTTAGCTCCTTGGGGTCTGAGGGATACTGGCTAGATTTTCTGTTGGTGAGCTGCACTTGGCTCCTGATGCTGTATTAATCCACTGCTGCCGATAATTAGACATCATTACTACAGCAAAAGGGGAAAGAGAAAGAAGGGAGGACAGGCCTGAGCTAATTAACTACTTTCATTTAATGAAAGAGAGACAGAAAGCAACTGGGAGGGTACATAAGAGCCGAATAGACACACTACATAGGCTTAATTGCAGCAGGACTGCCAATCTCACAGTTAGAGCAGCTTGTTCTTTCTGTCTCCTATTTTTTTTCCAGAGAACAGATTCAGCTTTGCAGACACGTTTGCCTCCAACCCTGAACTTTAAAACTGAGCATGCAAAAGAAGAAATGATTTAAAAATAAAAACAGCTGAAATGGGATAAATATGCCCTTTAATATTTACCCTGCCCAGGTCTTATTCTGAGGGAACTTTCTGTCACTGATGTTTAGATAACTCAGTGGCCTAAATGACACTATTTGGTCACCAAGCAACATCATCCAGTAACTCAGCCATTTTAGGTATGAATTGGGATCTGGATATGTACTCATAGTTGGCTTAGCATCCCATCTGTTTATATTTTGTTTGATTCTGTGCAACCACTTTTAGTACATTGTTGTTGTTGTTGTTTTTATTAAAGGTGTAGGAAATTCTGAATAATGAAAGGATGGATACTCTAAAGCTCTGTAAAAAAAAAAAAGACTCAGCAAATATCTGACAGTATTTGTAACAAACGCAGTCAGAGATAATTTCAAATAAGCAGGTGTGTGGCTGTTTTCTTTATTGTTTTGTTAGTTCATTGGAAGCTTTTGATCCTGAATGGCATTTTGGTTTTTTTTTTTTTTTACAACAATGAACTGAAACATAGTTACAGTATAAACTGCTATGATAGATTCTACCATTTGATTGTATAAATAGGAAGTTAAAAATAATGAGAAAATGTACTTATATTTTCTTTCTGCATTATGACTAGCCTCATTACATTGCATAAAACACTGGTAAGGATTTGGCAATCCCATGTTTGTAATCCTTCTTTTAGACTTAGAGTAGTGAATACTGAAGCTGAACAGTCAAATCATAGAATACTTTGACCTATATTTGTAAGGGAAGACACTAAGGTGTAAATTTTGCCTCCCTATATAGTGTCATCTATATTTACTCTACTGTGGAGCATAAAATACATTTTCTCCCACAAAGGAACATGCAGTATCTTTAGTGATGTGATTTTAAAATAATGATTTATTCAGTCTTGCAATCTGTAGCCTCAGAATTCATGCTGTTCATGCTGTGCATACTACTAATTGATGACTGTAAAGTGATTACAATGAATGTTCATGGACAACATCATAAACAGCATTGTATTAGTTCTCTGACTATGGTCTGGGTCATACATCCTTTATTGGACTTAAAAGGAGAGAAATAACAACTTTTGAAGACTTGGCACCCACTTCCTCTTCTGATGTCATGCTTTTGGAAACATAGTTTATATTAGAGCTTGATCTAAAATTTGCTAGGAAATAACAGATATCAGAGAGGAGGAACTGTGCTCTGAATCATTCATAATTTGAGCCTATAAAAGAGGCATAAATTACCATAGTGGCCATGGATTTACTAATATATTCTTAGAATTGGTTGCCACTGACAGCCAACACATAGCGTATAGTTTATAAGCCATCTCTTTGGAAAGTTAAATAGGGTCCAGAAGTAATGCCTCAGCAGTCCCTTGTGGCACTGTCATGAGGCAACGGCTATCTCTGGTATGTGTCTTGTTCAGTGCCTGTGTAAGCTCTTTGAGACACTGGGGACATTCAGTGAAGGCCACTTGAATGAGCGTCAACTGGCAGGATACTTAGAAATAAACAAACATGAATATAAGGACTAGGCATGTGAAGACTACCCCAGATGAGCATCCTCAGAAAACAATTCTTGGCTTTTCTACGTGTTCTTCGCCATCTTAATAGTAAACACAATGGAGAATAGTGTGGTCAACACTCAAAATTTTCCTGTTTTCTCCTGTAGACTTCCTGTGCTGCCTGTGTACTTTCCTCAAGATTTTATTTTGTAGACTCACTGTACAAGATAGGGAAAGGTGAGGATGCAGATGTCGGGGAATGCAGTAAAACTTTCAACCCTTCAATCCTGTGTCAGTATCATATAACTATTTTCCTCACACTTATTGTATTTGCTAAATCCTCCTCCTCCTCCTCTTCCTCCTCCTCCTCCTCCTCCTCCTCCTCCTCCTTTTCTGTCTAAATAAGAAAGTTCAAGATGAACTCAGTGTGGTTTAGGTTATATCCATTTCCAAAATCTCTGTATGACAATATATGACTAACAGAAACTAGCTGACAGGAAACAAGGCATTGTGGGTGGGGTATAAATCTTTGGGCATTCTTTGATCCTTTGCTTTGCTATTAATAAAGCTGCCAGTCAGGTAAAGTCTCATAATTGTAAAATGTCAGGATTATTAATTGTCTGTTTTTGCATAATAACTAATATAACATACTCTATATAATACATAGTAATATTGGTTATATCTGATATATTGGTTTATATGTTAGAAGCATATGTCTTATCTAGAACATTCCTGGGACATAGCAAATGCTGAAAAAAAAAGAAATTGTTATAGATATTAACAAAGTAAAGAACTCCAGGGTATAATTATAAATTAGGCATGTTTTATGAATTCAAAAACATACTGAAACATAGAATTAAAACAAAAGATGTGTGTGTGTGTGTGTGTGTGTGCGTGTGTGTATTGTTTGGATATTTACTGTTATTTTTAAACAAAAATGACATAATTTTGTGAAAATCTTATGCATTCTTGAATTTTAAGATATTCCCAGAACATTCTCCACAGTTGAATGGAGAGTGGGGTATGACTTTCACACGAACTCTAGTGCCTCACATTTGACTATGTACCCTGGAGGGGGAGACCTGGTGGCACTCAGAGGAAGGACAGCAGGTAACCAAGAAGAGACTTGATACCCTATAAGCATATACAGGGGGAGGAAATCCCCCTCAGGAACAGTCATAGGGGAGGGGAATAAAGGGAAAATGGGAGGGAGGGAAGAATAGGAGGATACAAGGGATGGGATAACTATTGAGATGTAACAAGAATAAATTAATAACAAAAATTTAAAAAGATATTCCAATGGATAAATGAAAGAAAAAGACTTACTAAATGTCCAATCTAGACAACCAACAACAACAACCAATTATGTTGTTTCTTAAAGTGCATATAGCCAAGGCAATTTGGATATATTGACTGATAATTGTATAGGGACAGGCAGAAATGATATTACCAAACTAAAACTGCAACATTATGCTTATCCAAGTAAAAGTATATAATATTACCAAAATGTAGCAAAATACATGAAACTAAAATAATTGCTATAGACAAAAATTATGAATAAAACAAAATGGTTGAATCAATTGCCCTTTTAAGTGAAAAATTCAGTTGACTATGTCATTATTAACTTTCTCCCATTGTAAAGGGAAGGCATAATTTTCCCTTCTTCAGATCTCTTTGTCACTTAGCTCCCAGTTTATATTGCATTATTAGGTTAAAGTTATTATGTGTTACATATCAAATATTTCTTATATAGTGTAGTTGTGTTCGTGCTGTCAAGGTTTTGGCTTTCACAATGTTTTCCTTTGTCCGTGTCCACAAGTTTTTCATGGGTGTTTACCTGGTTCTCTTTACTAATTTCTCATGTTTGGCTAGTTGTTAAACCTGATTACCACTCTTTCTCCAAAGAATAGTTTGTGTTATATGTGTCCTTCGAGGCTTGTGTTAATTGGAAGTATTTTTTCTTGGCCTCTGCACTTAGATAACAGCTTAATGATATATTCTTCCAGTTTTTTCCATCAGAACTTTACAGATCTCTCTTCTATCTTGTTATGAGGAAAATCCCCCTTTCCAGCTTCATAAATTGTATAATTCTTTGGCCTTGGGATGAAGTAATTACTCTAAGAAGCACCAAACTCTTTATCTCTCTGTAATTTCATAGGTGATCTCACTCATACATTTTCTGAGTTTCCTGAAAATCTGTGTTATATTTTCTATTGAGTACTTCTTACAAAGTTTTTCAAAGTATCTCAACTGAAAATACAGAAAATGATATTTTTTCCTCATATCCCACCCCAACCTAGGTTATACAAACTACAATCTCTCTTTGAATTCTCATTTTTTCCCATGTATAGCAACACTGTTAAGTTTCTATGTAGGCCGGAAGTCTGTGTGGCCTGGTGGATTGTCTTACTTTCTTCTAATCAGCAATTCTCAACCAACTGTTCCTGCCACCGGTTTCATAGCTCTTGTACCTGTCAGATTCCTACCAGTTACTTATGCACTATAAGAGGTACGAGTTGCTTGGTGATTTGGCCATTTCTCCAAAAACTGTTTGAAGATAGAGAGAGATTCAAAGTGAAGTAATGTGGGATAAATATTGTTTCCTAGTCAGCTGTTTTGTGACCAGGCATTCCTATTTATGTTCATATGAAAGGATTTTTTTCTCCCCTTTCTATATAGACATGTCTGAACATTTGCCCATCCACTCAACTTATTAAAATATATAAATTTAAAATTCTTAATCATTTTATCTGTATAATTAACTAGTGTTAAGCATATTAACCCTCAATTATCTGTTTGAAACATTCCTTTGGAACAGTTTGTATACTCTATACCATTTCCTCCTCCACTTTCCATCTGACTCCTGGATTTGTCTTTTTGTATCTGTTACTGTGCTTTACACAGTATATTTTATATTCATCTATGAATGCAATATTTAACCGTATTTTCTTCATTTTTGTGGTTGATAATAGTCCATTGAGGATGTGTGCCATATTTTGCTTATGCGTCATGCCAATGATTGTGTGAGCTGCTTCCAGTTTTTGGTTATTGTGAGTACCACTGCTGTGAAATTGGAATACAAATGTTAAAGAAAGCACTGAATATCAATATGATATATATATATATATATATATATATGACTGTTGCATCATCTGGCTATTATTATTACTATTAGTAATAATAGTAATTTTTAATGGCATGTTTAATGGCAGTTGTAGCCTTTTTCAATTCTACCTCTTGTCAAAAATGAGTACTCGTTAAGGCCAAGAAACTGGTGACTTTACTTTGTCTCAGGAGATCTTCAGTTTGGAGGCTAGAGAGATGGCTCAGCAGTAAGGAATATGTACTGCTCTTGTGGAGGACCCCAAAATCAGTGCCTAGCCCCCACCATGGGCAGCTTAAAAGTACCTAAAACATCATTTCCAGGGAATCCAATGCTCCATCTGGCCTCTGGACGCATTGAATTCTCTCATGCACGCTTCCATTCACACATTTACACATATGAAACATTAAAATAACGTCTTTGAAACTTATCAGAGATCATATATCTTATTTGAGCAACTGAAAATATTGAATGTTAATGTGATTAATGATATTATATTGATACTTTATGCTTTCAAGTTCTTACATTAGCTAGAGTATTTAAATAGTCATTTAAAAGGAAATGCCACCTTTAATCTTCACAGTAGTCCTGTAGTGCTATCACTTTCTTATCCATCTATGAAAACTGAGGTCTAAGTTAAGGTAGATTTATCAGAATCACTCAGCTTTGGGTAAGAAACTATTAAGTGGGATCTACAGTCCTTGAATTAAGATACTTGTTTCTACATTTTTAAGTAGAGTACTCTAATGTCTAAAAAATATAGAATAGCTCCCCAATATTAGTAATTGCAGATTAATACCTTATACTAATAGTCAACACATAGTAAATTTGTTAAAAGAGTGATATATAGAGATGAGCTTTAGATCTCTCATCCATCTATTTATCTATCTAATCTATCTTTCTATCCATCCATGCAAGTTTCAGCATTTTTCCTTATTTTGATAACTTACTTTTCACACTCCCTTGGATACACATGTGACAATTTCTGCATGTATCTGTCATTCTGATCCTTATTTCATAATTGCTTCATCATAGAACACTGTGATTCACACTTTACACCTCAACTAACATTTTGCCTTCTGCTAAATTAGAGGTGCCCCTGTACTTAAAAAACAACATCAGTAATCATAACCCTGTAGATTCATGGCATACATAAAATAATTGTGCACACTTGGTGTTTATACTATTAGGGAAATAGCTTCGAGGTATTTTTAAAGGATCTACATAATCTAGAAAATGTAGGATACAGTAGAGATGATGTTGAAAAGCCATCTGGAGTGAGATTATGAGGCGCTTGTACTGCTTAGATTTTATTCTGCAAGGAATGACAGCTGCCCAAAATGTTATAGCAGTGATGCAATGCCTTAAGTAGGTTTGTGGGCATAACTGGATGTTCTCCATGGTTTGTGAATATTTAAAAATACAAATTAAATGAGTAAAACAGTAAAGTCACCCAGGTCAACATATTTTTTGAAATAACATTACAGGTAATACAAATCATTATTATGTTTCAAACCAATACATTGCAATAGCTGATTACTAATGAGTAATGAAGCCAGGCTATACACATACCAGATTTTTATTAATCTAATAAAATATTTAAAATAGGAATCTGTTGAACTTAGGAAAAAACAGATGGTGTTAAGCTACTTCATGATAAATAGAACTTTTGACTAGAAATATATCTGTGAATTGCAGATGTTATGACAAAAGAGCTTCCGGTTCTCTTAAAACATTAAGTTTGTGCTTTCAGGCAACAATTCAGATATATTCCTGACCTGTTTCTTGCTTACATGCTGACTTACATTACTGTCTGGGCCATGGAAGGTTCTATAGTTTTCCAATTTTTGTGAACTGTGTCAGGAAAATTTTAGGACATTTCCCAAATACCCTTATTCTTGAGTAACCTCATCTACTTGGGTGGGAGCGAGGCAGAACCTACACTTACACATACTCACAGTCAAGGTTAACCTTAATACAAGAAGACTTGAGCTGTCTCTGGCCTAATAATTTCATCCTTTTGATACCTAGGATTATGGGGAGAAAACACAAAAGAATCTTGTGCCTTCTCCCAGGCTCTCTTGTTTCTGTTGGTTTGTCTTGTCCAACTTTGATATGATAGTTTTTGTTTTATCTTATATTTTATTTTGTTATAATTTTTAAGTGGATGAATGAATGATTGAAAATAAAGTCACTAGAGTAAAGGTTAACAAGTGAGCTGTCTTGTACACCTGCTGGGAGAGGCAAATCAGTTATCTCCAATGGAGTGGCACTGGGTATATCAAATCCTCCAAGACGAGTCTCATGCTCAGTCAACATATAATTGACTCCACAGGTTTTTATGTTTTCTTTGGTTTCTTTGGTTACAGTTTGTTGTTTTGTTTTTTATTTATCTTTGGGAATTGTTTTCTTGGTTTGGGGGGATTGATTTACTTTTGTTTTTTGAGAAAGAACTTAAAGTTGGGTACATAGGAAAGGGTAGAGTTTCTTGAAGGACTTGGGGGAGAGGACTAATATGAGCAAAATATATTTAAATTAAAATTTGTTTAATAAATGTATAATAAAATGAAAAATACAGAAAAGTAAAACAGGTTAAAAATAAAGAAAAAACTAGCTTGGAATACATTTGATTTCATGGAAACCCTCCTCGGGAGACACAGAGGGGATGGATTGCTAAGAGCTGATATATTTTAGGTTGATTCCATGTCTTGGCTATTATGAATGGACCTGCACTAAACACAAAAATGCGTGCATCCATTAAACATTCTGACATCATTGCCCTTGCATATATATCAACTTAAAATGGTGCCATTTTTAATATTTTGGAAACCCTACATATCATTTGTTGCATAGATAAATATACATTCTTACATCTATTGGATACATGTATGTCTTCTTTCAAGAAATATCTGTCCAATTGATGCAAAAATACTCAATAAAATACTCACAAACCGAAAACAAAAACACATCAAAGATATCATTCACCATGACCAGGTAGGCTTCATCTCAGGCAGGCAGGGATGGTTTAATATGTGGAAATCCATCAATGTAATTACCATATAAACAAACTGAAAAAAAAAACCCACATGATCATCTCCTTATATGCAGAAAAAGAATTTGACAAAATACAACACGCACTCATGTTTAAAGCTTTGGAGCGATCAGGGATACAACACACAGACATAAACATAATAAAGGCTCTATACAGCAAGAGAATAGCCAAGATGAAATTAAATGGAGAGATACTCAAGGAAATTCCTCTAAAATCAAGGACCAGGCAAGGCTGCCCACTTTCTCCATATCTCTTCAATATAGTTCTTGAAGTTCTAGCTAGAGCAATAAGACAACAAAAGGAGATCAAGGGGATCCAAATGGGAAAGGAGAAAGTCAAATTATCTCTATTTGCTGATGATGTGATAGTTTACATAAGTAATTCCCAAAATTCCTCCAGGGAAATCCTATAGCTGATAAACACCTTCAGCAAAATGATGGATACAAAATTAACTTTAAAAAGTCAATAGCCTTTGTAAATACAAATGACAATCATACAGAGAAAGAAATTAGGTGAACTACACCCTTCGCAATAGCCGCAAGCAATATGAAATATCTAGGAGTAACACTAACCAAGCAAGTGAAAGGATTGCTTGAAAAAAAACTTCAAATCTCTGAAGAAGGAGATTGAAGATGACACCAGAAGATAGAAAGGTCTCCCTCATTTGTGGACCAAGAGAATTAATATAGTAAAAATGGCCATCTTACCAAAAGCAATTTACAGGTTCAATGCAATCCCTATCAAAATACTTGCACAATTCTTTAAAGAAATTGAAAGACCAATTTGCAACTACATATGTAAAATCAAAAAACCCAGAATAGCCAAAACAATTCTCTACAATAAAAGATCCTCCTGAGGGAATCACCATACCTGATCTCAAGCTGTACTGTAGAGCAACAGTAATTAAAACAACATGGTACTGGAATAGCAATAGGATGATTGATAAATGGAATCAAATCAAAGACCCAGAAATAAATCCATACACATATGTTCTTTGATTTTTGACAAGGGAGCCAAATCTATTCAATGGAAAAAGGATAGCATCTTTAACAAATGGTGCTGGTCTAATTGGATGTCTACATGTAGAAAAATGAAAATAGACCCATATTTATCACTATGCACAAAACTCAAGTCCAAGTGGATTAAAGACCTCAACATAAAACCAGAGACACTAAATCTGTTAGAAGAAAAGTAGGGAAGAGCCTGGGACCCATTGCCACAGGAGACAACTTCCTGAACAGAACACCAACAGCCCAGGCCTTAAGGTCAACAATTAATAAATGGGACCTCATGAGGCTGAGAAGCTTCTGTAAGGCAGGTGACACTGTCAAGAGAACAAAGTGACAGCCTACAGATTGGGAAAAGATCTTCACCAACCCTACATCTAACAAAGATATAATATAATATCCAAAATATATAAAGAGCTCAAGAAATTAAATATCACCAAACCAAATAATCCAATTGAGAAATGGGGCTCAGAATTAAACAGAGAATTCTCAGCAGAGGAATATCAAATATCTGAGAAACACTTAAAGAAATGCCCAATGTCCTTAGTCATCAGAGAAATGCAAATCAAAATGACTCTGAGATTCCATCTTACAGCCATCAGAATAACTAAGATCAAAAACTCAAGTGACAGCACATGCTGGCAAGGATGTGGAGAGAGAGGAACACTCCTTCATTGCTGGTAAGAATGCAAACTTGTACAACCACTTTGAAAGTCTATCTGGCACTTTCTCAGAAAACTGGGAATAGGGCTTCCTCAAGACCTAGCTATTCTACTCCTTGGAATATGGATGTTCCAAAAGATGTTCCATCACACAACAAGGACATATGCTCAACCATGTTCATAGCAGCCTTGTTCGCAATAGCCAGAACCTGGAAACAACCTAGATGCCCCTCAGTTGAAGAATGCATAAAGAAACTGTAGTACATTTACACTATGGAATACCACTCAGGTATTGAAAACAAGGAATTCCTGAAATTTGCGGGCAGATGGATGAAACTAGAAATGATCATACTGAGTGAGTTAACCCCAATGCAGAAAGACTCACATGCTATATACTCACTTATCATTCAACACTAACCCAAAAGGGATGCCCCATGAAAGCCTCCATTTAACCGGAGTTTGGGATAGATGTGGGGCCATCCTATTGGGACTCTAAGTGAGAGAAGTATGGGAGAATAGGGAAAGAAAAGGATCCCGAGGGTCCTAGAAACCTACATAGAAACCTACAAGAAGGTCATGACGAGTGGATCTGGACCCAGGGAGGTCTGCTAAGACTACTGCACCAGCCAAGAACAATACATGCAATAAAAATTGAACACCTACTTATATCTTGCCAATGGACATGACATTATCCACAGTTGTGTGGAGAGTGGGGACTAATTCTGACGTGAATTCTGGTGCCCCATATTTGACCACTACCATGTGGTGGGGAGGTCTGGTGGCACTCAGAGAAAGAATAGGCAGACTAACAAGATGAGACTTGATAGGCTGTGACCATATGCTGGTGGAGGAGGTCCCCTTTTGTCACAGACCTAGGGAAAAGGAATAGTGTGAAAGAGGGAGGGAGGGAGGAACGGGATGAGACAAGTAAGGGGATAATAATTGTAATGTAATTTGAATAAATTAATAAAAAATAAAAAATTAAAAAATAAATATCTGTTCTTTTATTTGGTCCAAATTTTTAATTTGGGACATTTATTTGCATTATATTGAGTTGCTTGGGTTCCTTACATATTTGAGTCATTAATATTGTGTCATATATTTAGTTTTCAAATATTCTCATATTCTATAGGTTATCTTTGTATGATGTTGAGTTTCCTTGGTAGTTTGATAGATATTACATCACAACATTGTATTTTTGCTTTCATTATGAATGCTTGAGGTCATATCTAAAGAATGCCAATGCTCAGACAAATTTTCTGGATGTCCCCGACCCATGATCATACTCTTCTAGTACATTGAAATTTTTTGATGTTTAATTTTTATGTAAGTCAGAATGTACCCATTCATATATACAGTGGCACAATGTTTAGCCATGAATAGTTATTTGTGACAACTTACCTAAAAACCTGATGTCATGACTTTAAGAAAAACGAGATAGACAAAGAAAGAAAAATACTGAATGATCATATTCATACATGATATTGACAAGAAAACAAACAAAAAGGCAAAATAAAAACTTTGGCTGTGTGGAAGTACATAGCAGAATGGTGGTTTACCGGAGGTTTGAGTTATTCATGCTAGGTGAAAACTAGGAGGTGCTCTTTGGAGATACATAGCCACCTAAAAATAGGATGGCAGAGTCCAAGAATGTTCTGAATGGCTGCAATGGTTATGAAGGTGTGACGTATTCATGAAAAGTTCAGAGAATGGATTGTCAGTGCTCTTACCACAAACATGGCAATGGTGGTCAAATGCACTTGTCAGTTAGCTGGATTTAACCTAACCATTCTACAGGGCATGCATACTTCCCATATTATACATGCATACTCATATATTGTATCCTATATAATAAATAGATATATTTTCATCTGTCAAGTTGACAAAATTAAAAAATATAAGAGCAGAGGGCACCTCAGCATGTTGAGAGTACACTTGGAAAACGTCTGACAGAATCCTGGGGATTGAAGTCCCACAATTACAAAGAAATACTTGGTTGGCCAGATGTGACCTATCCCTTGTTTATGAGCAGGAGCTGCCTCTTGGGGTACCGAAACACTAATATCTTTAGTATTCAAATATCAGTGTCCCATGGGGTGTCTTTTCCTTGGGGTTAGTGGAGGGAGAGTCTAGTTACTTCGTCATAACCGTCTAGAAGCAAGTGACATCTTTGTTGGAAGTAGTTTTGGGCATGGATTTTTAAAGTGGTTTTGTGCCGCAAATATACTGATTCTAAGCACAAAAAATGGTACTGAAGATTAAGGCACTTCTGAGTTTGAGTCTTGAAACTTACCTCCCTTCCTACTAACAGCCTTATCGCATAAGCAATAGAACTGTTTCTGTTCTAAAAACAAAAGAAAGAAAGAAATGGATTCTGCTGGCAACCAAAGGCAGCTTGGAAGTAGGTCTTTACCTAGAGGGGCTTTCTTGAGGAGAGAAATGTTTAGCATCATAAGAAAAGAAGCAGAAAAGCCAGCTAAAACTTGTTTGCTTTCTGGCCCACAGACATTAGATAAGGTATAGAACATTTTGAGGCATTCAGTGGGTAATAATTTGTATTCAGTAAAAGATAATTAATACATCCACCTTTCCTGTAAAATTACCCAAGACATTAGTGCAGTTAAAACAGTTAGACTATGATTACTCACCACTGAAGAAGCAGGTAGAGATAGTTGAAATGCTTATTTACTCTACTACTTAAGTACTAACTGTTTTGTGGGTGCTGGTGCTGGTGGTCCATAAAAAATACTCTGTAATAAAGCAAATAGCTTATAATAAAGCATTTGAAACATTTAATGCCAATGACATTAAGACATACATATATTTTCCACATATACACACATCTATACACAGCTATGTGAGTGATTAGTATTCACATATATTTGATATACATACATGTATACATAGTATTTCTGCATCTATATTTATATTTCTATTAAAGCTATTATTTAAAAATTCTTTCATATTACCAGATCCGTACCAAATAAATGCAATGTGGCATACTGTTTTCCACAGGAAGAGGAAGACAGAAATGCATGTTTAAAAATGAATTATTATTAACATAATTATAACTTATATCAAAGATGTTTCAAAATGTTTTAGCAAAATGTAAACATTTCTTATTAGAAAGAGCTATTTTGAACTAAACACAGAAAACATATTTTACTATAAGGTAATACCTTTTAAAAATAACCTACCCATTTAACAGAATATAGACTATATCAGTATAATATATGTATATAGTTGTTATTAGAGGGAGATAGAAAGTGGATTTTCATCTCACTCTTGAGTTTCTTCTGATTTCCTCCCTTTCTCATCATCTGGAGTTTGCTCAAGTGTTCCGTTCTTCCTAATTTGAATCAAGTGTCCATTTAGTGTTCTTATCTCCACAGTTACAGATTTCCAAGTGTTTTGGAGCCATTAGGAAACTGGGAATAGAAAGATTCAGAATTTTCTTTCAGGGAGATGTAAACGTCATGTGGATAACAAGGAGACACTTACCTTAAACCCAGAAAACTAATCTTTCTGGTGTTGGCTAGTTTTCTTCCTTTTAGTTATGTTTTCAGCAATAAAGGCAGTTTCATTGAATACTAAATCTCTTTGTTGTGTACAAGCCAGTAGCCATGGAAATCATTTGAAGCACTGTCATTTAAGTTTTTTCTTTTTCTGTTTTGCAAGTGGTCAGTGGGAGAGTGAGGTTCTCCCAGACCTGGGTAAGATGGTGAGATACATGGGCCTTTCTGCTAATTTTTGTTGCCAGATGGATGGAGGATTTTAAGGGTTTAATCCAGGGACATGGGGCAAATCCAGGGACTGGTCCATATGGGGATCTAATGTCTTGCTTGGTCATATCCATGGCATGCTCTATGCAATTGGCCTAATTAGAGGAGATTTTCAAATATACTATCAAAGGTTTGCTTGAAGATCAGATATGGATCATAGTTCTTTGTGGCGTCTGTGCTTATTTGCCTGTTGGTGTTTGCTGAGGTCAAGACCGGAAGTTTTGTTATGCTTGCTTCAGCACATTCGTTATAAAAGCTATCCTTACAAGACAATTTACATGTTGTTCTCCTTAATTTGAAATATGTTAACTTAGAATTAGTGGCAACTTAAAGAAGGCTAGGGTTGAACTTTAGTTTGCACTTTATATGAAGGCAGTGTTTCCTAATTTTAAAAATAAATTTATAATTAAGAAAGCAAAAGAAGCATGATCATAATGAGAAAAATCTGCCTTAAACTACCTCTATCCACAAAACATTGAGATGTGTATTCCATTATGCCTCCCTCCCTATTTGGTAAAGCAAGTGTTAGGAGCAAGTGCCCTTTATTCATTCGCATTAGTTTTGTTATTTAGCTTCTATTGGTCTGTGGATTGAAGTGTGGTTATTCTGTACTATATGACTACTATCCCACTTATAAGTGAGTATATACCACGCATGTCTTTCTGAGTCTGGGTTACCTCACTCAGGATGATCATTTCTAGTTCCACCATTTGTCTGCAAATTTCAGGATTTCCTTGTTTTTGATAGCTGATTGTGTAAATATACCATAGTTTCTTTATCCACTCTTCATTTGGGAGATTAGGTTGTTTCCAGATTCTGGCTATTATGAATAAGGCTGCTATGAACATGGTTGAGCATTTGTCGTGTATGGTGGAGCGTCTTTTGCGTATATGTCTAGGAGTGATATGCCTGGCTCTTGAGGTAGAATTATTCCCAATTTTCTGAGAAAAGATCAGATTGATTTCCAAAGTGGTTATTACTAGTTTGCACTCCCACCAGCAGTGAAGAAGTGTTCCCCTTTCTGTACATCCTCGCCTCACTTGAGTTTTTAATCTTAGCCATTCTGATAGGGGTAAGATGGAATCTCAAAGTCATTTTGATTTACCTTTCCATGATGACTAAGGACATTAAGCATTTCTTTAAGTGTTTTTTTGGCAATGTGATATTCCTTCATTGAAAAATTCTGTTTAGCTCTGTACTATTTTTAATTAGATTATTTGGTTTGTTGGTGTTCAATTCCTTGAGGTCTTTATATATCTCAATATTAAAGTAGCAAAAGGACAAACACAGCTACAGAGCTTCTTATTCTACTATTGTTTTTTATTTGTTCATTTAAAAAATATTTTATTAATTTATTCATATTACATCTCAATTGTTATCCCATCCCTTGTATCCTCTCATTCCTCCCTCCCTCCTGCTTTCCTCCTACTCCCCTCCCCTATGACTGTGACTGAGGGGGAACCTCCTCTCCCTGTATATGCTCATAGGGTATCAAGTCTTTTCTTGGTAGCATGCTATCCTTCCTCTGAATGCCACCAGGTCTCCCCATCCAGGGGACGTGGTCAAATATGGGACACCAGAGTTTGTGTGAAAGTCAGACACCACTCTCTGCTCAACTGTGGAGAATGTCCTGTCCATTGGCTAGATCTGGGTAGAGGATTGAAGTTTACTGCATGTATTGTCCTCGGCTGGTGCCATAGTTTGAGCAGGACCCCTGGGCCCAGATCTGTGCATCATAATGTTCTTCTTGTAGGTTTCTAGGTTCTAGGTTTCTCTGGATCCTTCTATTTCCCCATTCTCCCATGCTTCTCTCACCTAGAGTCCCAATAGAATGTCCTCCTCTCTGTCTCACTTTCCTGGTAAGTGAAGACTTTCATGGGACATGCAGACCAAGGGGCATGTCCCATGAATTTTTTCACTTTACATCCCATTATAGCCACTCACTTGTCACCTCCCAGTCCCACCCTACCTCTCTCACACCTCCCAACCCTGTTCCCTAGTCCTTAGAAAGGGGGAGCTCTCTTCCCCTATCATCTGTCCTCAGCCTATCAAATTTCACCTGGACTGCCTGCACCCTCCTCCTCTGTGGCCTGGCAGGCTATACCACCCTCAACATGCCCAATCTCATCTGAGCAATACATGCAAACACTGGCTTCTCAGGCATGATTAAACATATTTAGAAAAGAGAATAAAGGAAAAGCACAGAGGAGACCAGGAGAAAAAGTGATGTGACATTTGATGACACATAAAAGTATGTATGGAAGGTTAATAAAAGCAACTAGAGTATCCATAGGATGATAGCCACTGTGATGGCAGCCTGGTGTTTTACAAAGGCTTATCCTGACTGTGAAAGAAAAACTTTTCCTACTGGTGTGCCTGGTGCCAGCATTTAATAAATGCCTATAATTTATCTTCCTTAAGTCCATAGTTATAAAGATCCTATTATTTTGGTCCCTACTTGACTGTCGAAGGAGAAAGCACGTGCTGGTTGGACTTCTGTCAATGGTGGAAATATCTGCTCAATTTATCAGTATAAATAAACAGTTTGTTTTTTATATTTCAATATTTTTTGAGTTTTGGTTGAGTCTGAAATCTCTAAATTAAATGAACGTATGCATTACTCCAAAATCCTACTGCAAGGCAGAGAAGAGGGGCAAAAACAATGACTATTAAGGAGGGAAACTATTGGAGTTCACTGTTAGCTGACTGTCACAGAATTGTGCCATCTATTTAGCCAGTTTCTCCTGTTCTTCTCTTCCCCGGCTAATAGATTATTTTCTAAAGCATGCTCTTTTTTTTTTTAGTTATAATGATGTGATGATTTATGTAACTTTTGATTAATCTCTTTTGATTTTAAATCATTATTACTAACATTTTCAATATGCAAGCATATCATCTCAATAATTATATGGCTCCACAAATAATCAAGTATCCAACACTTTCTCTACCATTTCCAGGTAATGTTATTTTATTCATTTTCTTTTCAGGCCTTCCTTCTCACAGAATTATGGTGATTACTTATTTTAAAATATATGCGAGTGAAAATCAAACATTGAACACCAGGGTCTTTGGTAAATACCAGCACCTTGTGGATGAAAAGTGACTTTTGTAACCTGGAAAACGTCTTTCAGCTCAGGATATCTAGTTTTTAAGTTCTTGTCAATCACGGATCTTGTTAAATCAAGGCCATCTGAATCTTTGTTTTTGTAAAATGGCCATGTCAGTTTCCCAGGGTGGCCAAATAGCTTGAAATCATCCCATTCTAATGATAACACTAAAAGTCCTGAAAACAGTATGAAGGAGTGCTCCCTATTAATTGTGAAAAGAAATTATTGTCAGGAAGACTACAGAGGGACCACCCATGCGCATCCCACGGGCTGGCTCTTGCCTTTCATTTCTTGAAGTTAAAGCACAGATTAGACGTCCTTCTGGATGTGCCCAGTGAGAGAGAAAATATAAAGACTGTCTTCAAGGGAAAGAGACTACTGCTAAGTGGGAGGGGTTGGGACTTTCTTTCCTCTCCCCCTTCCTCATCCTCTGTCTCTTCTCTCTCCCTTCTATCTTCAATGATAGCCTATTGGGATTGCAAGTACAGGTTCTGGAGCCATGTGACTGCTGTGGTAGTGCCAGCACCAACAGAAGGAAGGAAAACCCAAGTGGGGGAATCTGTTTCTTTAGCCAAAAGAACAAGAAAAAGGGACAAAGGTGTGGATATAAGTGTCCCATTACTGAACTGGAGAGATAGCTAAGTGGTAAGAGCAGTGGAAATTCTGAGTTCAGATCTCAGCTCCCATATAAAATCTTGGTTTAGTTGTACTTAAACCTGTACCTGGGGACAGAGACAGACAGATGATCTCTGAGACTTTCTGTCCTCCAGCCTTGCTCCAGATTCAGTGAGGGACCTGGTCTCAAGGGGAAAATATGAAAAGGACTTTTCTGGACTCTGCTTTTGCACTCTTGTGCACATGTGTGCAATGAATACACACACACACACACACATACACACACACTACCTACTACAACTCCCCTTTTTATGTTTTTCCTTTTCTGATGTGCTTTTCTCTGTGCTATGTTTTCCTGACAATGGCTGTAGTACCTTCTGTTTGTGCAGCAATACAGATTTAAGATTCTTAAGAGAAGCCAAGGTTCTCAGGTCAAGGAAGCAGAAAAATGTGTGTGTGTGTGTGTGTGTGTGTGTGTGTGTGTGTGTGTGTGTGT
>OU015744.1:61091463-61113923 GCA_907169655.1 Acomys percivali
CCCCCCCCCATCATTATTCCCTGAAGTCTCATTCAAGCTGCTGTGTGTATCAATCTCTTGTTTCCTTTTGTTGTTAGTAATTTCTGTGGTATGGATGGATCCTCACTTGTTTGTAACATTTTCTTGTTGGAGAATATCTGTTGTGATTTTTGTTTTGTGCTACTACATACAAAGATGTCATAAATATTCTTGTTCAGGTTTTGTGTGAGCATAGGTTTTCACTTCTCTTGGGTAAATAAATGCCCAAGAGTGCAGTCACTGCATTACAGGTGATTGCAAGTTGAGTTTGCTCAGCTGCCAAATGGTTTGCAGTGTCTGCCCCATTTTAGTTTGCTGCCAGCGATGCATATATGATACTATTTGTCTGCCCTATCTGGTTTATAATATGCTGTTAATGTTTCATCAATGACAACATAATGAAAACCATAACTTCTTTTTATAAGTCATTATTTCATCTTGTGTTGAGGATAGCTGCTACTGTGCATTCATGCCCTTGGTATATCTTATCAAACTTTATTTTGGAGAATCCATGACTACTTTATTCCATCTGGAATCAATAGCTTCCTCCTAACAAGGCTTTGTTGCACTTCTTTTGGGGATGTGTGAATTGCGTATTCTTCCTGTCAGCTTCAGAAATGTCTGCCAACAGCCCCTGAATGAAATGTTTGATTCCCACTCTGCAAAGACTGGTAGGCACTAGAAACTTTAAGAGATGGAAACTGCTGTAAGAGTCTTGAATCATTTGCAGTTTGCCCTTGAAGGGGACAGAGGGCGTCCCAGTATCTTTCTCTTTTCTCTTCTGTTTCATGGCCATGCTTCTGCCATGATTTTCCACCACAAGTTCAAAACTACAGGATCATTCATGGGCTACAACCACTAGAGTTGTGAGCCAGAATAAATGTTTTCAATGTATAAGTTGGGTACTCAAATATTTGCAAGAGTAAGAAATTACAACCATTTATGTAATCAAGATTAGAATGTTCAATAGGGATACGTATTTAGAAGGGTAGGTATATTTCTTAAATGGAAGCTGTAAGAACAACTATTTTCCATGATAATATGTGAGCAATGAAAGATCAGATTTGGTTTTTAACTTTGTAAAAAGATTTTGAAGTGACAAAAATTGATTATGGTAAATCATGTGCACATGTGATTTATTAGGAACTAATACCATTCTGATGGACTAAACAGCCTGGGCTAAAACTTGTCCCTTAAAAACAAGCCCTTCAACATCAAAACTAACTTTAATCATCCTAGTATAACAGGATCCTGCTTTAGTCACTGTTAGATCATCGTGAAGCAAGTTCTTGAGTTTGTAGTTTGAGGGTACCATTTGTCACAGGTGGGGAAGGATGACATCAGAAACACCTCTCTGCTCTAGCACAAGGGAAGATTGTTCACATCTGTGATGAACAAGGAGGGAGCAGAAGAGGAGTCTGTCTGTGTCCTTCCCCCTTTTTACTCTGTCTGCATCCCATGCCCATGGGATCAGTGTAACCCATGTTCAAGGGGATCACTTAAACCTTCCTGGAGAAACTGTCACAGTTACTCCTAAGAGCATGGCTTCTCAGAGATTACAAATTCAATCGAGTTTGCAAAGAGAAATAACCAATACAAGTCCCCAGGTTACTGTATGGTTTCTAACTCAGGTAAATTAGATTTCAATGGATTTTATTTAGGTCAAGACAAATAAAATCAGCATTGTTGCTCTTCAATCTTTGGTTGCAACCAAGCTCAGAACATGCACAATTTACTAAGATTGACTGTTTTAGCTAATAATTTAATGTTCAGAAAGTAGAATAAACATTTTATTACTTCATATATTTCTAAATAAATATAGATAATACAATTTTTACCTGGACCAAGCATAGATCTACATGAAAGGCTACTTACTCAAACATTAATAATAGAAGATTGGTTTTCTTGGGGCTTTAATATAAAAGTTTCATAGTACTACTGATCTATTCACAGATGGAAGTGAAAATATTTCAGTGGTTTTATAATGTAATTCTTACCCAGGAAGAAGTTTGGAAAATTCCAAGTGCATTTTATTTAACTGAGAACTACCATGTAATTGTGGATGAACTCTGAAATGAACTGGTTATGGACCAGTGTGGGCTTGGCTGGGCAAAAGGAGAGAACTGAGAAAGAAACTGTGAGAAAAGGGAATGCCATTTTATACGTACCTGAGAAACAATGTGGAGGCAGCACAAGACGTTGTGAGGATTTATTCAGTATACAGCTAAGTCTGGACAGATATTGGTCAGGATGCTCGTGAGAGAGCAGAATAGATGGTCAGTACAACAAAACTGATGTATCCTTAGGACAAAAATCCAAAGACATAGTGCTGGTACAAATGAACTCAAGGACCCCACGTAGGAAGAGATATGCAGTAAGGAAAGATGAATTAAACATGAGATCTGAACATAAGTCAAGTTCAGTGTAAGGAAATAAGAACACTACAGTTGTATTGTCATCTTCTATAGCCACAATATAGTAAAATAACAACTGGCCCTAAGAAGGACAGAGAAAAGGAGCACCAAGGACTTGAGTCTCCTGTGAAGAACGGCTTCTCAGGTGGAGAGTTCAGCACAATAAAGACTCCGCCTCCCTTGCGCTAGTCTTTCCTCAGAGACTGAGCACCAGGGCAGTCCCCTTTCTCTATGACACAAATTTGGTTCTGTGAATCTAAGGATATATTGATTATGGGAGAAAAGCAAGTGAAGTGTGGAGGAGGCTGTGTGGCTTGTGGTCCAGCTGATGACCACACAAGTCAACAGTATGACTCACACTGAAGCTTTTCACTCTGAATTTCCCTCTGTGGTGACAGTGGTACTTTCTGTTCTTGTCAACTCTCACTCCTCTGTGAGGAGGCTCTGAAGAGGGTGTCATAATTGAAATCACAGAAATGCTGGCTTTGTCTGCATCCAGATGTGTGAATATGTTGGAAAGAGTTACTTGTCGACAGCAACAGTGAATATTTCCAGCAAAGTTATTCTTGCCTCCACAGTGCAGGGTTCAACAGCAGTGGGGTGATGGGGACCAAAGAGTGGGGTGGTTATTTAAAAACATGGAAGTTTTTCCTTCAAAACCTGATACTCCTAAAATGAAAAAGAAATCATCAAAACCATCAAAGTGTGTTGTCTTCCAAGGTGGCCACTTTGACAATGCATTGGAAGCAATGAGAATTTAGGGTCTCACGGTTCCAGAGACTTAGAGTTAATGCCAAGTTTCAGGGAGTATTGACCCTCTGATAGCCATGGAGGCAGAGTCTGCCCCAAGCCTCTCACCCGATACCTGGCAATGGCTTCCACCCATCACAGCATGATTCTAATGGTCTCGTCTCAGTGTCAATGATACAGCAAACAGCATATTCACATAATTCAATAATTCCTGAGATAAAGGGTGAACTAGAGAAATATCAATTTTAGTTATAGACAAAGTGATTTTAAAATAGAAAAGCAGTTAGGGCAAGAGAATAAAGGAGATTAAAAAACACATTCCAGTAGATTGCATAATATGCTGTATCAAATATAAATTGTAGAAATAACAAAAATCTTTTAGCAAGATGAATCTACAATGATGGAAGATATAAGATACATAAAAAGAAGCCTTTACCAGGTCCATGGTAGTGGAACAACAGAGAATACTAAAGAAAGAAAGTAATGTTTAAAGTACAGGAAGAAACAACCTACTATGTCAGATCATTTAAGTACACAGGTGTCTTATTTGTCAAGAGAAGCAGCAGAAAGGACACAACATCAAAGTCTTGACAAGAGAATACAGTGCATAGTGAGACATTTTTATGTGAAAGTTGAAAAAAACTTTGCCATTAATATGGATAGAAATGCCTAGAAGGCTGGTTATGGTGGTGCACACCTGTAAATCCATCACTGCAGGGGCAGAGTCAAACTCTGTGAGTTTGACATCAGCCTGGTCTACATAGTAGTTGCAGGAAAGCCAGAGTAGCATAGTGAGTGAGAGAGGAGCTAGGGAGAAAGGGACAGAGGGCGAGGGAGAGAAGGGAGAGAGAGGCGAGGGGTAGGGGGAAAGAGGAGCTGCGGGTAGAAGGGGGGGAGACCAGAAATTAATAACCATTTACAGAACGTTGGGGTATCGTGCCTTCTCACTGACTTCTGGCCTCTTTCTGATGAAAAGGCCCCAATTATCCCAGTTTCTTTTCTGTATACACCATGTGGCTTTTGCTCTCATGTCATCGAGATTTTGTTTTTCATCTTTGATTTCAGCAGCTGCACAGTGATATGGCTTAGTAAGCTCTCCTCTGGTTTCAACCTCATTTCCTTTGGCCAGGCTCTTGACTTGTACATTTTTGTGTATATTTGTTTTTCACTAAATATTTCCAGTGTCTATATCATTTTCCATCATATAGCTTTCATCATTACCTTATTTTCCCTTTTTTGACTTCTGAAGCAGTATATCTCACTGGTTTCCAGCATTCATTATATTAAAAAATAAATATTCAAAGGAAAAATTTGACTACATGGCAAAATTTCTAACATAAAATAACTCTGTTATGACTTATTTTCTGTTTCTCCAAATGTTCAATTTTATTATTAAATCAATCATTCATTTTTATTTTTAACTTAAACTTAGTCAAGTTTGGTCAGGAAGGTATGGGAGTCTTGGAAATTTATTGAATCTGTTTTATAGTATAATATATGTGTAATTTTTATAAATAGTTCATATGTTCTCAAGAATTGAGGAATATTCTGGTTGTGAAGTTGAGGCTAAATATATGCCTGTTGGATCAGTTGTTTAATGTTAGAGTAAATATTGTATTTCTATATTAAATTGTATCTAAATTAGGCGATATTTAAGGAAAGACTTGTAACTGACTTCCTATCATATTGATATATTTGTCAGCTAGTTGATATGATTCTGTGAAGATTTGATTTATATATAATTTATATTATTGGTGACATACAGGTTTACAATCATGTCTGATGTTTGTACATCAAATTTTATCCATAATAATGTAATTATCAATGCACTAATTTATTTAATAACTATTGTGCTACTACCTATTACTGTGTTTCAATTTAACCTGTGACCTGATATTTGATATATGACTTGCAACACTCTTAGTTGGACTTAAGGTTTTCATATGTCATCCTATCTGAACTTTTATAGCTATATAAGTAGCATTGTACAGTTACTCATAATGTTACATAAATGTTGGATCTATAAATCTAATCCAGTGCTCTAGAACTTACAGTTATGTAATAATTATTTGTAAAGCGTTTAAGAGATACATAAAATGTCATTTACCCTGTTCCACCACCCAGTAAGGGGCTGTACTAATCTACATCTAAAGAGTTTAGTTTCATAGGGTGCCTTACAGATGGCCTTTGTCATTCTTATTAAGAGACAGCCAGTCTCACACTTATGGCGAGTAAGGATCAATCAATCTGTTTGTATAGACCCCGAATCCCTACAGAAGCCTGCTGTTAATAAATGTGAATTCCTGCCAGAAAAAGAAATGTTGAAATGTATTTAGATACTATCTATGTAAACTCATCTAATGTGCACATAAATATATCTTTCTGTACTATTTGAATTGTAACTTAACCAACGATCCTCCGATGTGAAGTCTGGGTGCAAATGCAATGAGGCTACTACAGCAAGGCAGAAAGTGGTAACTGGAAATGCCCCTCAAGTCCATGTGTCTCCTTCATTCAATTGCATTATGGTCCTGTTACCATTTGGAGATATGTATTTTGAGCAGGGCATGGAAATATAAAAGTTGACGTTAAAGTATTTTAAGGTTATATGATTTTTATATTGATTTGTTTCAAAATCGGGGTACCTGATGGCTCTTTTTGTTTGCCAATTTGAGTGCATCTGGAATTAACTAAAGCACATGGCTGGCTATACATGTGAGGGAAATTTTATTTCTTAATTAAATAATTTGAAGTAGGAAGACTCACTTTTAATCCAGATCTCTGAAGGTGAGAAGATATGCCGTTAATACAGATCTTTCAAGGTGGGAGGATCCACCTTCTATCTGGGCCACATCATCTTCTGGTAGCCTATGCAAAGGACATAGAAGAAGGAAGCTCCCTCTCTATTTGCCTGCTTGCCCTTGGTTTCCTGGCACGTCCATTCCTTCCCAGGCACTAGAGCCTACTTCTCAGGGTTCCAGCACACACTGAAGACCTGCTGAGCCTTGTGGACTGAACAAATATTGGAGTTTTGGACATGCCCATTGTTGGACTATCTGGACTACAGCCTGTAGGACATTTTAACACACACACACACACTCATACAAACAGACACACATGGATTTATTAAATATATATGCTATCAGTTCTGTTTCTCCAGAGAATCCTGACTGATATAGGGTCCAATGATTTAAAAATACTGGCTGGTTTCTTGCAGATAGTCAAGCATTTTTTCCCTAATTCTGAAGAATGACAGTGACATCTTGAAGGAGATTTCATTGATTATATGGGTCACTTTAGGTATTACAGGAAGCTTTAATAATATTAATTCTTCCAATGTACTGTCTCAGAGAAATATCAATTTATTTGTGTCACCTTAAGCTCCTTTCATTGCACACCAGATTTCATTACAGACACCTTTCATCTTGAAAGCCAAATTTGTTCCTGGCATTGTATTTTTGTAGCTGTTGAAAATAGATTTGCCCTCTTGACTTCCATATCATACCATAGTGTGTGTTTCTTCTTTATCACACAGTGTTACTATGTACTCTATTAGTTACAACAGTGTTTTGATAGTGTTGTCTCAGGACCTCAGATCATGTCATTTACCAGCAAAAACAATTTGATTTCCTTCCTCTCCATTTAGATTTCTTTTACATATTTATCTTTTCTGTTGTATATCCTCTTTTGGCAGAATTCCCAGTACTGCATTTAATAAAAACATTGAACATCTTCTCTTTGTTTAGATTTTGGTGTAAAGGTTTCAAGTTCTCATCTTTCTTTGTGTTCCTCCTGTTCTTGTCATCTGGCTTTCATTGTGTTGCCATGGCATATGGTTTTCAAACATATGATCAGACATAAGAAGGAATGTTAAATATATAGCTTGGTTGAGCATTACCGTTTTTTTTTACTAGCAACATCTCCAAGGTTCTAAAATCATGTTTTTTAAAAAAATAAAAATATAAAAAAATAAAAATATATTGTTTGCTGAACAGGTCCATTTATTTATTTATTTATTTATTTATTTATTTATTTATTTATTTATTTATCTTTTAATGTGGTTTTCCTTTTCTGATTGTTATCCCCTCACTTGTATCTTCCCATTCTCCATCCCTCCCTCTTTTACCCTAATTCCCTTCCCCTAGACCTGTGACAGATGGGAACCTCCTCCCCCACCATATGATCACAGATTATCAGATCTCATCTGGATAGCCCGCTTACCCTTCCTCTGAGTGCCACCAGGCCTCTCCACCAAGGGGAAGTGGTCAAATAGGGGGCACAACAGTTCATGTCAGAGGCAGCCCCTGCTCTATGAAGAGTGGACTGTCCATTGGCTAGATCTGAATAGGGCATCTAGGTTTACTTCATGCCTTGTCCTTGGTTGGTATAGCAGTTTGTAAAGGCCCCGCCCCGGGTCTAGATCCACCACTATTGATGGTCTCCTTGTGGGCTTCCTGGGCCCTCTGGGTCCTTCTATCTCCCCATTCTTCCATACCACTCTCACCCCGAGTCCCAATAGGGAGTCCCAGCATCTGTCCCAGTCCCCCGCTGAATGAACACTCTCAGAGGACATCCATGTTGGACTAGTATAACGAGTCCATTTTAAAGTTCAAATTGCTTAAGATTTGGGAACATCCTCTATGTATATTAATGTATTAGAAATACTGTTTTCCCATTTGCTTTCATCCATCAGTCTATGAAAACAACAAACTGCACAACATTACATTAAGATCAGTCATAAATAAAATTTTCACAGTGGAAATATTCATTTGCATTAAACTATTTATACAGTCATAGATTTTCCCAATACATAAAATGACTACAAACCTGCAAAAGCTAAATATGCCATTATAGCTTAAATATTTTTAAAATTAATTCATTTTTTATTTGCTTTACATCCTGATCATACTCCCTTTGCTCCTCTCCTCCACGTCCCCCTCCTTCCATTTTCCCACCATCCCTCCTCAGAAAAGGGGGAGCCCCACCACCACCAACCCACCTCAACACATCAAGTCACATCAAGAGCACTGGGCCTATCCTCATCCACTGAGCCCCTCCAGAGGGACGTGACCGAAAAGCAGATAGCAGAGTCCATGTCAGAGACAGCCCTGCTCCCCTTACTAGGGGACCTAAATGAAGACTAGGCTGCCCATTGGCTACATATGTGTAGGGCGCCTAGGTCTAGCCCATGCATGGTCTTTGGAGGGTACTTCAGCCTCCCCTCTTCCGAGACCCAGGTTAATTGACTCTGTTTATTGGTCTTCTTGTGGAGTTTTGTCCCCTCTAGATCCTTCTATACATTTCCACAAGGCTCTCTGAGCTTTAACGTTTGGCTGTGAGTGTCTGGCTTGGATCTGCACAAGCCTTGTATATGTTAGCACAGTATGTGTGAGGTCATACACACACCGAGCCCTGTTGTGTCCGGAAGACAGTTTCCTTAGAGCTATCCATCCTCATTGGCTCTTGGAATCTGTCCACCTTCTCTTCCTCGTAGTTCCCTGAGCCTTGAAGTGAGGGCTTTGATGGAGATATTCCATTTAGGACTGAGTGCTCCAAAGTTTCTTACTCTCTGCATACTTTCCAGTTGTAGGTAAAGACCCAGTTGTAGTTTAATTACCATCTACTGCAAGAAGCATTTCTCTGATAATAGCTGTGCAAGACACTTTTCTATGGGTATAGCAGAATGCCATTAGGAGTCATTTTTATTCAGCAGAATACTATAGTTAAGTTTACCGTAGGCCCATGACCTGTCTTGTCTCTGGTTCTTGGCCATGTTAGTTTCAGGTATGGATTCCATATCATTGAGTGGGCCTTAAATCCAATATAAACATAGTAAGTTACTCACTTCCATAAGATTTGTGCAACTATTACACCAGTGTATCTTGCAAACAGGTCACTACAATATTGGAGGAGGAGTTGTAGTTGGGGGCTATTATTTATCCAAGAGTTAAATTTCTCCTGTAGCAAGCAGAGTACCTTTTGGTACCATGTAGCAGTGGGTAATGTTTCTAGTTAGGTACCAAGTGACTTGTGTTTGATGACATATGTAAATGTTGTATTCTGCAATAGGCTCTTAGCATCAGATTGTAGAAAGAAACTAATAACCTTGTTAATAGCCTATGATATTTGAGATTTTTTTTTTATAGGGAATGTTTAGCCAATGACTCAACAAAATGTAAAGCACTCTTGCAACTAAAGGTTTTACTTGGTGACATAAGATATTTGGTTGGGGCACTGTCTTTGGTATTGTGTCTTTGCTAGATCTTTAGTTCAATATATGTATTTATTTTAGGATGTTTCCAATGAATTCTCAAATGGCCTTTAGAGTTAGTTGTTCTCCATATTCCTTTCTTTGCCCTTCCCTCACTCCCATTTAATTCTCCAAAGGAAAAGTAATCTTAAAGCATACTTATATTTAGGAACAGAGATCTTTTATTAGGTATGTTAATTTGCAGCAGGGCTAGCTGCATGTTAGCCAAAGGAGTGGGTGAAAATCTGCCTGTAGGTGGCTAGCAGCTTTTGAGTGTTGCTCAAATCAGTCCTTGATCTACTTTATAGCTTGGCCAGGAATCAGATGATCCACAGGCACGTTAGCTCTTCTAGAGGAAATAATAAAATATTTGTAGTGTACATTTGGTAAATACGATATAAAAGACTGAATGCAATGTCAACAGAGATGCCACTGACTTTTAATTTTTTAAAAAAATATTTAATTGTTATATTCTATGTGTATGTATGAACATTTTACTTGTATGTATGTATATATGTGTACTGTGTGAATACCTGGTACTTTCAGATGTCAGAAGCGGGTGTCAGATCCCCTAGAACTGGAATTTCAGGTGGCTGTGAGCCACCATTTGGGTACTGGGAATCAAACCAGGTCCTCTTCAGGAACAAGTACTCCTAACTCCTGAGCCATTTCTCCCCTTTCATCACCACCTTCTTAACAAAAGCCTGTGACAACTATGACCCTAGTTTATTAAGAACAGTGATAGATGGGTTGATGATTTTTGTCTCGGCAGCTGTAGTAATAAATCTACTGTTGACTAGATTTAAAACTGCCATGTAAATAATGTACCTTAGGGTTTGTTTGAAGGTGTTTTCTGAAAGTTAAACTGTATACTCAAATAGAAAGCCGTTGCCGATAAACCATGACCTGGGTCCTGAGCTGAGCAAACAGGAAAAGGAAAGCTGGGCACCAGCCTTCGTCTCTGATTCCTGAATGCAACTATGCAATGTGACCAGCCATGATGTGCTCCTGCTGCCAGGGCTTCCAAACCAAAAGAAACCTTTCCTTCTTTGACTTGTTTTTGCCAGGTGTTTGGTCACAATAGTGAGAAAAGTAAGAAAACTAAGGAATGCCACTCATGTCCAGTGAGGAGGGAGAAGGTAAAGATGGATACACATGCTCCTGGTTGCTCCTATTTTCTGTGTTGCTACACCATGTCCTGAATTTACAAAAGTAGAGGTGGTTTGCTGACTTTTTGAAGTATAAATATAATATAGCTTACAAAAAGAGTGAACAGAGTTGAAGGTAAAATGTTGCATATTCAGGACCAATAGATT
The DNA here is from genome assembly GCA_907169655.1 of Acomys percivali. Classification (NCBI taxonomy): domain Eukaryota; kingdom Metazoa; phylum Chordata; class Mammalia; order Rodentia; family Muridae; genus Acomys; species Acomys percivali. Next base: position 61,102,212 of record OU015744.1, read on the forward strand.
TAGCAATGTAACATTTCTACCAAGCGTCCTTCAAAGGCGGGTTAAACGGGAAATATTTCAAATATCTACAAAAAAATAATTTGATTTGCCTCGGTATCTACTTACTTTTCCTCGTACATTAGCAGGTATGAAGCTGTCTTCTAGTGGCCTGGCATTGCTTAGATATGTTGCAAAACTGAGAGTGGAGCCATGGCTTGGCAAAGCAATCAAAGTGACATTTCAGAGCAACAGTGAAATAACACTTTTCATGAAGACAAACAAACAAACAAACAAACAGAACATCTTGCTTCAAAGGACAGGAAGGTTTCAAAACAAAGTGACATTTTTTCAACCATGAAGATATCATTTTGCAAATATGTACGACTATTTATCATTAATTTGTAAAGCCTGGTTTTACACCCAAAATAAAGAAAAACATTTTATTCTACAAAAAAAACCAAAAAACAAAAAACAAAAAAAACAAAACAAAAAAAAACCTGTTGGCTGTCATGTATACGGCACACAGTGTAAAACTTATCATATCTCCTCTCTGGCTAGTAGGAGGGTACTGGGATCTTTTGAAGCTGAACGAGAAGCCTATCTATGTCCCTAACTTCTCAGTGAAGTAGGAACAAGGTAATGACGTGAACTCTTTAGCCATGTTCTTAGGAAGGTGATGATCACTTAAGCAAAGCCAGCAACATTTGACAAGTTAAAGAAAATGTGGACTTACTGGAAGACTCAAAGAGAACTTTATACAAGTTAAATTTTCATGGAGCTCAGTGGGGAGAAAAGGTGAAGTCTGAGAATAATGTGTCTTCTCTTTGTATGATTTTGTAGGAGGCTTGGGTGTTTGCTTCTGAATAAAGTCCATTCCTTCTCTGAAAATCACATTTCTAAAAATCTAGAAAATTTACCAGTTATCTACTGTGCTTTTGGTTACCCAAGACGCCTTTCTGTATAATTTTTGTGGTCTTCCCTCTCAATTTAAAATTCATAAAGGGGACTTCATCCTGACTGATTGTAGTTATGGGGTATCTATTGTGCTGAAGGCATCCAGTGGAGACTGGTGGAGACAATTCTCCATGAATCAGATGTGAGCAGTCTAACATCCTACTGTAGCCAAAAGATGAGGACAATCATGGTAATTATCTACAAAAGCCATATGAAAGTCTTTGGCATGAAGTCCTGAGTGTGTTTAATAACTTTATTTGGTCCAAAGCCAAGAAAAGCGATTGGAGGATTCCTAGAAGGCAAGTTCTGTGATTGTCCACCGCGTCTTCATATCTTGTGCGCAGAGGTGCTGACAGCCTTTGGTATGCCTGTCTACCATGGCTATCAGAACAGAGCTAGCATTTCCCTTTATAGGAAAAGTCTGATTTACTTACTGTTCAACTTTACAAAATTACCTCCCTCCCAATGTTTCTTCACTGCCACACACCTCACTACATGCCAGGTGTCACTGGGCTTTCCTCTTGCTTTGTGAGAATTGCAGCTTGGAGAACTATACATAGTAGGTATTTTGGCCACTGTTATCCCTATAATGAAATCAGTGGTTCTTCACAGTCCAAGGCACTGGTATGCTCTTCAGGCACCCATGTAATTATGCAAGTCAAATCATTATATTGTAGGTAGCATATGTAGGGAGGCCTTTCAAGGACATGGATGACATAAGTGTAATTCAGACACAAAGGTCATGATTACTTTCATAGCTGACCACGGAGGTCTAAGTTATTGTGATTAAGTACAGTGTAGAAGTGGCCTAATTGGAGCTGGAGAACTGGCTGAGTAGATAAGAGAATGTATCACTCTTGATGTGAACTTAAGTTCACTTCCCAGCAACCATATCAGGTGCCTCACAGCCACATGGGATCTGGTGTACTCTTCCGGCCTCTGTGGACACCTGTACCCACATGTTGCTATCCTTCAACATGTGACTATTCCTTTTACATGTGGCTGTCCCTTCCACATGTGGCTATTCCTTCCCAAACAGGTGCATATGAGGGTGGTCCCAGCAGTAACATGGACTCAGGAGAGCTGGCTCCACTCTTCACCTGGGCAGTGATGGGTGTGGGGAGCTGACTCTGGTGGCATGGGCATGGGAGGGCTGGCAGAGTGACCAACTCAGCTACCACCCCATCTAGTATCTAGGGCTTTGATATGGCCCACCACAACCTACGCCCTTCCTATGAACTACTTAAGTGTGTGAAGGGGGTCAGGTCCTGTAGAAATAAAGCAACTGAACCTTCATGACACATGGCAACAACATAATATCCAAGAAGAGTCTTGATGAATGTTCAATATTGATGCTGTAGCAAGAACCAAAGGCTGTGAACCAGACCAATGACTCATTACATTTAACATTTGAAAGTAAAGCTCTTTGGACAAAAATGTACACTGTGTGACACACAGTGGCACACCACAGCTTCTACTTGGAGACTTTTAATTTTTTTTTATTTTCTATTTTATTTAGGATGGAGTTTATAAGGGTAGAGGGCAGATATGGAAGGACTGGGAAATAAATGGGATTGTTGGGAATGATGTGAAATTCACAAAAAATCAATAAAAAATTATGGGAAAATAAGTCTTATTTCATGTGCACACTCATGTAGTTATGTTACATCATATTATGTTATTATGGAAATAAGAATGATATAGACATTTTCTTATATAAAGTAACTTGACACTTATTCAAATCAGTAATAGCTTCTTTTTATAGGAATTAACTGAAGCTTTCAGGTCACTGCAGAGGCAATGCATTCGGTGTTTGATAAACACTATTCTCCATGCCCTGCGAGTACTGATGTAAGTGCACATTTTTGTGCAGGCTGTAGCAGAGGACTCATTTGCCCAGTTATATTTTCTCAAAATTATTCATGTATGATCAAACTGATTTTTCTTTTTTTCAATATATTCTTTATTGAGAGTATGTATACTTTTATTAACATTTATTTACATAAACTCAATTTCCCTTTGTAATGTAGTTTTATGAGTTTTAACAAATGCATAGTCATGTATACACCCCACAGGTTTAATAAACAACATGCACATTAGCTCCCCGCAGCTTCGTTCTTCTCTCTCTTGGAATGGCCATTCCATGCTTTGCATGCATGTGGCGAGATGTATCTGTACACTCACTCATTAGACTGGTTTGCTTATTATTTTGAAGTCTTAAAGCATAAGTCAGATTTTTTTATATGATCAGATATCTGAGGAGGCAACTTAAGGGATGGAAGGTTTACTATTTATGCTGGTGTTAAAGGATGTGTATGCCCCATCATGACAGGAAAGGCCTGGCAGCAGCCAGATTCTTGCTAATGCCTTGAATTGGGGAGCAGAAAAAGAGGAATCCTTGGCTGGCTTTCTCTTTACCCTCTTTTGAATTTAGTCTTGGACTGCATAGAGTAACTCGTATCCAGTGCAGATCCTTTACTGTCAGCTAATATTTCCTGGGCACATCCTCACCTACTCCATGGGGCTTCACTTATCCAAGTTGAATGCAAATTAACCAACACACAGTGAACGACTCTTCGTGTAAACCAAGCTTAAGCATCTTCTTCTATGTAACATGTATGTGTACAAATCATAGCTTAAGTGTCACTTTTGGTCTGTTTATTTCGAGCTGATGCAATATAAAGCATGGATCACATTTCATTGTATATTTTGATAAATAGGTTTCCACTAATCTCTATCAAAATCATTTTCATATTGTATCTTTTGTCAATTGAATTGATCTGACTAATTTGGGGTTATAAAGTTAGTGCACATACTTTGGTCAATGGCAAATGATCAACCCTGAAAATATACATACAGGTAACAGGCAGAACAGGTTACACACACACACAGAGGCACACACACGCACATGCACACATATACATGCAGGAACAATTATTAAACAAAAGAGGCCTTGAATTTGGAGAAGACTGGGAAGAGTATATCAGAGGTTTTAGGGAGGAAAGAGAAGGAAAAATGTTGTAATTATAATTTAACTTCAAAAGTAATAAAATAAAACAAATGAAAGAGGGAGACTAATTTTAAATATTTTCTTTCAGCCCAATACCCAAATGTACTCATTTGGGACATATTAGTACACTTATTTCTAGACTGTATTCTTCCTGTACTCAATTTATAACAAATCAGCAAAAATATTAAACTACTCACAATGTATTAGTGTATTGGTCATTTTATTGACCAAAAATAGATACTGTAAAACTTACAATATTAAAGCACTCAACCGGACATTAGTAAGAGTATCCCTAGGTCTTTGCAGCTTGCACTAGATCACAGCCAACTTTTCCTTCCATCCCACAATGACCTGCTTTCCTTCATATTGACTTCTTTCCACTGTCCCCAGGCCACTAGCACGTAACCAACTGCCCATCCATCAGTTACCTTTTCTGAGTATATTCCATAAATAGTATGATATAAAGTATCAATTCTTTCGATTTAAATAATATTTCAAGGTTCAGCCTTGTTCTGCATGTCCAAGTGCATCATTGTTTAGATAAAAACTCCTTTACATGAACATGTCAAACTTCACCTCTACCTAGTTGATGGGAACTTAGGTAGTTTCCACTTTGGCTATCACAATATTAATGACAAGACCAATTGTGAGTGTGTCTGTGTATGTATGTGTGTGTGTGCGCACGTGCATTCCTTTTTTCAGTTATCTTGTATATAAAACCCAGGAATAGTTGTTTTCGTCATTGGAGTGACAGTGTATTTTGCCTTTTAAGGTGTTGCCAGGTTGTTCTCAAAGCTGCCTGCCATATTGCTTATACTGTTATTTTTCTAAATCCTTGTCAGCTCTTGCTATTAACACTTTTGTATTAAGCATATTTAAGCTTATTTTTAGCTGACAATCAATTTATTGAAAAATAACCTCGAAGTCAGTGACAGAGCACTTGTGCTTAGTAATTGCTCAGTAACTTATGAATGATTATTTTTGATGTCTGTATTACTTGTCATTAACAACCAAAGAACTCCTCATCTTCTCCCCCTCCTCCTTTCTATTCCCTTCCCTTTGCCCCATTCCCTTTATTTTTCCAAATGTTTTTAACTGAGATAGAATTACATCACTTCCCTTCATCCATTTTCTTCCTTCATTCTCTTACAATTGCCATCTGTTGACACCTTTCATGTCCCCAGATCTCCGGTGGATAGCTTTTTCTTTATTATATTTGTCACACACACACACACACACACACACACACACACACACACACACGCACGCACGCACGCACGCACGCACCCACGCACGCGCGCACACACACACATTTATGCAAATGCACACATGCATGCAAGGCACATGCCCCCCACACACATAATCATGTCATGTGGAGTTTGTTTTTGTTTTTTTTGTGTGTGTCTGTGGTTTCAAGGCTAACCATTCTGCACCCTGCACTGGACAACTGATAAGCAGGCTTATCTCTGGAAGACACTAATTCTGCCTCTCTCAGCAATCAACAGTCACCTATAGTTCTTTGTTTAGGGGAGAGATTCTATGAAAACTTTTCCTGTTTCTCTTTAGCATGTTGGTATTTTCATGTTCCTGTCTTGCTAATCAGCCATTTTTAGGAGAGACTCTGATTCACAGCAAACTTCCTCCTCATATTGTGGCTTTTTACAGTCTTTCCTCTTCTACTACTACTATGTTGCTTGGACCATAGCTGCGGAAGCTGTGGTGCAGAGGTGCCCACTGGGTCCAGCCTCTCCACAAGCCATTGATCTCTCCATTGTGTTCAGTTTTGACGTTCTCTGATGGTGTCCTTTTGTTGACACTTACCTGTGGAAATGAGGGTAAGATTTATAACGTAGTAAGAAATTATGCTGGTCTTGCAGACAGAGAAGGAGAACAACCAAAGTTGTCCAACTGAGCCCCAAGGAATCATATTTATATTTATCTAAATCTATCTATCTATCTATCTATCTATCTATCTATCTATCTATCTATCTATCATCTATGATATAATTAGGAAGTTAAGCCACATGGTCTGACAGAAGAACCACAGACTAACAAAAACCTCATAGTAGACATGAGAAGCTTCCTTTCAAGATAGTCCAAATGACTCCCCAAACAATATATAGTATTGACTTAGTCCTTCGCTGCCTCATCAGAGGTTGAGGTTATTTAGGACACATGTCTCAGGTGACATCGACTGGATCAGACCTAAAAGACTTTTTCCTGTCTAGCTTCCATGGTTCCAGAAAATACTGTGCAAGGTGTCAAGTAAGGGAAGCAATTACAAGTCCTACAACACCTATGAGCCAAGGCACTGACTTGTGTGGCAGGATATGCCTAATCAGACCAGTGGCAACCATCAGTTGTCTAATTGAACTTCAGACCCACTCAAGAGAAGGGAAACCATGTTTGGTATCTGAAACCCAGCCAGCTTCCTGGCACTAGTGAGATCATGGATCTTAGAAAAGAATCTACTACAGCCAATTTGCTATACCGGCATGACCCCTTTCTTTTTAAAGGCAGCTCTCACTATAAAGTCAGGTTGGCTCCAGATCTTTGTGTATAGCCCAGATCAGTGTCAAACAAGTGATGCTCCTATCTCAGACTTCCTCCCTAGTGCTGAGCCTCCAGGTGGGTACCATCATGCCCTATTCTGGGAAGTCTCCCCCAGTTTAAAGCATTTTCTGTGGCTTATAGACTAGGTTGGCCACCTGCCTTAGCCTCCTGAGTGTTGGAGTCACAGGTGCACACCAACAAAACCAACTTACTTTAGGATTTTAATTGCAATTAATTTAAGTACCTGTAACCAAGGAATCTTCTTATGTCTGCCAAAGGACTCTGGTGCCCATCAGCACAATCCTTCTATCATCCGTCTAAGGGTTAATAGCTTCCCCTAAGCCTTACGCTTGTGTAGAGCCTTAAGGTCCATAGGAGGGAGCACCTTGGTTCCTCAGTTATTACCTGAGGACACACATCTCTGTATCTGCTGCCTCCTCAACTCACGAACACACACACACACACACACACACACACACACACACACACACACAAAATGTGGACTATGACAACATGGATACTTCATTAATTTTTTTCCTTTCAAGCCTTTTATTTTGTTTGCTGCTTGACTCAAGTATTATCCACTAACTCAGGTAATGGCAAAGGTAAAACCATTTCTTGTAGGTGTTTCTTGCAGTCTGTTTCCACAAATGGCACTAAAAGAGAAGGCTTTTCATATTGGATGTGTTCCGAGTCTGGTAAACAGCAGACAGCCTGCTTGGTGTGGCTTCCAGTGGACCAGCAGACTGGAAAAACAGTATGACAGAACCTTGGGGCTGAGGCTTCATAAAATTCCGCTTCATTCTCTTTTACACGGCTGCACAGGAACATGACTGTTCATTTTTCAAGGCTACTGCACAGTTACAGAACAGCAGATGGAACACGGGCGAGTTATACCAACAACCTCCCCTGTTCTTATCAGGATTCAGCTGTTTTATTGAACTGTTGCTTGAACCCTGTGGATTCTGAGACTCAAACTCGGGTCTTCAGGCTTGGTGATGAGTTCCTTTACCCATTGATCCATCCTTCTGGTCCTGAATTTCATCTTCTTATAGTCAGCAAAATCTGTCCACATTTTTCATTGTCAGGCTCACTCCCACAAGAAGGACCAGCAGCAAGGCAGAACGGTGCTAGGTGAATGGTGTGGGAGAATTTGCCAACTCTTGTGTGCTGTTGTATTCTCTTGGTCATTTCTCATAACTTAATAAAAATAAGCATTGGAGGAATGATAACAATGTGACAGTGAACAATTATAATTGAAGTGGCAGTAGACATTAGCATCCATATTGCAAAAGATGAACCTACTATTTACTGAAAGGATGCTTTCCTTGGTAAAGGTGCTGCTTCATATAACCCAAGCACCACCAAGGTTTGATGTTCATATACCTGCAGACTCTGTGAGTATGGCACTGATGTGCTGTTTGGAATGCATAACACAGATATAGGATGGACACATCAAGGTATAGGGAGTTCCATGGCCTTAGTCACTATATTCTTCACATATTCTTTTAACATTTATTTTGGTGTATACAAGGAGAAACTGAGTTTTCTAAGCAAAATATTTCTTTGTTTACATAACAAGTAATCAAGATATGCTGTTTTATTTATTTATGCAAAATAACAAATGAAAAGTAAATATACACTATGATCTGCTATACATAAGCATTGTACAGTGCTTGTATGCATATGCAACAAAATTCACATCCATTATGGAGATGAGTGTGGGGGCTCCTGAGACAAGTAGAGAGACAAATATGCTACAAGCGTCCCACATGTCTACATATCCAAAGAAAACGAAAGTAGTATTGTAATGAGGAACCCATGCAACCTAAGGTTTCCTGCAGCCACTCACTAAAGTGTGAGAGAAGTGGGTGAGGGGATTAGCAAAGAGTGGCATGCTTGTATGATGGAATGAAAGTATGTGTGACTGAATAGAGCTTTAAGTCAACATGACATTTCATATTAATCAGGAGGCTAATGCCAACAGCGATACAATTATCAAAACATTCCTTTTTTATTTGAAGCAGAGTGATAACACAGGGGGCATAAGTACAAATAGAGTGTAACTACTGTTTTCAAAGTTTGTGTGTTTATGGTAAAACATCTTACACTTGGCATCCGGTGTCCTCCTGAGGTGTGCTACCAAATGCCTTAATATTCAGAAATATCTAAGTACTCTCTTGCTACTTAGACATGGAAAGAAAAATTCCGAGTATAGCCGTGAAGTCATAATTCAAGAAAGGATGATGAAAGTAGAACCTACTTTGGTGATCTCTGACTTTTGTTAAGGGACTGTATGCAAACATCTGTCAGGTAGCATGCTTTTACTTTAACAAGGAGATAGGTGCACAGCTAGAGGGATGCAAGTGTCTCCTTCATCTGCAGATGAAGATCTCAGATCAGCAGATCCCACTGTCATCTGCTCTAGTTTTCTGTTAATTAAATTGTACTAAATTACACAGGCTATGGTTAGCCAGAGACTTGGCTGTCAATGCTTAGAGGAAATCACAAAGAGAACAATCTGGAAACTTGGCTAGTTTATTGTTACTTGAAATTTTGTGATAATGGTAGAGATTAGTGGTAGAGTTACTCACATGGGTTCACACCTGGTCCATGCTATTAAATTAATTGCAGCTCAATTCCCTATTTCAAAACGAAGCCTTATCGGTTGTATTATTTCTTCACCAAGTAAATCTATGGGTTCTATAGAGGGAACTACATTCTTTTCTTCTTAACAGTATTACCCTAGGGTAAAAATAACTACAGCACATGTAAACTTACATACATGTAAACTCTTACAGTGAAATTTTAAATGAAATTAAACTTACTATCTCAAGGGAAATCCGATGAAGACTGAGAGAGAAAAAAAAATATGAATTAAAATGGAAACAATGCTAATGAATTAACTGAAGAATAACAAGCAAAATGAAGACGGTATATTTTTATATTCATTGAGAACCTGAGACCTTTTCCAGAAGAGAGATCAGGATGTAAGGAACTACAATAAAATGAAGATTAGCATTATTAACCTTTTGCAAGAAAGCTTCATTTATGTGCTTGTTTGGTTTAATGTATGTGTTCTGTTGTAAAAATCTACATCAAGGTTAGATGTCGATATAGGTGTCTTCCCCAGTTGTCTTCCTTGTCCTTTTGAGATAAGACTGGAGTTCTCTGAGTGACCAAATTGATTGGGCAGTAAATCCCCAGATCCTCTGGTCTCCCTGCTCAGCGGGCCTGGATCACAGACCTGCCCCACTGTGTCTGCTTTTTTTTAGGTGCATGATGGGGATCCAAACGGAGGTCCTCACATCTAAGCAGCAAGCACTTTATCCACTGAACTTATTTCCCAAGGCCCCATCTTCCTGTAATTTCTATTTTACTCTTACTGATTGGTCAATGTCTGACAGAGAAAACATACATGGCTTTGATGTATGCTTATAATCCATAAGTCTTCTACCTGTCTTGATATTTCCTTTAATAGACTATTAAGTGCCTGACTTAGTTTCCAGCAAGATAAACAGGCATGCATAGTTTTGGGGGGGGGGAATGATAAAGTTTAGTTGCTGTTGAGTTGCTGCTGTTTGACATCAGTTCCTGTTTGATAATTCATGGAATGCCCTATTATATTTGAGATGAGACATCTTGGTGATCCTCTCTTAATATTTATTTAGATGTATTATATAGAAATACAAATGTTTATTTAGATATCTATGTTTAGTAATCAGAGAGCACACATTTCATTTTCTTTCTTTGTAAGTGGAAAAGTTTGTTTTACTCTGGCATTTTGTGAGTGAAACTGCTTTATTTGCACTATATAAAGTTCTTAAAAATGGCTTAAGATAATAGAAAATATACCATCTAAGCTCCCTTACTCAACAAAAATACTTGAGCAGAGTTTTGGGTAGAATAATGGCTGCTTGCAGAGATGCCATCCAAATTTTACTCAATGTGAAAAAAAAAAAAAAAAAAAAGAACAAAACTTTGAAGATGTGGGAAAGTTTGAGATCTTTAGGTAAAACTGTTATGTTGGAATTTTAATATGCGTCCAATGAAATAACATAGGGTTCTCTGAGAGGGGGGCAGGAAGGTAAGAACACTTAGACAGTAGAAAAGACAATACTCAAGGATTGCTGGGAAAATTTTAAGATAATCAACTGCCTTTTCTTTTCCTCATACAGTGTATCTTTACTTCCGGGCAAGCAAATGGTATATTCTACCATAGCGAAATTTAAAAGTGGCCATTATAACTTTGTATTCTTTTTATGAAACACTTTAGCTCCAACTTAAAATTTTATTGGTAACTATTGATACAGATAAACTATAGTGTGATTATGTTCCTAAACAGTAGAGTATTAAAACTGTCATCTTTCCATTAGATAAGGCTTCAGATATTTAAAATGTTATAATGTTATCTGTGGATATTATAGATATAATAGTTTCATATACTATCATAGTTTTATTGCATGAATTAGGGGTTTCCATCAGGTTTCTCTAGGTTTTTAGTATTTTTAAAAATCAGTAAAATATTCTAAGCCCCTAAAATAGATATTCAATAAATTTTCATTTGGTTATCTTTTTGTAATATATAATACAACTTATTCTTATATTAAATTATAGTATTCTTGTTAGTATAAGTAACAAATTAAAATAAAGAAGTTTACAATCTTCTTTTAAAGCCAAAATATAAAACATTAAAAAGATATACCATGTATTATAATTATCCAAATACCTGCCCTCTGTAGATTTCTTGAAAAGCAAAGATGAATAAAAGTGCCATTCCTGGTTACTCACAGGCATCTTCTGTTAATAAAGATTACATAAATAGCACTTAGTATTTGCTGCTAGATTAAAAATAATTATTCAGGTATATTCTTTTTTTCAACTGTTCAATGCTTTACACACAGTGTAGACACATATGTCTTGTTTGGTTTTGCTTGAGATAAAGTCTGACTAAGTAATGCTGATCACACCGCATGTGAGCTCTTACTGCCCCAGGTCCCTCTACGATGGAATTACAGTCATACACCACCACATGTGTCCACAGGAACAAACAGTACTCGGAGACATAAACACCCAAGCAAACCTGGCTGAAGAATGCCAGTCTGATGTAACATTCACAACAGATGAAACACGGGAAGAGCAGGGTGCTCAGAAAAAGTCTCAAATGCCACAGGAAGCCCTACAGAAGGCCAAGTCCTTCCACTTAGCTTCCTGTT
>OU015744.1:61120129-61133722 GCA_907169655.1 Acomys percivali
CTCTGAAAAGTCTCATGAGAAGAACATATAATTCTTTTTTAAGGCAGAAGAGCTTCACTGAGTGCATCCATTCTCCGTGCCCATTGGTAAACATCTTACCTTTGAAGAGATTCTATCAAGCCACCGCATATAGAAAAAGGTTGTTTGGTTTTAAAGGATTGACCTAAAGTACTGAAAAGATGAGGTGGTCTGTGATGGGGTGAAAATGGTCAGGGATGGCTTTTGCAGGACTTTGTGTGTCTCAACAATTTTGTGTTCATTCTTGTGTGCAATGGGAAGGCAGAGGATGCTGCTAAGAAGGGCAGAAGGAATTGTTCTAGTATTTTCAAAGATAATCTGACTTTGGGGTGGAGATTGAATTAGAAAGGTGAGAATTTGGACATGGAAATGAGAAAGAAATATGATGGAACTTTTCCATGAATGTCAGAGACAGGGACGTGGAGGGGGTGGTGAGGGAACAGACAGGTGGTATTTTTAGTGCTCTTTCTTCCTTGTCACCCACTGTTGTGTCTTCATCTCATTTCTGTCCTTAGAGGACTGCACGCCATATGGGGCTTTCTACATCCCAGATCCCTCTACTGCAGAACTCTGATTGTTATTATCCTTAATCTCTCAGGCCTCCCTCAATGTTAATCACACAGTAAATAGGAAGGAGAAGGTAGAAGAGAATAATGAAGACATTGGGCTCCAGAATTGAGCATCCTAGAGGCATATTCAAGACAAGTGTCAATCTATGTTAGTAGATGAACTTGGTGCTTGGAGGAAGGACCAACTGCTCCCAAATCACACTCCAGAAAACATCTCAGGAAACCACCTGTGTGAGGCCCCACCCTTTATGTTGAATTTAGAACCAAGGTACAGAGTCTAAGTAGGGAGAGTGCCATGGCTAGAGTTTGGGTGAGTGTAGTTGTTAGTGGGATGGTCACATCTTTAAACTTCCCTTCCTGGGTAAACTTTTGTCTAAAAGAATATTTTCTCTTGCTTATTGGTTTTTAATTTTGTTTTCTTTGAGACTACTTTATTATCTTGTTAGTTATAAGGAAGAAAGTGAAGAAGCAATTTTCATTCAGGAAGGAAAGATAAAATTCCAAATAATAAAACAAGGAAACCTGGGCCACAGTGCTTCCTGGTGGTCTTTATGCTCTGCTGATTTCACAGTTAGCCCGTGGTTTCTCATCCATTTCCATCTTACATCTGACAGCATTGTCTATTCAAGTGATCTCTCATCATTTTGCATTCAATTATCAAGGCTTCTCTGTATTGACTGAAGAAATAAATTAATTGAGCCTTAATAAAGAGCTTTAACTTTTTCTGTTAAAATGATTATTATTTTCTGTAGTGGATGTAAACATGTTTTTGTTTTTAATTCCAAGTGTGAGATATGAAACAGACTTGTGTGAGAGTATGTGATGTTTGTTTGCTTGAAACAGATTTGTGAGAGAACACTTGGTGTTTGTCCACTAGAAAAGGAACTGCCCCTTGCAGGAGTATGGTCATTGCCAACTCATAAGCATTCTAGTATGGACTCTGAGAGGTGATAAAACAGGATGCTGGGCTTTTTGGTTTTGGTATTGCTTCCCATCATTTGGCTGTTCATCACTCCACTTAAAGACGTTCCTGTAGAGAAACAATCCAGAGAACAGTTTGAGCATTCAGGTTCCTTTATTGAATTGCTAGTTTGCTATTTAACAGGTCTGTTTAAATCCTGACTGTGAAAATCACTTCAAGGAACTGCGTCTAAAAAAGTCTACTTCTCCTATTTCCATTAACCTCTTTTCTCTCCTCTCTAGTATAGGTGGACTGGGAGGGAGTGTTTGGCATTATAGAAACCCAAATAAAATAGGTTTGAAAAAGTTCAAAGCCTACAACTTTCTGAATGATCTCTCATTGTCTTCCCTGAGGAGTATATATATATGTATATGATGTATATGTATATGTGTGTATGTATATATATAATGTCTATATTATATGTATACATATATATCAATTGACACATGATATTATATATGTTATCAATGTACATATACCTGCTTCAGATTTCACACATTTTTGAGCCACTGTCTTCCCTGTCTAACCTAGCCTCACAAGGCACTCACCATATACTGGTGTTACAGGCCTGTGCAACTGAGGTTGGCTCATTTACAAGTTATTAAGGAAGGGTTGACTTTCTTCAGCATATAAAGCTAGTCTTACCATCTTTCATAGTTAAAAATATTATTCATAAACTTAAAGGATGGTGTAGAGTTAATATGCAGCTGGATTAAAGAACTCATATAAATAAGGACAAGACAACTTAAAAACAGGGCAACTGACAAGGAGAAATTTGGAAGGCAAGGACTACGCCAATGATGAATACAGATAATTATTGATCTTCACCTTAACCTCAAGTCATCAAAGATGGCGAGAATTCACAAGCATCCCACCTGAGAATGGCCGAATGATTTAATGACATTAACCGTCCCATCAGAGAATGAGAGAGTGATTGACATCCCAGGTGTTAGTGGGGATGTAGGAGAAGGAGGACATACACTTATTGTTCCAGGGTCAATAAGTTGATATGGCCACTTGAAGAAACTCTTCAACATTATCTATAAAAGTTAAAAACAGGGCTGGAGAGATGGCTCAGCAGATGCTTTTATAAAGGGACTGCTTCTGACATGAACTTTGGTGGCCCTGATTTGCTCACTTCCTGTTGGTGGGTAGGCCCTGTGGGTACACAGAAGAAGGGGATGTAGGCTATCCCTGTATGACCTGATAGGCTAAGGTCATATGATGAGGGAGGAGGTCCCCTTCTGTTGGAAGTCTAGGGGAGGGGAATAGGGTGAAGGAGGAATGGAGAGTGGGAACGGGAAGATACAAATGAAGAGATAACAATCAGGATATAATCTGAATAAATTAAAATAAAAATTTTTTAAAAGGACCTGGGTCCAGTTCCCAGTACCCTCATGGCAGCACGTAATTGCCTGTAAGTCATGTTTCAGGTGGTCTAAGTGCCACTTCTAGCCTCTACAGTCTTCTGCATGCATGTGGTATGCATAAAATCACAGGCACATAAACATACACATTAAAAATAATCTTTAAAAGAGTAAGAGCCAGAGGAGAGGGAAGACACCAAGAAAACATGGTCCACCAAATCAACATGAGTAAATATCTCATATGTGCTCACAGAAACTGAAGCAGCAAGCACAGGGCCTGCAGAGTCTGTCCCAGGCCCTCTGCATATGCAATATGGCTTTCACATTAGTGTTCTTATGTGATACCTGAGTGTGTGAAGGTGTGGCTCTCTGATTCGTGTGCCTTCTCTTTGGTTCTTTTCTTTCTGTGTGTCTTGTCCAACACTGATGTGTTGATCTTTGTTTATCTTATTATATTAAATCTATTTTATTATTATCCCATAAAATCCTGTTTGCTTTACAACGAGAGACAGAAAGGGTGTGGATCTGGATGGAGAGTTGGGGTGGAGGGAAAACTGGGAGGATATAATAAAGAGGTATTATATATTTTTCAATAAAAGGGAAAAAAAGAGAAAACTTACTGCAAAGTATCTTTTAAAAAGCAAACTAAATATACATACATTTTGAAGAAATTCTACCACTTGACTGGGTATTTGTACTGGCTAGCTTGATTTCAACTTTATAGAAGCTATAGTTATATTTGAGAAGATACTCCAGATGTCTAGCTGTAAGCAGACCAGCATGTAGGACATTTCTCAATTAATGGAACAACGAGGCAGAGCTAAGCCCATTGTGGTGGGAACATCAGTAGACTGCTGGTTCTGGGGTTTTATATATATATATATATATCAGGTTGCACAAGCCACGAGCAGCAAGCCAGTAAGCAACAACCCTCCACAGCTCCTGCATCAGCTTCCAGCTTCCAGGTTGCTACTCTGACTTCCTTTAATGGTGGATAATGACTTAGAAGTATAAGCCAAGTAAACTCCTTCAGCCCCAACTTGCTTTTGGCCATGATGTCTCATTACAGAAATAGTAATCCTAACTAGGACAGCTTCAAAAGCAATGAGTAAGAGACAGACAAAACTTGCAATAGTATTGTTTCTGACTGCTGATAATAGGAGGCCTTTCTGATACATACCATACTTACCTTGAAAACAAAGGTTAAATGTCGGCAGATAATTTAATAAAACCAATGCATGCTGCAAGGCCTGACATAACAGTAGGAACCTTCATGCTCTCCTGAACAGTGAGGTAGTACTGGTGTTTGGGTGGGCAAGCATGTGTGATGGCCAGGCACAGCCATAAATTTGTGAAAACTACTATGCTGTTAACTGACCTGAGTGCACCTTGCATGTGTGCGCTTACCTTGAAGAAATTTATATCATTCTCTATCCTTATAATTTTTGCAATTTTCTCTACATCTTTTTTTATTTAATTGATTTATTCAGATTACATCTCAATTTATATCCCCTCACTTGTATCCTCCTGTTCCTCCCCCTCTCTCTTTCACCCTATTCCTCTCCCTTAGGTCAGTGACAGAAGGGGACATCCTCCCCACCATATGAGCATAGCCTATCAAGTCTCTTCTTGATAGCCTGCTTATCCTTTATCTGAGTGCCACCAGGCTTCCCTACTAAGGGGAGGTGGTCAAATATGGAGCACCAGAGTTCATGTCAGAGTCAGTCCCTGCTCTCCACACAACTGTGGAGAATGTCCTGTCCATTGGCTAGATCTGAATAGGGGTTGAATGTTTACTGCATGTGTTGTCCTTGGTTGGTGCCATAGTTTGAGCAGACACCCTGGGTCCACATCTGCCCATCATGATGTTCTTCTTGTATGTTTCTAGGACCTTCTGGGTCCTTCTGTTTCCCCATTCTCTCATACTTCTCTCACCCAGAGTCCCAATAGGAAGTCCCTGCATCTATTCCAATGTCCTGTTAAGTGAAGACTTGCATAGAAAATCCCTTTTGGGCTAGTGTCCAATTATAAGTGAGTACATACAATGTGGGTCTTTCTGGGTCTGGGTTAACTCACTCAGTATGATCATTTCTAGTTCCATCCATTTGCCTGCAAATTTGTGGATTTCCTTGTTTTTAGAAGCTGAGTAGTATTCCATAATGTAAATGTACTGCAGTTTCTTTATCTTATTTCAAATATTTTCTTAAGGGTATTTCCCATTAACTATTTCATCAGGCTGTTTCCTTTAGCTAGGCATTTGATCCTCCCTTACTGAATTTCAACCTGCTATTTTTTCTTATCACACATCCTTTCGTATTTGTGTGTATCCTGTGTTTCTAACAGATTTTCCTGGTAAATGTGGAAGATACTTCCAAATTGCCTTTTATCTTCATTGTTGTCATCCTTTTGAGTAACAGCACATTTTGGATTGCAGCAGGGCATTTGGACGTCAGTGGTCTATCTTCTCTGTGTGTTGATGCATGAATGCATTTGTGTGGGCTTGTTAAGACAACCTTGGATATAGTTCTTCAGGAACTCTCAACATTACTTTTTTTTGAGACAGAAAATCTCATTGCCCTGGAATTTGCCCTGTAGTCAAGCAAGTAATCAAGGTAGTTGGCTAGTGAGCTTAACATTCCACCTCTTCCTATGTCCCCAGTAGTTAGTGCATAAGCCCGTGCCACCGTGCCCATTTCTGAAAACAGATTCTAGAAATCAAAACTCAGGTCCTTGTACTTGCAAAGCAAATACTTAACAGGCTGAGCTATTAGCCAGCCCTGTGGAGCACCTGACTTGACTGCATTTTTCAGCTTTGCTTCTATGTGTGGTTGTGAGATGACATTCAGGCCATGGGGAATAGAGGGAGTGCTGGGAGCTGCTCATTGCCATTCATTATCTTCTCTTCCATGGATGTATCTTCCAGGCTGGGAGATAGCACTGTCTTGGAAAAGCCCAGCAAACATGTCCTAGGTGCCATTACTGCTATACTGCAGAGAGAAATCAATTTCTATTTTATTTCAGTTAAAATACTTTGAGTTTTTTTTTAAAAAAAAACTTACAATATAGTCTGTATCTCAGTGCACTAAGTACTTTCTAAATACCAGGCTTCATATACATCTTTGAGTACTTGGTTAGGCTCATATCATTCTGAGATGTTCTAGGTCACTGAAGGGATCCAGGCTCTTGCTGTTTTGTAGATATGTTACCTGTATATATAGATATGTAGATATGTCACAGAGCAACTCATTTATCAGTGCTTCAGCATTCTTAACATAAATTGGGACTAGACAGTTATTATGAAGAATAACATTGTAGTGCATGTGATGGTTTAATATAGTCAACAAGCTAAAACTTTTAATAATCACTGATGATATAAAGCTATGGAGAAAATGAACCCTGGGGCTGGAGAGGTGGTCAGTGGTTAAGAGTACCTGCTACCCTTCCAGGTGACCCTAGTTTGGGCCTCAATTCCCATGTCAGATAGTTCATGGGTACATGTAAATCCTATTTCATGTGATCTAACACTCTCTTCAGGTATACATGGACACTGCTCCAATGCAAAAATACACACAGGCATGTATACAGATAATTAAAAATAAAATATATTTTAAAAGAGCTACTCATCTTGTTTTACAACTCCTGCCCTTCAGTAAACTCATTATTATTTCTTAGTATTTGAAATGGTATGTGAACATCATTAAAACTTGTAACAGTGATTCTGTTTATATGTCTGTAATTAGCACATGCACATACTAACCCCACAAAACATCCAACGGCACAATTGTTCCAATAAGCAAGCATGGAAATTACTGAGTTATTTCCTAGATGAAGGAAGAAAACTACTTCTTAATTGTAGCCATTTGTTCTTCACTGTGCACAATTTGCTTCCCTGGAAGACAACAACAAAAACAACAAGCAGCAACAACAAATAACCAACTCTGCTGGGCAAGACCGTAGGAATGGGGCTTATCTCTTACAGTGTGCGAGGAAAGTCTAAAGATCGCTAAGGTGTTTCAAATATACCAGACTCAGAATTTTAGTATTTGCCTTGTAGAATCTTCTAGCAAGTCTCAATCTACAGGACTTCCCTTAAGTTCTCTAATAAGGTGATAACTCTTTTGGGGTTTTGTTTGTTTAGAAATACTCATTCTTCAACAAGGAGCATCCATGGATATACTTTCCCTCTGAGAGGCTTGGAGTGATGTTCCACCGCCTTCTGACTGGATGGAGGCATGCACTGACAGACAACCTGTTCGTCTGTGAGCCGATCTGCCCTCTCTGTCTAGCTGCTTTTAAATATAGTTGTTCTGTGGCTATAAGCAGTTCTCCTGCTGCTTGTTCAAGAGGAGATTCTTCTTTGCCTTTAAAATTCACTTTTCATCCTGGTTGTAGCCCCAACCCTTCTCACTTCCCTCCCTCCCTCCCTCCTTCCCTCCTTCCCTCCCTCCCTCCCTCCTTCTCTCTCTCCCTCCCTCTCACCTATCCCCCTCCCTTATTCCTCAGAAAAGGGTAGCCCTTCTTCCCATCTACCACAGCTCATCACATCTCATCAGGACTGAGCTTGTCCTCTTCCCCTGTGGCCTGTCAAGGCTGTCCTGCCAGGAAAATTGGTCAATAGCAGGCAACAGAGTCCATGTCAGAGACAGCCCTCTGCTACCATTACTAGAGGACCCACATGAAACCTGAATGAAGCCGGAGACATCTCTTGTCTACATCTGCACAAGGGGCCTAGATACAGTCCTGCACGGTCTTTGGTTGATACTTCAATGTCAGCAGGCCCCTTTGGGCCCTAGTTAGTTGGCTCTGTTGGTCTTTACGTGGAGCTCCTGTCACCTACATGTCCTTTTCTCTTTCCTCCCGCTTTTCCACAAGACTTCCTAACATCGCACAATGCTTGGCTGTGCATCTTAGCATCTGTTCTGAAGTCCTGCTGAGTGGAACCTCTCAGAAGAGGACTCTGCTAGGCTCCTGTCTGCAAGCATAGTAAAGTATCTTTAATAGTGTCAGGGGCTGTTTCTCTCCCATGGGTTGGGTCTAGGGTTTTAAAAAATTGTATTTATTTTATTATGTTTATTTTTTAACATATACATTTATATTATTAGACATGAATAAAATAAACTACATATAGCAGGAAGAACCAGGAGACAATCAGAAATTATATAAATGTTACATTCATAGTGATTTGGCTATTTATATTTGGCAAACTTGAAGTAAACATCTATCCTATAACAGTGCTTTTAAACATAGTTTTATTCACGCCCCCATATATTTAACAGTTCATGCTTCAGTTAAAAATGGATTTCTTTTGGTTTGGAGTTTCCTTGTAGCATTTTTATTTACTTATTGAGATTATAAGTTAACTACAACATCCGTACCTTCCCTTTCTTCCCTCTAAGTCCTCCCATATACCCATCCTCACTCTCCTTCAAATTCACGGCCTTGTTTTTCACTCATTCTTATTGAGTGAAGTACAAATGTGTATTACATATACATATATTTCTAATATAACTAAATAACCAGGAAACACTATCTCACAGCAAAGTTCCTGATCTTCTGGCTCTTAGAATCTTTCTGAAACATTCCCTGGGCCTTAGTTTCAGGAGGGCCTTGTAGATTAATCCACTGGGACTTGGATCCACAACTCTTTGATCAGTTTTCTGTAATGGTCTCCATCTGTTCTAAAGAGAAGGCTTCTTGATGGTGTGTGTAGACTAGGTTTATCTGTTGGTATAAGGACAAATATGTGTATACAGTTCTTAGGGATAATACTGATTGAGTAAATTAATGGTTGTAGATTGTTCTTCAATAACTATGACTTCATTAGCAATGAGTAAATTGTGTTTTCAGTGCCAGGCATGGTCTTCCTCTGGTTGAGCAAGTGCTCCTTCAAATTAGAGAGCTGTTGGTTATTGTCAAAGTAAGCATAACACTATTGCACCCTTAGGGCTATTGTGCTATGATGGTTATTGATTTGGTTCAAATGAATGATAGCTGTGTATGACTGTTGGTCCACTGCCTCCTATGGCATCTTTCATGATGATTTCTGGTTCTATGCAAGTTAATCCTCAGCAAGGGAAATTCTTGTCAGTTCAAGCTCAGGGGCCTCTGTTTCTGAAATGAACGATGTCTTCAGCATTAGGGACTTATTTTTCCCTATGGGCCTTAACCAGAGGTAACAGCAATAGCATGTATGTTTTGGGAGTCTTTTGGACATCCTTGGCCAACAATACACATAAGGGCTTCTCAAGTTTGTTGTTAGGGATTTTTGTTATGTAGTCTTTAACTTTTGGAGAAAGGACAACCACCTCAGATATGGAAAGTTTATTATATATATATATATATATATATATATATATATATATATATATAAAGATTTATATATATATTAGGTGGAACTACATGTATTTTAGTTTTTAATTTAGTAAATAGAAGTATAGTTCTGAGTTCCTTTTTAATATGTCCTGTGCCTTTACCAACTTTCCTCCTTCTGTGTCTGCTTCTCTCTTCTTTGGGTAAAGAACACCCTTTTTGACTATGCATGAACTGGACCTAGGACCCATATACATATGTAACTGATGGGGCCCCTACTAAGATTTATGGGGATGGACTCTGTTGCCCACTTTTCAGTCAGTTTCCCCTGTCAGGGTTATCTCACCAGGCCACAGGGGAAGAGGATGCTGGGGTATGTAGGGCTCCTCTTCTCTGAGGAGTAGAAAGGAAGGATAGGGGAAACAGGGAGGGAGGGTGAGACCAGGAGAAGAGGAGGGGGGCTATGACTGAGATGTAAAGTGAATAATTAATATAAAAGAACACTGTTTTCCATTTTCTATTTCTCCTATCAGATCATTTGAATCTTGCTAGTCGTCCTACCACCGTATTCTGTATTTACCTCACTCTCCTGCCCTAAAGATCTTCCCTTCTTCATTCTTCTTATCAGACCACTTGTACCCTGATATTATCCTATTTCTTCCCAATACCCTATCCTATAAATGGCCCCATTTTACCTTCTTGGATTTTTGTATTTATGACACGTTCTTTTCTTCAAAAGTTTCTTCTTCCCTGAACTCATCCAGCATTTGCTGTTGGTTGCTCTGTTGATCTTTGCTGTAAAACTGTTGTTTCTAGTCTCACAATCATCTGTAGTTTCTCATGTATTCTTTTAACTTTATCTAGGATGCATTTTTAGTTAATTTTTGGAGGGCCCATATACACACATGTTATGGGATCTCTACTCCTTATTATTTATTAATCTTTTGGCTCTATTACTTCTAATGTCAGGCTGTCCTGATTACAATATAGTGAGTCTTGAAGTCAGCTAGTATAAGGATTCTAGCTGTACTCTCTTTTTGTATTATTTTAGCTATTTCTGGCACACCTGTCTGTTTCCTTCATTATATCTTCAACATTCTATGTATTTATATAACAATCTCATGTATTTAAAGTAGTCACATTACCTACAATAAAGTGGGGAACTAACATTTGTTGATTGCCTCTTATATTCCAGGCAAAATTCAGTTAATAGTTAAGTAAAATTCAATGTATCAGTAATATAACTATTTTTGTATTTCAGATGAAGAGGCTTACCCTCAGTTTAAAAAAAAAGGAAATACCCTGTAGTGACTCAGGCAGTGAATAATGAAGCATAGTAGTCTGCTTCATAGAGGCATAATGATATCTCAAAGCCCACAGCATGAACCAACTTCTCACAATGGAATTACACAAATTAGCCAGGTTATAAAGAAAAAAGAATATGTTTAGTTTGACCTTTACCGATCATGCCCTATATACCAAAGACCATTCTAAGAATTAAATTTCCTTTAAAAAAGTATTTATTAAGCTGGGCGTGGTGGCGCATGCCTTTAATCCCAGCACTCGGGAGGCAGAGGCAGGTGGATCACTGTGAGTTCAAGGCCAGCCTGGTCTACAAAGCGAGTCCAGGAGAGCCAAGGCTACACAGAGAAACCCCGTCTCAAAAGACCAAAAAAAAAAAAAGTATTTATTCTTTCAAAACTCTTATAAATGTATATAATGTATTTTGATCTTATCTGTTCCCAACTGCCTCTTGTTACAAGTCCCTCTAAGACCCACTAAAACATCTCCCTCTGAATTTCATGCCTTGATTCTCCTTCTCCTTGTTCTTCTTTTCATCATTTTCTTTTCACCACGACGACCACCACCACCACCACTACCACCACCACCACCACCACCACCGCCACCACTGCCACTACCGCTGTCACCACCACCACCACCGCTGCCACCATCACTACTACTACCACCACCACCACAATTATCATCATTCCACTGAGTCTAAATAGTGTTTACCATATTCACATTGGTGTAGGACATGGACAATTTACTACTGCTATATCTATAAAGAAAAATGACTTTCTTTTGCCCAGAAACTACCAAATGACAAAATCATCTTAGATAATGATGGAGACTTGGGAGCCTCATACAGAAATCTTACTTGCCTTGATCTTGTGCAGGTTTTGTATGGGCAACTGTAGATGTTGTGACTTCTTGTTATGTCCAGAAGACAGAATTTTACATCTTATTTTTCTATCCTCCAACTCATAAACTCTTCCCACCCATTCTTCCATCATGGTACATGAGTCTTGGATGTGGAGGGGTTGATACAGATGACTTATTTACTTATGGTTGAGTACTGACGGTTGTGAATCCTCAACACTTTGACCAGTCGTGAATCTCTGTGTTAAAGGCTCTATTGCCAAAGAACATGGAAAAATCACTTTCAAACTGACCAGAGATGTCTCGTCCTGGCTATTTTTCATAGTACTACAAAGTGTAATGCTTTGGGACAAAAGGTATCAATGGTCTTACCCAATGCTGGGCCCTGAATGCTGAAATATCCTGCCAGTCAAATTGTGCTCACTGGTATAGTAGTGGCATGAAGGTTATGGGAGTAAACAATTGCATTCTAATGAGATTTAAGAATTACTCTGTAGGAGGCATACCATGTGTGGTACTGAAAACATCAAAAGGCCATGACTAAGAAGATCATAGGTCCTATCATGTGACTTACTGTGTTATTGTCCCAAATGGTCATGCTGTCCAACTATTTCTTTCATATTTTGTTTACAACAATAGATTTGTACTGTTCTAGGAATTATATTTCTAAAATAGTTGCTACCAAGTACCTTTCTTTAATGGGTTCTTTGTGTGGAGAGACTTACAATAAAGAGATAAGCTGAAGTACAATAGGTATTGTTTTTAAATATTTAGCTTTAGTTTACGTACACAAGTATTTTGGTTGTATGCATGTCTCTGCAGCATGTGTGCACCTTCTAACTATGGAGCTCAGAAGAACGCATCAGATCTGCCTGAAGCTATAGTCCCAATGCAAAGGGAGAATGTGAAAATGGCTTAGGTGTCTACAAAACACAGTGAAGCTCTTTTGAAATTATGATAAATTTAGAAGCAAAACACAATCTTTTTGCTTTGCAGTTAGTTTTTTTAAAAAGGAATTCTTAGTATGAAGCCACATGCACTCTAACTAGGTTGCTACCAGAATTTGTCTAAAATAAAAATCCTTTTTATTCAGGCCTATGTCTCATGAGATCGACTGCTTGACTCTCAAGATTTAAAGGATATTTTTATTTTATCCTTTTGTCATTTCTTCTAAAATATATTCATGGTGACAAATTATTGGGTGTGGAAGTGTATACTTTTTAATCTATTTTTGAATCATTAAAGTTGCTGTGAATATTGATCACACATATTTTGTTTGATTTCCCTGGTTCCCAGCTTCAAAGACATGAAAGAGAACTTTTCACACTTTAACCCCATGGTCATGTACAAGAAAAATGGAAGGCAGAGCACTTATACTTTCCAAACACAAGCAATGCTGAAAGACTCTGAGTGATGACCCAGAGGGACAGCTTGAGTGGTTATATAAAGTGGGCCTAGCAAAATGGCTTGGTAGGTATAGGCACTTTCCTGCCAAACCTGATGACTTGTATTCTATCTTTGGAGCCCACATGGTGAGAGGAGGAGAGAACCGACTCTTAAAAGCTGTCCTCTGACCTCCAAGGGTTGGCATTACATATGAGGGCATCCCATAGAAATGTTTCAAAAATCTTCAAGGAGCCGTACATTTAAACTGAAGGGAATTTTGGTCTCTGCTCCCCTGACAATTATATAAGCTGCTTATGAGTTGGTACCATGAGGAACGGCACACAAAAGTGCTATCCTGATAATGCCTATTTAATCAATGCCCTAGGACACAACTCATTTATGCTTTAAGGAAGGGAAACAACAGCATGCATGCATCAGAGACTGTTGACAATCCCTGGTTTAGACTGTCTAACCACCAGAGCTCCCGGTGAAGCTGTGTTTTCCAGTGTTCTCTGTGCTGGCAAGCTGGACCTCCTGGTAACACAGTCTTTTGTTTGTGCTGAAAAGGGGATGAATACTCCATGTAAATAATTGTAATTATCTTCTCATTGAAGAAGCATAAACTTGGAATGCAGCACTGTTTTCATGGGTAAATTGTCAATTTTGCTGTGAATAGGATTTTTTTTCTCCGTCTTTTCAAATGAATAGCTGATGAGAAGTTAATAAATTTTGTATAGAGTTGCTTCTCTCAGACACTTTTCTTTCTGTAGATTCAAAACCTTCATTTTCTTTCTTTCTTTCTTTTTTCTTTTTTTTTTTTTTT
>OU015744.1:61133822-61149577 GCA_907169655.1 Acomys percivali
CTTTCCCAGAAATATCATCTGGTTAAAATTCTGCCTGCTCTGTTTTTGTTGCCTCTTAAAAAATATTTCCAGTAGCTTAAACTCATGAAAGAGCTAAGAAAAAGAGTGCTATATATTCAAAATTATAGTTTGATTTATAAGCATATGGCTTTACACAAAATTAGTGAATATCTGTAATGACCAATACATAAAACTCAAAGGTTGTACCTTGAAACGTTCTTATAAATCACTTAGTCAGCTAGATGCTTTATTGATTGTTTCTATGGTTATTTTGTGAACTGAAGCTTGTAGGTATAATGGTAAGATCTTTATGGTGAAAAAATGCCAGTTTAGAGCTTGTGATGTTCACTTTAAAATTAACTTAATCTAGATAGATGTTTAAGTTGATAATGATGAGAGATGATAGATATTGATTCACATTCATAATTTTAGACTCACCAAGATAGGAAAGATGTTTTTTTCAAGGCTGATAAATACAAATAGCCAAAACATTAAGAATGTAACATTTATATAATTCCTGACTGTTTCATGGTGGTTATTGCTATAGGTAGTTTTTTTGTATATGTGTCTAATAATATAAGGGTTTATTTAAAATATTTAATAAAAATAAAATAAACTTGTTCTAAATGAATAGATGGTACCTTTCAGTATAAATAGAATTTTACAGGTGATTGCAAATTAGACTATTTGCTTGCTGGTAGTCTTTATTATTGTGTTTGGAATTCTTAAAAGGTGATGGCTGAAGATACCACATGTGTGTCTTTGTTCTCTCTGTCTCTGTCTCTTTGTTTTTTTTTTCATTATATAATTTGTATATGTGTTCCTTAATTGGTAACCCTTCCTTTTGCTTTTGGCTCTAAATATTTCACTGTAATTTCTATCAATAACAACAGCTACTTTATAATTATAAGATTTTTGCCAGTTAGGACATCTGTCTGATAACAGCTAACTGAAGAGGAAAGAATGTTAAATATTTCACCCACTGACTTCTACACAGTAAATGCAATGATGTATTGGCCTTAGTTTTGTTCAGTAATTATATGTGAAAAAAACAGGGTAAAGTAGATTTGTGTCCTAGACTCTAGTAACATGTTTGCTTAACTTTCTCATATTTTCTTATCTATTATCATTTTCCAGTAATATCAGAAATATTTCCTAGCACCTTAAAGTGTATAGCTAGATGAATTAGTTTATTAAATTCTTGATCTCTTTGCACACCATTATTTCAAAATTTATTCCATAAAATATTCAACAAATTCAGTGATTATGCCATTTTCTCATATTAATTGATATAATATACTGTTTATATGGGTTAACTTTTCATAACTTTAGAGTTAATTATTAATAATTTTCTTATAAATCAATAGTTTGAGAATTATGAACATTACTAAAAATTATATTAGCTAAACTATTAAGTAATTTATACTAAAATTAAAAATACTGAGAACTTGCCAATGCTCAACTTTTATATAGTGTACTAATTTCTGTGCTCTTGAAGGGAGTATTCTGGTATTTAATGTCAAGGAAAAATATCACATAATGCTGCATTTCTGTTCATTTCCTTACAAGTCTTTGTTCAGTGATAACATAGTGGTGTCTTGAAATAGCTATGGTGGAAGTGTTGGATACAGAAACCAGAGAGTACTCTAAGTCAGGGCTCGACTTATGCTTTTATCTATTTGTGTAGCGTGGAATTTAAATTCTCACTTTAATGATAAAAATGCATACATATGTGAGAAAATGTTTAACAGTAAATCGAATACCACATTAATACACTCGAGTATTGAGAAAATAGTGGGTGATTGAGCTAAAATTTCAGTTGTCATCTCATACACCAACCAAAGCCATAAACTGTCCAAGCATAAAAGGGCAAGAAAACATCTTGTGAGAATTAGTCTCTTACATGGAATTTGTCATTAAAATATATTTATTATCATCATATAAATTTATAAGACATGCATTTTTTTCTGTGAGTAAAAATTATAACCTTATATACTTGTGTACCTCTTTCATGAGATAATTGCCTAATGTTTACCAGACCCTGCCCACATATCTGCTTCTATTATAATATATGTTGAGCCACTTAAACCTACTTGACACTAATGATTTTGTGGATGGTTTGATTTCATATGATTTGAGTGACCTCCTTCCATATATTGGGTATGAAACCCCTGCCCTCATGTATGCAAGGCAAAGTGTTAGCCTCTGGTCTACATAATGACTTTTCCCCTTCTCTCACTTTCTTCCTATACATCCTCGTACCCCACATTCCAAATTATTAACAGGGTTAGGGGAGAGTAGTCCACATACCATATTTTTCACCATTCAAAGTGTTAAGTTTGATGTTTTCAGTAAGTTCAGAGCTGTACAAAAAGTCCAGGTTGTACAACAATCATTATCATCTAAATTTAGGATAATTTTGTTCTTCCTAAAAGACCTTAACCATTAGTAGTTGAAAGTCTTTATTCTCCCTTTTCTGGACTATAATTGATCAATTTGTATCTGTCTTAATTTTCTTATGTCAGCTCCTTCACATTAATTGAGCCATACAATTCATGGTCTTTTGTGTTTGATTTATCTAACTCAGTGTCTGGAGTGTTCATTCATAGCTTACCCTGAGCAATACTTCATCCTTTGTGTGTCAGAACAGTATTCACGTGTATGGTTATGCATTTGCTATTATGAGACACAGAAACTCCAAATATGCCATTGAATTCATTTTCTGTTGGCCATCTGTTTCCCCACTGACTCCTTCAGAGAAAACTAAACTTTCATTTGCACGTGATTATCAATTGGAGATAGCTCTGAGTTAGCAATGGAGGTGTGTGTCCTTTCCTCCTTTCAGTTCTAGGGCCCCATTTGGTACCGACAGGCCTATGCAGGCACTGCGTGTCTTGCTACAGTCTCTGTGAGCTCATGTATGTCTGCTGTTGTGTTTAGAGAGCCTTGTTTCCTTGGTGTCCTCCATTCACCCTGGATTTACACTCTTTCTGTCTCCTCTTCTGCAGGGTTTCCTCAGCCCCAAGGAGAGATTTTTATGGAGACATTCCATTTAGGGCTGAGTGCTTCAAGGTCTCTCACTCTCTGCATACTGTTTGGCTGTGGGTCCCTGTAATGTTCCCATCTGCTGCAGGAGGAAGCTTCTCTGATGATGGCTGAGCAAAACATTCCTCTAGAAGTGTAGCAGAATATCAGTAGGAGTCATTTTATTTCTAAATTCCTTTAGTAGAACAGTAATATTTAGTTTCACTCTAGGCCCTTGGGCTATCTACTTTTAGGTTCTTGGTTACCAAGCAACATTGAGCATTGGTTCCAACTCATGGAGTGCACCTTAAGTCAATTCAGATATTTTTTTATTTATATAGTAGACTTTATTTTTTTATTTTAATTTTATTAATTTATTCAGATCTCTGGTGCTCCATATTTGACCACCTCTCCTTGGTGGGGAGGCCTGATGTCACTCAAAGAAAGAACAAGCAGGATACCAACATGAGACTCGATAGCCTATGACCATATAGTAGGGAAGGATCAGTGCAGATACTGATGGCTTATTCCCACAAGTCTTGTGCCACCATTGCCCCAGGGTATCTTGCAGGCAGGAGGGCACCACTGTAGATTGAAACGTTTGTAACTGGTTTGCTGTTTATGTTTTTCATATGGTAGCATGCAATGTATTTTCAGGTACCAAGAACACTAGCCCATAGTGGTCAAGGCTCTAGGTAAGCACCAGTTTGATTTCTCCATGTTCAATGAGTTTTTTAGGTGTTGTCTTCAGCAAAGGAGCCTTGTTGTCAGTTTGTAAAGAGCAACCTACAGCCTTGGTGATAGCCTGGTCATTTGGGTTTCTCATGGGATCCCCTTTGGCCAATTAAACACTTATTTATAACCCATTCTTACAATTATAAGCTTTACTTGTAGAAAAATATAGTTCCATGTGAGGGCTTTTTATTTTCTTAAAATTTGTTGCCCCTCTTTCTTTGTCTCTCATCATTCTAGACATTATTAGTGTGTATATTATGACTTCCAGGTCTGTGTTTTTATGGGATTCCTGAGTGTAAGAATAAGTGGGTTGCTGCATCTATATCTGTTTTTTGTACCTTTGGGGGCTCTTTTACTTCTGCTTTTGGGTTGTTGTTCTATTTCAATGTATTTATTTTTGTTTTATCTTTTTCTTTTTAAAAATATATTTTATAAATTTAATCATATTACATTTCAATTGTTATTCCAACTCTTGCATCCTCCCATTCCTCCTTGTTTTATCTTTTCATTGTATATTATATTATTGTATAATATTACATTGTATTATTTTGTTTTTTGATTAATGAATTTATTTATTCATTTTACACACCAATTGTATCCCCCTCCTTCCTCTTCCTGGTGTCACCCTCCCTCTCTCCCTCCTCCCCCATCCCCACTGTTCCTCAGAGAAGGGGAGCTTCCCTACTCCCAACCAACTCACCCCAGCTCATCAAGTCTCATCAGGACTAAGAACATCCTCTTCCCTGTGATCTGGCAAGGCAGCTCTGCCAGACAGAGTAATTAAAAAGTAGGCAACAGAGTCTATGTCAGAGACAGCACCTTCTCCCCTTGCTAGGGGATTCACATGAAGCCTGAGCTGCTCATCTGCTACATGTGTGTAGGGGGCCTAGGTCCAGCTCATACATGGTCCTTGGTTGGTGCTTCAGTCTCTGCAAGCTCCTCTGAGACCTGGTTAGTTGGCTCTTTTGGTCTTCTTATGGCGCTCCTGGTATATGTCAGGTTCTTCTTCCTTACCCTTCCACTTTTCCAAAAGACTCCATATATTTCTCTCAGGGTTTGGCTGTGAATCTCAGCATCGGTTTTGATCCACTGCTGAGTGGAGCCTCTCAGGGGACAGCTATATTAGGCTCCTGCCTACAAGCAGAGCAGACTATCTTTAATAGTGTCAGGGGTGTGTCTCAGGTTGGGCCAGGCATTGATTGGACATTCCCCCAATCTCTGCTCCATCATTATTCCTGCATATCTTGTAGGCAGCATAAATTTTGGGTCAAAGTTCTTGTGAGTGGGTTGGTATTCCTTTCTCTCGATTAGGAGTCTTGTCTAATTAGAGGGTGTCCTCTTCAGTCTCCACGACCCCTGCTACTAGGAGTCTCAGCTAGAGTCACCCCCATATCCTCCCAGAAGCCTACCCTGTATTGGTATCCAGCTTATCACAGAGATGCCTCTGCACATGGTTTTTCTTTTCTCTGTGGGCCCTCTGTCTTCCTGCCTCCATTCTCCCCTGGACTGATCTTTGTCCTCATTTCTCTCCGTGCTCCCGCTCCTACCTTATTCTCTTTCTTCAACCACTTCTGCTGTCTATTCTATTTCCCATCTGACTAGGATACATTAAATCTACTAGAAGACAAAGTGTGGAAGACATTTGAACTCATTGGTACAGGAAAGAACTTCCTGAACATAACACCAACATCTCAGGACTTCTTGAAAATGAAAAGATATGTAAAGGCAGAGGACACTGTCAATAGAACAAAATAGCAGTCTATAGATGGATAAAAAAATCTCTAACGGTCCCTAAATTTGACAATGGGCTAATATCCAAAATATATAAAGAAGTCAAGAAATTAAATGCCAATGAACCAAGTAATCCAGTTAAAAATGGGGTACAGAACTAAACAGATAAGTGTCAGTAAAGGAATCTTGAATGACCAAGAAGCATGTAAAGAAATATTTAGCATGTCTGGTTTTATGTTTATGTGTTTAATCACTTGGATGCTAGTTTTGTGCAGGGTGATAAATATAGATCTATTTGCATTTTCTACATGTAGACATCTAGTTAGAACAGCACCATTTGTTGAAGATGCTATCTTTTTTTCTATTTTATGGATTTGGGTTCTTTGTAAAAAATCAAGTGTCCATAGATTTGTGTGTTTTTTCTGGGTCTTTGATTCTATTCCATTGATCAACCAGCTTACTTGTATGCCAGTACCATGCCACCTTTATCACTGTTGCTCTACAGTACAGCTAGAGATCAAGGATGGAGGTTCTTTTGGCAGATCTAAAACCTAACACATTAAATCTGTTAGAAGAAAAAGTGGGGAACAGCCTTGAACTCATTGGCACAGGAGACAACTTCCTGAACAGAATACCAATAGCTTAATTTCTAAGATCAACAACTAATACATAGGAGCTCATGAAACTAAAAAGCTTTTGTAAGGCAAAGGACACTGTCAACAGAACAAAATGACAGTGCACAGACTGGTAAAAGATCTTCATAAATCCTACATTTGACAAAGGACTAATATCCAAAATATATAAAGAACTCAAGAAATTAAACACCACCAAAACAAATTATCCAATTAAAAAGATGGGGTACAAAGTTAAACAGAGAATCCTTAACAGAGGAACATCAAATGGTCGAGAAACGCCTAAAGAAATGCTCAAAATCCTTAGTTATCAGGGAAGCACAAATCAAAATGATGCCTAGATTCCATTCTATACTACTAGAATGGCTAAGATAAGAAAATTCAAGTGACAACATACGCTGGTGAGGATGTGGAAAAAAGGCAACACTCCTTCATTGCTAGTAGAAATGCAAGTTTGTACAACCACTTTGGAAATCAGTCTGGCACTTTCTCAGAAAATAAGGAACAGTCCTACCTCAAGACCCAGATATACCACTCCTTGGCATATACCTGAAAGATGCTCCAGCATATAACAAGGACATTTGCTCAACTATGTTCATGGCAACCTTATTCATAATAGCCATAACCTGGAAACAAACTAGATGTCCCTCAATGGACGAATGGATAAAGAAAATGTGGTACATTTACACTGTGGAATACTACTCAGATATTAAAAACAAGGAAATCTTGAAAGTAGCAGGCAAAAGGATGGAACTAGAAATGACCATCCTGAGTAAGGTAACCCAGACCCAGAAAGAAATGCATAGCATATACTCACTTATAACTCACCCAACATAGATGTCTTCAGAGAGACTCCACACAGTGGGGCATCAGGACAGATGGTGAAACTCGCTGCTGTAATTTGTGCAGAGAGTTGAAGGTGGTATGGAAGAACAGGGGGATGGAAGTACCCAGAGGGTTCAGGAGCCCCACAAGGAGACCATCAAGGCTGGTGCATCTGGACCCAGAGAGACCTGCACAAACAGTTGCACCAACCAAGGACAATGCATACAGGGAACCTAGACCCCTGTTCAGATATAGACAATGGACAGCTCATTCTCCACTGTTGTGGAAGGAGCAGAGACTGCCTTTGACACGAACTCTAGTGCCCCTGATTTGATTTCTTCCCCTTTGTGGGGAGGCCCCGTGGGCACACAGAGAAAGAGGAAGGAAGCTATCCAGATAAGGCCTGAAAGCCTGGGGTCATATGGTGGGGGAAGAGGTCCCCTTCTTTCAGAGGTCTAGGGGAGGAGAATAGGTTGGAAGAGGAAGAAAGGTGGGATCAGGAAGATAAAAGTGAAGGATAACAATCAAGATGTAATGTGAATAAATTATAATCAATTTAAAAGAAGAAATATTCAACATCCCTAGTCATCAGGGAAGTGAAAATCGAAATTACTCTGAGATTCCATTTTACACCCTTCAGAACAGCTAAGATCAAAAAATTAAAGATGTAGAGAAAGGGGAACATTATATTATTATTCTTTAGAAGCTTGCTTGTTTTATAAGGAGAGACATAAAGTTGTAGATCCAAACTGGGGTGGGGGAGATAGGAACTGGCATGAGTAAAGGAAGAAACTGTGATCAGAATACAGTGTATGTAATAATCTATTTTTAATAAAAGAAAAACAAAAGAAATAAAAACAAAAGCCTTCATGATGAAGAATATATAATGTATAAAAATATACACACACATATATAATGTATATAATGAATTAAAAAAGAATTGTAGAAGAGAATGAGACAGTCAAAGATAATAAATACACAATCAAAGTGTGTAAATGTGGAAAGACTATTCTATACTAAAGAAATTTATCCAGAAGAAGAAAGAGGAGGAGAAAGAGGAGGAGGCACGTATATCTAAGCTCAAGATCTTAAGATCCAAATGTTCAGAACCTTGCATCATCTAGGGAGTGTTTATAATAGACTGTAATATACAGTCATTGACTAGCTATTACTACCTCTTCACCTATTGAAAGCAAATGTAAGATATTAGTATTTCTAAAATATTTTTACTCAGCATCATGTTTGGAATAAATTTATAAAATAGTCATGTATTAATTTATGTTGCTGTAATAAAATACCATAGTAAAAGCAAAAAAGGAGAGAGGGAGAGAGAGAGAGAGAGAGAGAGAGAGAGAGAGAGAGAGAGAGAGAGAGAGAGAGAGAGAAGCAAAATCGCAGAGGCTGCTATTGATATTTGTACAAATATTGTGTGGATTTGGTTTATCATCCATCTTGAATATATATATATATATGTGTGTGTGTGTATGTGTGTGTGTGTGTGTGTGTGTGTGTGTGTGTAGACCAGCCAGATAATCTTAGAAATCTATGTTTAATAAATGCTGAGTTCCTCTTGAGTTGTCTGCAGAGTCACTGTAAAATTTAGGATTTTACTAAGCATGTAGGAGGTCTCTAGTGTCTGTAGATCTTCAGTACATAATTTCATTCTGGCAATGCCACTGAATGTGCCATGTACACTTCCCTATATCTAACAGTGATCACTTTATTTTATATTGATTTGCTATTTGAGCTACATCTTTAGAAAAAAATCTCATCACAGCCATTTCAACTTTGATTTTTAAAAATAATCTTACTCAGCCACCCACCCTTGGCTCCTCCCAGAACCATGCTCTTTGTCTTTCCCACACAACTTTTCCTACTCTTATTTTTTCACTATTACTTTTGTAAAACCAATCCAGTCTCAGTTATGCTGGCCATGTGCACCCTTAAAGATAATTGATTCCCCTTCTTGCAATAGCTCTTGTTGCTGAAAAAACCCTTGGCCGGGGAAGATGCTTGACGCCCACCTCCTCTATGCATGATGGAATTTCCCGTGCGTCTGCCTTCCTTCCACCTCATAGGAACACTGAGATTACATGATAGTACATGTACTATCATGCCTGGCTTTACATGGTTTGGGGATTAAAACTCAGGTCCTAGAAATTCTGCATCCAGAAGAAAGGCATGCAGAAGAGGAGACAGTGTTCTGAACACCCAAATCATGGATTGTTGGCATCCAATAAGAAGCAGAGGAGGCGGAAGCTTGTCCTCCGGAGATTCTAGTCAGAATGCAGCTTCCTTGACACCTTGACTCCGGACTTCTGACCTGCAGTAATATGAAAGAATACATGTCTGTTTTGTTAAACAAATAATTATAGACAGTAAAGGAAAATTACCCCCCCCTCAGCAGTCATGTCTTTAATACCTATTTCCTGCACTAGGCAGGGAGTATCATCAAATCCTCTATCTATCTATCTATCTATCTATCTATCTATCTATCTATCTATCTATCTATCCATTATATATATGTCATATACATATAAATGTATATATTAATAATTCTAGTGAGTAACACAAGGTTTGCTAATAATTATCTTTTCAGATACTTGATGAAATTGATAGTTTATCATGTTAAATTCAGCCAGGTAAATGGATGAGATTCAAGTGAATCAGAGAAATAAATTATAACACTACAGTTTTTGATGATTATGTAAGTGTATACTTGGTTATTTAGCAAAGGCACAGGAGCAGGCACTGTGCAAATTTTATGATATGGAGAAAAGCAGATGGAACTTCATGGATGACTTTACTAATGGACATAGTCAGAATTTGGATTTGCACTGAGGCAGAAGGATTTAATCTGAGGATGGGGGATACAGGCTAGTGTGAGACCTCTGGGACAAGTTGTGTTTTCCAGGACAGTGCCCTTTAAGCTGTGTGTTTCCAGAGGTCACTGCTGAGTTTCATATACCCCTTGCTATGCACTGGTTTAGTGTCACAAGGCCGAGTGATGTTATTCTTGGGACCTCATTTTTAAGGGGTTACCTAAGATTTTAAAGCGGGATGCCATATATGAGATAAGATTAATATATAGAGAGAGATGAAGAACATGAACTTGGGTGGTTATGGGGAAGAGAGCATCTGGAGTTAATGGAGGAGAAATAATATAATTAAGATATATTATAAAAAAAGAAGAAGAAGAGATATGAGAAAGGTCAGAAGCCAAATTAGGTATTGCCAGTATCACAGGGAATGTGTGAGGGTGAGCTTTGACTGAGCAGTCATGAGAGACCTGATAACTGAGCGTCCGGTGCAGCCTCTCGTAGGAAGCTCTGTGAGATGCTCCAGACTCCGCTACACTCAAAGCCTACTGCGAAGCACAACTATGCAAGTCTATGCTAAGTGTAAGAAGAAAACAGATGTGACCTGCTTTTCCTTTCACAGTAGCTCAGTCTGTCAGGGTTGCCATTGGAGACTCACTGACTACTTAGAGCTTTTACTTGAAGCAATCAACCTCTTATGATATCACTTTTAATTTTTAAAACTTTTTTGATATTGAAATTACATAATTTCCCCTTTTCCCCTACTTTCCCTAATCCTTCCCATGTACCCACCATTATATTTTTTTCAAATTCATGGCCTCTTTTTGTTGTTTTATAAATATTATATAATATATAGCAATTACATTATAACATATATACAATTATACATAGTTGGATATATATATATATATGTATATATTTGTCGTTATAAATCTAGCTTAGCATGTATGATGTTATTTGGATTTTCAGAGCTGACCACTAGTTATTGGATGATCAACTGATGTGCTTTTTCCTGGGGAAGGCTATTTCACATAGTTTTCAAGCAACAACGGGAAGGTCATATTACACCAGAGTATTTTTTTCTGGGTTCAAATAGGTACACTATTGTGCATGCTGCGTTCATGCATATATTTATGTGTGCAGGTGTATGTGAATGTTGGTGTGGATGGACTGTCACATAAGATGAACTGTTTTCATGGAATATTAATTTTTTCTAGTATCTCAAGCCTACCGTTTAATGTGATTTAGCATCTGCTTGCTATTTACTTTTGGCTGGACTTCCACCTGAGACTTAAACAACCTACCTCTATGTCAAATTGTGTTTCTTCCAAGGAGCGACCCGAAGAAGAGAAAACATGGTGATACTAGGCGCTCCCATGGGACCTTCTTTATTTTGTAATGTGATCATTGAAGTGACAAGCACTGCCAGCATTCACTGGAGGTTTTCAGTGTGACAGAGACTGGGTCACAGGCTTTACATACCTGATATCCATTAGCGCTGGCAATGTTCCTGTGAAACAGCTTCTGCTGTACCCATTTTGCAGCTGTGGAAACTTGAAGTTAGAGATGCATAAGTAATTTTCTCAAAGTATGTAGTTTGTATTTGGAAGGTGCATTGTTCACAGTAGGTATTTTTAGAGCACTGGTTCTTATCCTTCCTAATGTTGCGACTGGCCCTTTAATACAGTTCCACATGTTGTAGAGATTACCCAACCATGATTTCTTTGCATTGCTACTTCATAACTATAATTTTGTTACTTTTATTAATTGTAACGTAAATATCTGATATACAGGTTATCTGATGTGTGGCTGCAAATGAGTGGCAACCTACAGGTTGCCAAATGCTTACTGCCCTAGAAAATGGCATTTTAACCTTTAGCACATCTGTCAGTCTACAATTGGACAAAGATGCCTTTATTTACTAAGTTATGATGCTTGGAGAAAGAGGCTCCAATAAGTGATGTTGTCTTTGTCTTTTATTTTCTAAATACAACAAGTATGACCAGAAACTCAAATATTGTTGGCATGGCTGAGAAGTATCTAGAATGGAATGACTGTAGTAAAAAGTTAACAGGTGTTAAAATGTAATTTATAATTTTTAACATTATGCCAATTACTAGGAATCATTATTAAAAAATCAAAAGATGGAATTGAGGGATAAATATGATTTACTTAATATTAACCACTTATTTTGGCAACATTTTATAATTCAGTATGTGTAGTACAGAATTATGGGATTGCTGGGTGTGGTAGTATCTGCGAGGCAGCAGGACTGAGAGACTGAGGCCAGGCCGGGCTACATAGAAACATCTTGTTTTGCAAGAAGAAATAAGGCCAGAACTTCATTCAAGCACCTTCAAAATTTTTGTTGAAGATGATTTGGTTTATTTTTAAAAAATATTTTGGCGTAATCAACTTTATCTCTCAAATGCAAATAATTTCAACAATCTTATGTGTTTTCTGTTAAATAAAAATAATTTCATTAATCTTATGTGTTTTTGTTTGTTTCTTTTGTTCTTTTTGTTGTTTTCTTGTTTCATCTCCAGGATGGCATAGGAGTTGACGAGAAGTTGTCTTTAAGGAGAGTGGCTGTGGTTGAAGATTTCTTTGACATTATCTATTCCATGCACGTGGAAACAGGGCCAAATGGAGAACAAATCCGGAAACATGCTGGGCAGAAGAGAACTTACAAAGCAGTAAGTGAAAGAGACAAAAGAGAGAGAGAAAGCATGAACTCCGAGTTGTGTTACTGTGTTTGCATGTTAACACGAGTGCAAAGTGTTAGTAGAATCTTGTATTCAGAACAGGCTAGATCATACCATGGTCAAGCCGAGTACTTATGCCAAAATTTATTATTGGCTGTTTGATTCATAGTCTTACAAGTCTATGGCATAAAGTTTAAACCTATCTCTAGAATTCTTACATTATTTTCTTTAAATACCGGTATGTGTAAAACATAATGTTCACAGTCAACTATCTCTAAACAGGAAGGCAAATTTGAAATGTATGTTCAGTATGTCATAATACATGAATTATATTCTAGAAGATAAGACTATTTTTACAATCACTCAAGTTTCTTCCATCAAAAGTCATATTGATGTATTTACATATTTTCTATTCCATCTTAGCAATATAGATAAGAAAATTATTCATTATCTTATGTTCTTTTATATGTCTTAATTTTCATGAACATAATATTAAAATGTTATTTTCATAGTACCAAAGTATATGATTTTATTTTTATGTAAAAAATATATTTAACTATTTGATAGTGGAACATATATTGTCAAAATGAAGGTATATTTAAGTTTTGAAGTTACTAATTAAATCTATAGTTTGATATACACATTTTAATCTAGATTTTATTTATTTAAAATTTCATAAAACCATATTACTATAGATATTTTACCCTTTCTAACAAAATTGAAGAGTAAATTACTTTTTGCCAATACAAGCAAAGTGTATGTTGTAAGAGCTTTCTCAGAAGATGAGATAATGTTCCTTTTATGAATTCTTATTGAACTTCGCTTTTGGCTACCTTTATATTAACTGTTTTCAGCTATCTTGATATACAATATCAGTCTGGATCCATTTTTTTTTCAGATACAGAAAAATGTGTGAAATGCTCAAAGTTTCAAATACAGGTACATATGTTTGAAAATTAGCTCTGAGCATAAGAAATAGCTTCTTTTCATAACTATATTTTGCTATATTGCCAGGATCATATTGAATCTCTGTAGTTGCATAATAACCCTTAATACAATGTTGTTATTTATCCCTCTTTCTATATAGTTTTGTTTCTTGGCTGTTTCTAAATTGCATGGTTTGTGGGCAGGCCCTAGTGTAAGTTCCCTTACATGATTCTGCCACATAAACTTCCTTTTGACTTACGCTTCCCAGGAGACATTCCTACCATGACTAACGGAAGTGACCTAGCATCTTGAGATATTTTTATGTAGACTAATATCACTGAACATACTCATTCCTCCTGTCTCCTAAACCAGGATTGTTTTTCTGCATAGTAATACAAAAATCATGTATTGATCTACTAATATCACTAACTGTGGAATCTTGGGAGAGTGCACTTTCATGAACTAGCTATGTGAACTTGACAGGACTTTGTATGACAGGAATATACAAATTCAACTAGATTAAATGAAAATTAAAAACAAAGTAAAACCAAAGTATGGTGGGAAAAGCACCTTGATTGCTGGCTGCCAATCATCTTATCGTTACCAAATGCAATTTGAAATAGCTTAGCCTTTAAAATGAATTTGTCAGAGACCTTAAATTAAAGTGGAAACATGAGCAATATCAGACCCACGCTTTTACCTCTAGTCTTCTTAAATGACTGTGGATAACCTTGTTTATGGCCATCACTCAGATTAAACATTTATAATGCATTGGCAACTATGGTTCCAATACATACAATTTTGTATCAACAGTTCATAAAACCCTTTCTGCATTGTAGGGTCGGAGAACCAATTTCAAGAGCCTAAACAGTATCTGCAATTCCTCTCGAGAGGGCCTTATTAGAAGAACCTCTCCTTCTTCATGTCCAATCTCCTTGTTCTAATCGCAGGAAAGTTCTTCTTAAGCTTTTCCTACGGAATCTCCCAAATGAATTTTAATTAGGAAACATTTCCATCTTATATGGCTGCAATTCAATGTAAGAAAAAAATCCTGCAATGCCAGTGAAACTGTGCACACGACTATACAAAGAGTGGAACTCAATGAAAAAAATTAATGTAAATGTGCAATTAATGGAGCATAAAGCTAAAGTGAAATTGGAATGGAATGGTATAGTTTTGTTAGAGTCAAAGGCTGTTGGGCCAGAGCTTCTCAGTCATACCGCTGGCTTCATTAACT
The DNA here is from genome assembly GCA_907169655.1 of Acomys percivali. NCBI lineage: Eukaryota > Metazoa > Chordata > Mammalia > Rodentia > Muridae > Acomys > Acomys percivali. The sequence continues at coordinate 61,148,458 of OU015744.1, forward strand.
AGAAACCTGTTGCAATGATAACGGTTCCAATTAGGCTTCAGTTTTTTCTTACTTCTAATACGTGAGCACATAGAGAATGCATGGTTATGTTTATTGACCTTTTTCTCCCCCTTTGTACATGGCCAAGAAACCATACTTGTACAACTAATCATAAAATTATACTACGTCTTAACAATATTACCAATAGATTTAGTGGTCATTTTATTTACTTTGCCTCTTTTTGCAAATATTCTTTCTATATTTCCACTCTGCAGGAAATGGTGGTCTTTTCCTATTGAATTAACTATTGAATGCTATTTGGTTTTCTATCTGCAGTATATCATTCCTTGAAATATCTAGGCATTACACTAATTACAGTTTATTTCAATCTAATTTGGCTATAGAAAATTTGGAAGGTGAATAGTTTAACTCTTGAGCTCTGAAAATCCACAAAAATGACACACTTTGGAATATATAAGGACTTTCATGACTATCTAAGTAGCTGTTTATTATTTTACAGGATGTTCTTATATTTGAATAAGTTTGTACATTAACAATTACTATAGCATTGGACATGCTTTCTGTAATGTGTTTGACAATAGTCAATTTGTAATTACCTACATTAAAATAATGAACCATTTAAGTAGCACCTAAGCTTGAGCTTAACATATATCTTTGCATGGAAATTTGAATACAGAACACATCTTAGTGATATGGAATATTATTTCAGAATTAATAATAATCATATGCATATATGATTTAGAATACAGCCCTGGTCTCCAATCCTTACCTGTACTTAACTTTGACCTAAATGATTAAACAGTGAACACATCACTGTTCCCCAGTTCCCTTACGTCACCCCCATTTCTCCATAAGCTGAGTGCACCTGGTTTTGAAGGCATTTGTCTTAAGTTCGGAGTCGATCTAAAGCATAATGTGTCCAAGCTCTTTCTTGCCACATCTAAAGAATAGATGGAGGAAATACAGAAACAGGAGGAAAAACAGTGCCATCAGGTGGGAACATTTACAGGCATACGTATGCACACCTTTCCTAATTTTCAGGATGAAAAAAAGGTGCATCTACTACTATTTTTACACACACACACACACACACACACACACACACACACACACACACACA
>OU015744.1:61154966-61212304 GCA_907169655.1 Acomys percivali
GTCAGCAGCAATGGACTTGTGTTGGTAGGAAAGTCTGCTAGCACCTTGGTTTTGACATTAGACATATTACGAAGACACAAAAATGAAGTCAGTCATTGGCACAGACATATAGAGTACATAGACACAGCCATTCTTGAAACAGTTTTGAATCTAAGTTCAAGGTCCTTAGTAATCACACTTTGATTGACAGCTTGGCATGCCTGGATTTTGGTCTAGCTGAGTAAGGCTATTTTTATACTTTTCACTTAGCAGACCTTACATGTTGAATCTTCATCAAAGAATCTTTCAAAAATCACTTAAAAATTAATCAAGTAATTACCAATAGGTGATTCAAATATTCTGACTTAGTTAGTCCCATTAGTTCTTAGAACCTTATTTAGCAGTATTAGCTAATAATTAAAGTGATTATTCATTCAATAGATGGATGTGGAGCAACTACATCTTAGCTGAGAAATGTCCTTATTTTTGCATGTGTATTCCTTATACAGCCCTGGAAACTATTTCATCTGTAGAATCACAATGGTGCACACATATCTTTTTTTCTTAGCACTTCAGTTTTATAACTTCTAGAAGTATGTCACGTCTGTGGATGTATGTCAGTCACCATATGAAATTTCACTCTACATCAAATATGAAAGCATTATAGGTGCTTTTAGTCTTAAGTGCCTTCTATAAAAGGTTACATGATATGTTAAGTAAAGATTGAGAGACTCTTATTCAATCTGCAATGCTGCTCAGAGCTGAGGTCTCTTTTCCTATACAGAACTCTATCTATACATCACTGTGTGTGACTTTACAAACATAAACAAAGTTTGGGTTAGATATTCTTTTTAATTCCATTTAGATTATTTTAAAAATAATTTTTCTATAGCTACATTATCCCATTATATACATTTCATGTAGTTTATTCTTAAAGAAAAAGAAATGAGTTTCACTAGGAAATTATTGTGTAATTTATCCTTTTCCTATTGTGAATAAGGTTTCATAGAAGAAAATGACAGAAGTTTGACCTTTAAGAGCAAAGCTTTATAAGGAAATACTGTGTAATAGTTGGGGAAAGTTGTGGGTTATTTTTGTTGTTGTTGTTGTTGTTTTGGTTTTCAAGACAAGGTCTCTCTGTGTATCCTTGGCTGTCCTGGACTCACTTTGTACACAAGGCTGGCTGTGAACTCATGGAGATGAAAGTTGTGATTCTTAAAGGTGTTAATTCCCAATATGTAATTATATGTAATTATATGAATTATACATTATATATGTATATAATGTAATTATATGGTGTTTTTATTACTCTCCAGCTCAGCACCTGAGAAGGTCACATTATACCCACACATCATGTCACTTCACCACTGACGTAGCTCGGTGGCAGAGTGGTTGCCTACCATGCCTGATGCCCTTGGCTTAGTCATTAGTACTGAAGACACACAAAAGCTCCCTTCCCACGTGAGTGACAGTACAACTGTTTTCTAAGTGGTAGCTAGTCACTGGTACACTTGGATGAACATGGTACAATATTGGGGTTTTCTGAGTTCTGTTTGTTGGTCTATAAAGTGATGGTTCAGGCTCAGTGTACTACACTCCATCTCTCTTTCGGCTCATGCGTTACCTTCACATCTTAGGCTAAGATTGGCATCTAACCAGTACAAGCCTTTATTCTTCTTCTTTTTATTAGATTTCAACATTAATATTATTTTTAGTTGATGCACAAAATAGTTGATTTCTGTGTGACAGCATGTGTGTGTGTGTATGTCTGTGTGTACACACACACACACACACAGACATACACACACACACACATATTCCCCTCCTCCCTTTTACCTTCTTCGCCTTCCTGCTGATCCCTTTACACCCCCATATAATCCCCTTTCCTGCTTTTATTCCATATTTAAATGACATGAGTTTATTTAAAATTAAGTAAAAATTCATAAAATTAGAGAAAAATCAGATGTAAGAGTCTCTTTCTCAGCACATTAGCTCTCCTTTCTCACTTTCCTTCTCCCTTTCAGCACTTTCCTTTCCCAAATAGTTCTTCTGTTTACATGCCATGTATATGTACACATGTACACCCGCACACATATCTAGCTTGTGCTTATTTGGGCCTATTTGTTTACCACTTTCTACAGATAATGTTCTATTCTTCTCTGTGTCTCTGTATATGCACTGTATGTTCCTTATCCATTCATTGTTACTGAGTCTCACTTTCTCACCTATTTTGGCTGTTTTCAATAGTGCTGCACTAAACATGGATGTGTTAGGATCTGTGCTCTGATGACTTTGATTCTCTCAGATATTCACCCCGCAGTGATGTGGCTGGATCATAGAGTAATTCTAATTTCTACTTCATTGATGAACTTTCATACTGATAGCCTTGGTGGCACTAATGGTTTGTATTCTGACTAACTGTGTATACAGCTTTCTTTTGACTTTCATCTTTTTTAAAGATTTTATTTTATATTTTGGCATATACGTTTATATTATTACACATAAGTAGAAAAATTACATACAGCAAGAAGAACCATTAAGCAGTCAGGGATCATATGAATATTACATTCAAGGTATTTTGGTAAATTGCATTTGGCATCCTTGTAGAACACATCTTTCCTCTCTTGGATATTCTAAAATTCTGAATGAGAATCAATATCTATCATATCTCATCTCTGTCAACTCAAAACCTCAATCTAGACCTAAAAACATCTTAACCCCTAAATAGCTAAGGTTAATTGTAAGACTAAACTAACTGGTCTTCCACCCCATCAGAGACTTGAGAAGGAATGCAACTTAGTTACTTGAGTGAACCCAAGTGCAGATTAGCTACTTCCAAAATGAGAAGAAAAAAATGACAGAGTTTGCTGCCTAAACAGTCACCCAAAACTCTTTATAACATCAGAGCATCATCTTCAGCCTTCTGGCCTGATATGGATGACAGAAATATTTGTGAGACAGGAACTATTGAGGACTTGCTCACCCTGTCTTGCCAGAGTTTGGACATCAACTCTGCTTGTATCCAAGCTGGCACATTTTTAGGCAGAATTTTATCTGTGGCAGAAATGAGGACATTTTTCCCAGTGGCTTGTTTGTCACATCTTAAGTCTTCTCCATAAGGAGGCTCTTTGATGCTCATAATCTTGAGATAGGCTAGGTGTTGCCAGGAGTTACTCTGTCTTGTTGTCAGAGAATCTTTAACATATTAAAAGCTTCTTAAAACTCATATTCTGTAGGACTCTGAAGCTTTGAATCTTATCTAACTATTTTATCTTATCTATAGGATCATATCTATCTGTTAAACATGGGATGTATATTCTTGTGATTAAAAATAGGCTGGTGGTTGACATGACCATGATTTGAACAACTAACAATTGGTTTGTATTATTTATTTGTCCTAATCAGCCTGCAATAGCACATTCCATGTATTGGAAGTAAGCTTTGTATTACAATTGAGCTGTATGGGTTCAATATCTCCTATTAGAGTAGAAATGTACATAATGTGTGTGGAGAATAGTCTTAAATTTGAATTGCACATGAATGTATCAAAATTAATCATATTTTGTGTCAATATACAAAATTCTATGCCAATGAATTAAAAATAACCTTTTTTGTTAATAACAAATATGGCCTTAGGTTGAGGAGTAGATTTAGTAATCTACATTTTGTCCTATCATCCCTATATATTTCTATATCCCCCCTTCTTTCTTTTCAACCCCTACCTCCATATCTATGAAAGAAAGATAGAGGAAGAGAGACATCCCTGAGTCCAACCTCATTTTCTCTCTGAATAAGCATAATCATAACTTATAAGCAACTCCCAATGAAAACAAGCATCTGTAGCCCAAGAGAGCAAACATAAACTTACCCAACCCCCCTTAGGGGAAGTAAGATGTCATTCTCTTAAGGTTTCTTCTGGCTAATTTTGGGCAAACTATTTTTGTAGAGGCCCAAGTAAAAATGAGAAACATGGTTAGTCAAGCCATGAATAGCATTTGTGGTCCAGTTTCCAAAGGTTGAGAAATTCCAGGCTTAATAAAAGTCCTGTGTGGGACAGTCTAAAATACTGAACCAACTTGTATGGAATGTTTCTTTGACACTGTCCTGGGAGCTGTCCTGCTCTGATGAGTAACAGTGACTGAAGCACTTGGGGCTGGAACATGAAGGATTTAGGACGTCAGCCTGCTGAGAGGAATGAATCCTGGCAGGTCTGATCCAGCTTTAATGTCCAATTCTTTTGTTCTGAAAACATATACATTTTCATAAGCATTATACAGTCCTAAAATTATAACTATATGAGACATATATGATGCACAGGCTGGTTAAGCCTGATTCTCTGTTCTTAGTATGAGCAGAAGAAAGACATCTGCTAATCTTCATGCCATATGAATAATGGGATCTAATAATGTTGCAGTCTCCCTGTAATGCCTCTTCTCCCCCAGCCCCCTCAGAGAAGGGGAGGTATCATCCTACCCTGGCACCTGAAGTTGCAGCAGAACTAAACTTTTGAGATTATTTATTTATTTATTTGTTTGTTTATTTATTTAGTCACTTTACAACCTGGTCATAGCCCCATCCCTTCTCCTCCCACATCTCCCTCAGAAATGGGGAGCTCCCACCTACCCACCCACCCACTGGAACTCATGAAGTTGCATAAGGACTGAGATCTTTCTCTTTCCCTGTGGCCTGGCAAAGCATTCTCCTGAAGAGGAAGTGATCAAAAAGCAGGCAACAGAGTCCGTGTCAGAGACAGCCCCACTCCCCTTACTAGTGGACCCATATGAAGCCTGAGCTCACCATAGGCTACATATATGTTGAGAACTTAGGTCCAGTTCATGTATGGTCCTTGGTTGGTGCTTCACCCTCCACAGACTGCTCTGGGCCCTAGTTAGTTTGCTCTTCTGGTCTTCTTGTGGAGCTCTTGTCACATCTAGGTCCTTTTAGCTTCCTCCCACCCCCACCTTTTGCAATAGGCTCTTCATGCTTTGACTAATGTTTGGTTGTGAGTCTCAGCATCTGTTTTGAATCTCTCATAGGACAATTCTGATAGATTCCTATCTGCAATCATAGCAGAGTCTCATTAATAGTGTCAGGAACTGTCTGTCTTCCATGAAGTGGGTCTTGAACTAAACTTATACTCTCCAACTGAGGCCAGACAAGGCAGCCCAACTAGGGGAATGGGATCCAAATGTAGACAGCGCAGTCAGAGATAGCCCCTACTCTCATTGTTAGGGGGACACACATGTTGACCAGGATGCACATCTGCTACATATTGGTCCAATATCCATGAGCTCCCATAGGCCCAGATTAGTTGACTCTGTAGGTCTTCTTGTGGAGTCCTTGACCCTCCAGCTCCATCTATCCTCCCTTCCACTATTCTACAAGACTCACAGAGTTCAGCCTATTGTTTGGCTGTTGGACTCTTTATCTGTTTCCATGGGATGATGGATGAAGCCTCTCGGAAGACATTTATGCTAGGCTCCTTTCTGCAGGCATAGCAGAGTATCTAATAGTGACAGAGGTTGGCTCTCCCCCGTGAGTTGGGTCCCAGGTTGGGCCAGTCATTAGTTTACTATTTTCTCTGCTCCATCTTTATCCCTACACTTCTTGTATACAAGACAAACTTTAGATCTAAGGTTTTATTCATGTGTGTATATATGCATATTTACATGTAAGTGCAAAAAGAAGCAAAGAGGAAAATAAGGTGAATGCAAATTTTAGCTGTATTTTTTTCTAAATGATTTAGGAACAAATAGACATAGTTTAGAGAAAATGGTTTCAACTTATTCTTATTTCTTTCTAATATCTGCATTTCAAAGGAGATGTGTTACATTCTGCACATCTTAATTATACTTTGATAGAGGTTTAAGTTCAATCTCAGTGTTGACTTTTACTTACTTATATCTGGTTAATCCACAGCAGTGTTTAACATAGGCCTCTTTCTCATCTCTGGATTCTTACACATTCTATTTTTAAATTCTTTTTTCTTTTTTTCCTTTGTATATGTTTGAGGTCATAATTTTATTACAACATTTCTTCCTTCTCTATCATCCATCCAAACACTCCCATATATCCCCCCTTTCCTTCAAATCTATGGTCCCTTTTTTCACTAACTGTTATTACATGTATGTATGTATGCTTATATATAAATATAATCCTAAGTATAACCTGTTGTGTTCATATAATGTTACTAGTATGTATGTTTGCAGGTATGACTATTTGACACCAAATAACTCTTTGCTGTGCTATTTATTCCTTAGGAAGGGTGACATCTCTCTCTTCCAGCTTTTCTTGGTTGCCTATAGTTACTTTTACAGGGTTTAGGCCTCCTAGTCATTTCTTCATCTTGTTTGGCATGTTCATTGGTATCATCCTTGGGTAGCTCATGCTTGAGCAGTCATGTTGGTGCAACGTTGTGAGTTTAGCTTCAGATGCTACTGGGAGACACAATCTCACAACACAGAACTCAACCCCTTGGAGTTATAGGCTTTCTACCTCATCTTCCTCAATTCTCAGAGAAGTATTTTGTATATATATTTATTGTGACAGGGCTCCACAGCCCTGCATTTTGATTGGTTTTGGGTTTTTTTAGTGGACCCTATGTGTTGCAAAGAGAAGTCTCCTTGATGAAGAGTGAAGACTACACTAATCTGTGGGTATAAGGACAGATGTTTAGACTGCTGTTAGGAATTATGCTGGCTTAGTAAATTAGTGGTTGCAGATTCTCCTCCATTACCCATGACTTCACAAGTGCTGGATAGTTGTTAGGTTTCCAGTACCAGGCATGGTCTCTCTCTTGCGGACCATGTAAGTCCCATTAGAGAGCTGTTGTGTTCTTTTTTCTAAGAGTGGATGGCGACAGCAGAGTAAGGCAAACTGAGGGCAATGCCAAGCTCAGAATACATGAGCTTTGCAATGTTGAGGTTCAGAGTATGTTACTTCTTCCATGCTGTGCATGGAGTAGCAAAAAATGACCTCATGAGCAAGGTAATTGGTGCACACTGTCTCTCAATGATATTGTTGACTATACATTTCCTTCTCCTTTATACTAACTTGAAGTACATCAGTGTTCGGGACACCCCAGCATATACCTAAGAAATTACCCACACATTTACATTCAATTTATAACTCAGATGTTCCTCCTAATTGGCCAAATCATTTTTCTTGTAGCAATGGTAGGAAATTAGGAGAAAGCTAAATGCCTGCATCGGACTTCTTAGTAGCATTCTCTGAGCCAGTGCTTCATAGAGAGAGGCTTAAAATCTATCCACTGTACATCACAGTGTTATTTTCTTCATGGGAGAAACTTTAAAATGGCTAAGATTAAGCAAATCATCACAACAGGAGTGTCAGCTGCTACTGTTGATCAAGGTCATAGCTCTGAACATCAAGCTTTACATGGGGCATAGGAAATATTGCTCTGGCAACCTGAGCTATTATAGACATAGATTATAAAAGTTGCATAAAATAAATGAGCTAGGTGGCTCAAGCTCATTCCCAAGTGTGTCATTTTTTGTGTGGAGAGAATAATTTACTGCCACAGTACGTACTTTAATTTAACTTTTATTCTCTTAAAACCCTTTAAAGCAATAATGGAGAAATGATCGGTATGCAGAATCCAAAGAGCATTGCCTCTCATTGACTCTAAATTTTAAAATGCAGAGATGAAATGAGCCAAATTTTCATCTTGCTATGAGTAAGTGTAAAGATAAATATCCAACAATGATGAAAATAAACAAGAATATCTCTATACATTGTGACTATTTTATTAAAAGAAATGCATAAACAAAAAACCCATATATCTACCCAGATGCAGCCAATGCCTTGTCCTCCACATGGCATTGCTGGCTTTTGCTGAGAATCACCTGATCAAGTTGGATAGATATTTCTTGAAATGATGCATGGTTTGCCGTGCATGCCTTCACTGTGCTTCCTGCCATTATGGAATAACGTGTCTTATTGGGAAAGACAGGGGTTATTTTGGTGGGATCTTGCTCAGTCGGCTCCCATATTAACACTGATGTTTTGTGAATCATTTCAGATTTCAGAGAGCTACGCCTTCCTACCAAGAGAAGCGGTGACCCGGTTTCTAATGAGCTGTTCCGAGTGCCAGAAAAGAATGCATTTGAACCCAGATGGGACCGATCACAAAGGTAGCCGCGGTGCCCAATAGGGAGATTTGAAGTAATTTTTCTTCATAATGTCAATTTGTATCTTACACTTTTATAAATATGTGGAAAATTGAAGGAGTTCAATAAGTCATATCATCTTGTTTATTCAAGTGGAGAGCAATGGATTCTGAATACCCACTCACAAAGAAATTCAGGAGTCACTCCAAGAAGGCAATTTTAGCTCTACAGTACTTTTATATGAATATATATATATATATAAATATATAAAATGCTGTTTTAATTTCCATCATGGTAGTATTTTATGGTATATTACATATACTCAGTAAAGAAACTTCAACACTTTAAATAACCTTTCAAGTCTATAAAATCCTTATTTCCAGAAGTCATAGATTACATGGAATGCTTTCAATTAAAATTTTTATAAGCATAATTTGGCTTTATCATTCATTGAAATTACACAGGTAATTTTCCTAAGCACAAAGTTATCTCAATAATTAGATTAATCTCATAGGAACATTTAAGATCCTTCTATGTATTGGAAGATAGGTGACCTAAGTCCCTAAAGGAAAAGAAAAATAAAAGCCAATTTCTTTAGACTCTCAATGTTTTATATATAGAATAATGATTTTAAGTGCTTAATCAGCATATTAGTTTTATTTTTTTTTATTGCGTGAGATGTTTAAAAGTCACTTTATATTAAGAAGTAGTGGATTTGTCCATTCTGTTAAATTAAGCCAACACAGTTTGTGGAAATTTGCATGTCATATTTTATGCAGTTCATCGACAGTGCATTCATGGTTCTCAGTCATTAGCATGCTGAAGATGGTATTTTAATTAGACCCACTAGTTCACCCTGAAGGTGCAGATGGAGCACAGCGTCACATTCATCGCAGATTTAAATTTTTCTGTTGCAGATAATGGAAAGCCTCCTACATTGGTGACCAGCATGATCGACTACAACATGCCAATCACCATGGCATACATGAAGCACATGAAACTGCAGCTGCTGAACTCACAGCAAGATGAGGTAAACCAGAAGCATCTCTGATTGTATCACTCACAAATGGCAATAAAGCTCCACACCCAAGACTGTGGGGTTAAGCATGATGCCACTTGAAGGCTGTAATTTATATTGTTAATGGAAAAAAAGTGTCGTCAGGAACTCATTGGTTTGGAAAGGGGGTAAAGATGCCACATGCAGAGTCCCTGATGCATCTGTTTTTCTTGGTGCTATGCAAGAAAGATTCCTTTTCCTCACTAAGTTGCCCCTGAGGCAGTTTTGGCAAAGGGCTGAGAAGTCTGAGCATCTCTACCCAGAGGGCATCCAAGGACAGGGCACCTCTGAAACTCTCTTCTCTGAGAAACTGCAAAACCAATTTAGATATTGGCAAGTGCAGTTGTTTCCCTACCAGCCACATCTCCTTCTTTTTAAGTCTTACGATTTAACCAAGTTTTGTTCAAAAAGCTCCATGTTTAAGAGAAAACATGTCGCAAGTCGTTTTAATTACAGATACTTTCATGTTTCAGATTATTATATCTCATTTGAATCCAGAAATGTACTGTCGTATATCAAACACCAATGTGTGTTTACAGATATTCTCTAGGAATCTAGTTCTCATTTTGGTTTAAAAAGAAATAAGTGTATAGATCTGTGTGTGATCTGTGTGTGAATGTTTGTGTATACGTGTATGAGCTTACATGTGCGTCATTGTTATGTGTACATATGTTTGTGTGTGAGTGTGCATTTATATGTATCTGTGATTATGTTTGTGTATATGTACATGTGTATGAGTGTGTCTGTGCCTGTGTGTGTGAGTTTACATGTGTCTATATGTGTCTATGTATGTGTAGGTGTTTGTGTGAGTGTGTACATGTGCGTAGGCTACTTGCATCCTCCATAAGGAAGCAAAGGCAATCAACACGCTGTAGGAGTTTACTAAACCCTCATCAACATTCAGATTACCTGTGTTGGAAACAGATCTTTAGGCTAATAAGTACCTTCTCTGAACTTTCCCTATACGAGGAAATATGATCAGATATTTACTTTTTAAATAAATAAAATTTAAATATTTTTCTTTTTTCCTCTGTACTTGATAAAATTTCAATCTTAAAACTCTGTAGCATTATTTTACCTCAGTAGATTTTATTTGGGGTTCACTAACTAAGAATAATTGTAAAATGGTCATATTACATTAGCTATTGCCAGATGGCTCACAATAAATGATTGAATTAACAGTGATAAATTCATTAAACTAAAGACCCCAAAGTCAGATTTTAAAATTGTGTCTGTTTCTAAGAATGAAACAACTGGCATCAGCATCATTACAGAACTGAAAGAAAAATCTCATAGAAAAGTTAAAACCATCAAATGATCTGTAGAAAGATAATGTGAAGGTCAATTAAGTTTATTTCTATAACCAAATTATAATCAGCTTCATGCCTACAACACTGCCCATGTTTTCCAAGTCCTTCTGGATCTAATGCATCATACACATTTGAATTAAAAAGCAGAGCTTTTAAAAATTGTAATATTTGACCACGTCCCCTATATGGGGAGACCTGGTGGCACTCAGAGGAAGGATAGCAGGCTACCAAGAAGAGACTTGACACCCTATGAGCATATACAGGAGAAAGAAATCCCCCCCAGGAACAGTCATAGGAGAGGGGAATAAGGGGAAAATGGGAGGGAGGGAAGAATGGGAGGATACAAGGGATGGGATAACCATTGAGATGTAATATGAATAAATTAATAAAATATATTAAAAAGAAAGAAAATTATCTTTATCATCATAGTTTGAAATTATTAAATTTGATGCATACTGTGTTAAAATATTCGAAGAAATTACTAGTTAGAATGTTTACAAACTTTTAGAAAAATATAACTATTACTGGTTTGGGAAATCTGAGTAAGATAAGCATACTGAACTGAAATTCAGATGAGGTAAGTCTTGATTATAAGTTGTATTTCAATTTAAATAAGAATTAATCGAATAAATTCACCAGTTTTAACTCAGTACCTCTTAGGTACTCCTAGAAATAAATTAACAAAAATAAACCCTGTATTTATGAAGCCTGTCTTCCAGTGAGAGCAAAAGACAAAGAAAATAAACAGTAAGACTATGAAAATAAAAAGATGCTAACTCTATTAAAAGAAAAATGTAAAATCAAAAAGTAATCCATTCAGAATGCAAATCAGTAATACAGATCTCAACTTCCTGCCTATGAGGTCCTGGGTTTAAAGACAAGCACCCCAAAGGTGAGTAAATGAGTGAATGGTTGAATGAGGAGACGGATGACATCATTTGAGCTAAACTAAAAGAAATTAAGTGTGTTGTTACTACCTATTGCTGTGATAAAACACCACAACTAAGGCAGCATATAGAAGAAAGTCCTTTTTATTTTATATTTCCATAGAATAAGAATCTATGGTAGGCGAGTGAGTGAAGGAAGGAGCAGAAAGCCAAGGGCCCCCAATTTGAACTGCAAGCACAAACAGGGTGTTTGGTAGGAGTGGTGTGTGTCTTCAAAACCTACAAGTTTATCCCCAATCACACACTTCCAGCAGCAAGGTCACACCTCCTAAACCATCAGAACAGTGCCCCCAATCAGGAGGTGTGTGTTTAAAGAGCTGAGTCTACGGAAGACAATCTGATTTAAGCCATCACATTCTACTTCCTGGCCTCCATATGTTCATGCCCTTATCATAATGCAAAGTGCATCTTGCTTAAAATCAAAAGTCTCTGTAGTTTTCCAGTCTCAAGACTGCTTAAAAGCCCAAAATCTCTACTGATACTCAAAGCAATCTCTCAACTGTCAGTCCCTGTAAAATTAAGAAAAAAGCTAATTACATACTTCCAACAAAATATTACAGAATATGCTTTATCAGAAGGGAGGAATCTGCACATAGTGAGAAAATACTGAACCAAAGAGAGACTGAAATTTAGCAGTTAAAATAGTATATCCTGTAGTTCCATGTCCAATGTTAAAGGACTTAAATAGATTAGTCCTTCCATTTTGCTGCCTGCAACAATTTTTTTCTTCTTGGGATGGGAGAGTTGGCTTTAGAATGTACCATAGACAAGATGTCTCAGAGACTGGGGGGGTGATGATAAGGCTCATAGAAATAGTACTCTGTTTTCTTAGTTCCTTAGTGATAAAGGAAACAAGAGTAAGGTTGTTGGAGACATTGTCAGAAGTTTAAGAAAAAAATAGTGAGGTTGCAATTTAGATGGCAAAGAGTGAGGACATTTGATTCCTGATCAGATACAGTTATAAAATAATTTAAATAAATGCTCATGATTGTGTTTGTGTGGGTGCATGGGTAGAGTAAGAAAAAACTGGAACTAGTTCTTTAAGTGCAATAAAAGATGACTTCAGTCATTTTATGGGAACCAAGGTCATTGGAGAGCTGGTGAGGAAGATGTTGGTCACAGAAAAGATGCTATGAAAATTATTTATAAATGTCAGTGTAGTGTAAAATTTATTTGTAATTGTATAGAGAGCTGTATAGAAAAGTTGAGATGCCATAGAAATTGAAGTTTACAAATGGACACTTCCAACCTATTGGTCTCACAAATTGTCTTGGTTAAACTGTGGAGGCACAAAATTCATGAATTTGGAAAAGGATGTGGTGAAGGGGAAGGACTTAAAAGTATGGGAGGGACATAACAGTAGCTATGGACAGGAAGAAACTAATAAAATTATATTATATACAAGGATGCAAGTTGTCAGTCAAAATTAATGAGTAAAAATCTGAGAAGAAGAGATTATAGATTTGTAGTTGTTGGTGGTGAATATAGTAAATGAGTATTGGAGGAACCTGGCATTAATGTTGGGGAACGAGGTCATTGGGAGCCATCGCTGGGTGAAGATCAAGCAACAGACATAGTCATGGGTTCTACATGAGAACTCTTAGAGTGTGATGAAGTCTTTAAAATAAAAATCAGGGAGCAAAGTTCTGAGCTATAGGCAGAAGCATGTTTGTCCCAGGCAAAGGGTAGGGTTCTTTGGTATAGTTTTGTTAAGTATTTTATAAATAGATCCAAACATTTAAAACTGAAAGCCTTGGGTAAGTGGCCACAAGGGATCCATTCTATCAGCTTCATCTGTACCACCTAATTTAATAGTTACAATTGGCTCACATGCCATTACCGTTGTGCAGATGGGAAATCCAGGCTTTTCCGTAGCAAACCAGATAAGCTGCTTACACCCAAATTTATCTGATATTAGAGCCCACTCTCTGTCTCTTTATAACACATGCATTTTAATTATTAATATTTATTTAAAAGAGTTGATATAAGATATGATCTAGCTAGTGGGTTAACACAATTATTTCTTATTCTGTGAGTGGAAAAACGTCAGAGTGAACATCTCTGTTAACTCTTTCTGTCACTCATGGCACTCAGTTCAGCTTTCTCAGATATGCACTAAGATGGATGGTAAAAGACAATTTCATCTAAATATCTAGAACAATAAAAACAAACTAAATATAATTCTTAATAAATAAAAAAGAAATATATAGCCTCATGATGATCCTTCCTTATAATATTTTTAATATATGTGTATATATATATATTTTGCGGGGGTTCCACGACAGGGTTTCTCAATGTAGCCTTGGATGTCCTGGACTCACTTTGTAGACCAGGCTGGCCTTGAACTCACAGCAATCCGACTGCCTCTGCCTCCCGAGCGCTGGGATTAAAGGCATGTGCCACCACCACCCGGCTAAAATATGTATTTTATTTATTCAATAAAAGTTACACACACACACACACACACACACACACACACACACACACACACACACACACAATTCCATTTTGAACATGTCCACTACTTATACCTCACAGTTTTCCTCAGGTATTCCTTTCTCTCTCCCAATTTTATGTCCTCTAGTTTAACCCACTGAATCTAATTAGTAATGGCAGCGTGCATGGATGTAGGGTTATCCAGTGGAACATACACAGCCTATGTAGGGCCACAGGACTCTCTTTCAGTGACTACCCTCTGTAACGGGCAGCCTAGGCACATTCACAGCATGCTACTCTCAGTGGAGCCAGGTAATTTTTACAACAAACAGATAACAGAACACGAGAAAGTTTGATACCTTGAAAAGACCTATCTTCCAAATTATGGGTGTAGAAGAAGTAGAAAACAATAATTGCCAAAACTCTTTTAGAAGATATTTATTTCCTTTGATAAAGTTAGCTAAAGGATGCAATAAAGGAAGCAATTTAAACATGGGACTATTTAAAGTATTATTATGGATAGTAGTCATTGAATATATTTTAAGACTGAATGATGAAAGATTATCAATAGTTAACTGCCATGTTATTGGGTTTCTTATATACTATGGTGTAGACATGAACCATAGTTTATGAGTAGAGAAGAGGCAGATTCAGAATTGTGAAGATGAATTGTCAGTGAGATTTAGATAGGACTGAGAGCTATGGTGGTATTTCAATGACATGAGCCATGAACTTGCCTGCACACTTACCCCTGATTATTCTACAATAGCAAACAGATGCTTATGTGCAAAAAATTTCACATGACTCTTCTAAAACTGACCCTGGAGAATCAACCCCGTAATAATAACAATTACACTGTCTAATCTCAGAAAACCTTCCTTTGAAAATTTAACCATTAGAATTATTCTGTTGGCTTTTCTCCAATTATAATTAACTTTATTTATATGTTAATAAAATAACAATCTTATATTCTGTAAATCTTTGTTATTTCATTAAAAAGAATAATTCAGTTAAGAATTGGGAAGTAATTGGAATAAAACTATAGAATGAATACATGCTCTCAAGTGAATTCAGGCTATATAAATATATAAAAACTGATATTTCAATCAAGAGATTTATGATAAGTCACATACTGCATAGAATAAAGTTTAAAATTATTTTTAAATTTTCCAGTTATTAATTCACCAATAATAACAAATACTTTAAAGTTGCTTTTTGTTGTTGTTGCTGTTTGTTGTTCTTTGTTATATTTGTTTTTTCAAGACAGGGTCTCTCTGTGTAGCCTTGGCTGTCCTAGAATCACTTTGTAGACCAGGCTGGTTTCGAACTCACAGCGATCCACCTGCCTCTGCCTCCCGAGTGCTGGGATTAAAGGCATGTGCCACCATGCCAGGCTAAAGTTGATATTAAGTTGATTTAAAGATCAAAAATACATGGCAGGTATGCTTGTTGGTTTTTGTTCAGTTGATTAAACTTAGACATATTTGGGGAGATAAATATCAAGTAAATCCCTCCATCAGATTGCTTGTAGGCAAGCCTGTGGGACACTTTCTTGATTAATGGCTAATGTGGGAGGGACCAGCCCACTGTGGGTTGTTCCACCACGTGATAGGCAATAAGCAAACTAAGCAAGCCAAGGGAGGGAAGCAGTGTTTCCTGTGGTCTCCACTTCAGTTCCTGCCTCCAGGTTCCTGCTTAGAGTTCCTGCCTTGGCTTCCCTCAGTGGGCTGTAAGCTAATAAACTCTTTCATTGCCCAGGCTGCTTTTGGTAATGCTCTTCATCACAACTAGGACAATAGTTAATTTAACCAGAGATCTTATCATTTGTCCAAACTTCTGAAAAAGTATGCTGCAGGTGTTATTTAATGATGATAAATGTATAGACTAAATGTGTACGATGTCCAGCAGTTTTTACACTCATTTCACAGAACATGGAGCATGATTGAGACTTCACACCTAGCTCTCCTGTGGGCTTTGACCTTTCCAAACATACTTTATTTGGGTTCTGTAATGCTTATACCTCCCTTTCAATCTACCTGCCCTAGATAGGAGAGAAAAGAGGTTAATGGGAACAGGAGAAGTAGACCTTTTTGAACTCAGTTCCTGGGAGTGATACCCCTGGCATAGTCGGCAGGATTTCAGCAGACCAACAATTCTACCAAAGTTGTTGCTGGAACTTGGAACAGCAGCCAGAATCTGGAGCCCCAAAGCATTCTCTGGAGCAGCTCTCTCTAGGAGCATCTCAAAGTGGAGCGATGAACAGCTGAACAATACCAAGACTCAAAAAGCCCTGGCTCCAGTTTTGAGCTCATATATGTGTCTCCTTTCAGAGTCTGTACTAAGATGTATTTCAGTTAGCAAAAACAAAGACATGCCCTCCTCACAAGGTGGTTTGTCTGCTAGTGGATAAACATCACCTGTTCTCTCACAAGTCTGTTCCCCATCCCACGCTTGGACTCAAAAGAAAAAATGTTTACATCCACTATACTCTCTTTTAAATACACACACACACACACACACACACACACACACACACACACACACACAAACACACTCACAGTCTATAGAAATAATTTTATTCAGTTAAATACCATCAGCTGTCTGTGGTATCTATAATAAGTACTTGGTTTGGTAAGATAGTGAAGCAGGTGGAAGGTGTTTACTGCCAAGTTCAATGACCTGAGTCCAGTCCTTAGTATGGATGCATATCATGGAAAGAGGCAAATGGCTCATGCAAGGCATCTTCTGACCTGCACAACAACTGCCCAACAAAAGATAAGTAAATCAATGATAAAACTATACATAGTTACTCATAACGATAATTTTAGCAGTGGAAAGGTGGCTCAGTGGGAAAAGCACTTGCCCCTTAACCATGAAGTCTGGCAAGTATGGTTCCCACCCTTATTCCCAACATTCAGAGGCAGAAAAAAAGTGATCCCAAGGGCAAGCTAGCTTACAAACCTCAAGCCAAATCATATGATGTACCCCAAGACTGAAGAAATAACTCCTTTTTGTAGAAAAAGTTCTTTGCTAAAACAAAAACTACAAAACCAACAGTGTGTTATAATCGACAAAGAACTATGAACCTTGAAGTACAATGATAAATTCTTTGCTTCGGGGAAGTTGGAGCAAAGTATCACAGTTTCAAACAGATGCTTCCTTGATGGAAGGTGATGACTACACTTATCTGTCTTATGTTTAGATGTTTGTTAGGAAATACATTGGTTTAGGACATTAGTGGCTGCAGATTCTTCTCTGATACAAGTTCATCAGCACTGAATAGTTAACTAGGGTTTTAGCACCCTGCATGCTTTCCTCTTGTTGAGTGGGTCCTAAGTCCAATTGGAGAGCTGTTCCTTAACATCAAGGTATGCATGCCACTACTGCAAACGTATTACACTGGTAGATGATGTGGTCAAATGTGTCGTAGCTGGATCTGACTGTTGCTTGTCTCCCTCCTTTGGAAGCTTGCAAGGTGTCGTCCCTTAACAAAAATGTAGAAACCACTAAGGAATGCTGAGAGTTGTAGAAATAGTTTGTCCTAGGGAAGAGTCCACCAACTGGTTATCCAATATCAAATTGTTATCCCTGAAAACATACATGCAGGCAACATTATACAAACTGAGCAGGTTAGATTTAAGAATGAATATGTACATGCACATACATACATGCATGTAAGAAAAACTAATGAGCAAAAAGAGCGAGGAGAGGTATATGGAGAAACTTGGAGGTAGGAAAGGGAAAGGAGAAATGTATTTATTTTAAATATAAAACATTAAAATGTATACCAGTTTCAGTTTATTATTCACATTCAACATTTTCCTGAATTAGTCATTTGGTAGACTTTTTTGTCACCTGAAATGTTATATAGAATTCCTTTTGTGATTTCAGTGTTCTACCTTTCATATATCTTTGTTTTATTTATCTACATGTAATCATCTACCTTTTCTCTATGAACCATCTATCATCCATATCGTATGTATGTATGTATGTATGTATGTATGTATGTATGTATGTATGTATGCATCTATTGTCTGTCTATCTATCTGTCTATCTATCTATCTATCTATCTATCTATCTATCTATCACCTATATGCCATGTATCATTTATTTATCTAGTATCTGTCTACCTATAACCTATTATGTGTCTATCATCTATACATTATCTATTTATAATCTGTATCTATCATCTATCAGCTATGTTTGTAAAATATACTAAGAATTACTTGCTCTATACCAAATGCAGCCAGTAAATCTATACATATATGTTAGTTTATTATTGAAGACCATCCTGTTTGTTGATGAGAAATTCTTACTGCATTATACATCTGTGCATACAATATTTTACCAAGTCATTTTGTTTATAGTAAAAATTAAACTTTTCTTTCCATCCTGTTTTATGACAACATCTTAAAAGACAATTTTTTTATTTAATTAATTTATTCTTGTTACATCTCAATGGTTATCCCATCCCTTGTATCCTCCCATTCTTCCCTCCCTCCCATTTTCCCCTTATTCTCCTCCCCTATGACTCTTCCTGAGGGGGATTACCTCCCCCTGTATATGCTCATAGGGTATCAAGTCTCTTCTCGGTGACCTGCTGTCCTTCCTCTGAGCGCCACCAGGTCTCCCCCTCCAGGGGACATGGTCAAATGTGAGGCACCAGAGTATGTGAGAAAGTCATATCCCACTCTCCACTCAAGTGTGGAGACTGTTCTGACCATTGGTTAGATCTGGGTAGGGGTTTAAATTTTACCGCCTGTATTGTCCTTGGCTGGTGCAGAATTCTTAATACTCATTAATAATACTTCAGTATTCAGGCTAACTCCTAAACTGCTTCCTCTCTAAACACATTGCTCTGTCTTTACAATGGCACTGTGCATAATATGTTGAGCATCCAAAACTCACAACATTTCTTGAAGTGATAAAGAGGTTCATCGTTTCTTGTTTCAAGCATCTTTCAGTATGTACCTTGTTTTACAGAGTCTGATGCTCATTTACTGACTGACTTACCTCGCATTGAGCACATAGACAGAATGGTTATTATTTTCACACAGTTAAATCATATGGTGCCTAATGATGTTTTCAAATAATTTCAGGATGAAAGTTCGATAGAAAGTGATGAATTTGATATGAGTGATTCAACACGGATGTCAGCCGTGAACTCTGACCTTAGCTCCAATCTGGAGGAAAGAATGCAAAGTCCCCAGACTCTCCACGGCCAGCAAGATGGTAAGTCTTTCACACTGAAAAAATAAATCAACAAAGCAATGAAACCCAGAAATGAGTAAGAACCTATAAAAATCAGAACCACCTCTTCACTCTTGTGTCCACTAAAAAGCCCTGTCTCTATGGATACCTTTTCTGGGCACGCAGGTTATGTCATCCACTTTATTATTTTTAGATTTAAGTACTCTTTTCAAAATTAAAGTGTTAGACTGATTTATAAAAAGATGTCAGCTATGAAATCCAGGCACACC
This sequence comes from Acomys percivali, assembly GCA_907169655.1. Lineage (NCBI taxonomy): Eukaryota > Metazoa > Chordata > Mammalia > Rodentia > Muridae > Acomys > Acomys percivali. Next base: position 61,174,305 of record OU015744.1, read on the forward strand.
CATGTTTTGCTCCACAAATATAAAATGTGCTAAAGCAGTGCAGTTGGATATGTATGCTCATGTTTTCTGGCTATGGTTTCTTGTGTTATCATTTATTTTTGAGAAAATGAAGAGTTTAAAGATGATTAATTTTGGTTTGACCTAATAGGCATGTTCCAAATATAAAGGACCTGATATTAAAGGGCAATTTTGTCAAAGGGTTGCTGTAGGAAGCCTACTTCCCTGAGATACTTAGCTCCTTTCTTGCTCAAAGGGAAGTGAGGAAAGATTAAGATTGTCATTTCCTACTGAAGCATCCCAGAGTGATTTCTAAGTCTTCCTGCTGTTGATGATGGGAACAAAACTGAACGTTGTAGATAAAGTCACTTGATGGTCAGTGCTGATACATTCAAGGAATTTTGAGAAATTTTGTGGATTCTTGTCTTTGCAAGTATTAAGTTTGATGCACATGAATAAAACCGCAAGTATAAAATTAAGTTTTGTAAATAGAAACCAGAAATTTTAATTTAAATTTGGTTTATTATTTCAGTCACGTATTAGTTTTTATGACTGTTTTGACTGGTGAATTTTTTCTTTCTTTTTTTTTTTAAAATTTACTCACTTTACAACCTGATACTAACCGTTTCCCCCTCTCTTCCATTTCTGCCCTCATGCTCCCCTCCCCCCATTGCCTCTCCTTCCTTCTTCTTAGAAAAGGAAGTGCCTCTAAGTGCTACCAACCCACCCTAGCATCTCACATCACAGCAGGACTGTGCACATGCTCTCCCATTGGGGCCTGACAAGGCAACCCAGAGATGGGACTAGGATCCAAAGGCAGGAAACAGAGCCAGAGACAGCCCCTATTCCATTATTAAGGGACCCACATAATGACCTACTGCACATCTGCTACATATGTGTCTAGGTAGAGCCCATGCAAGTTTTTTGGTTGTCTCTGTGAGCCCATGGGCCAGGTTAGTTGACTCTGTAGGTCTTTTTGTGATGTCCTTGACCCATCTGAACATGTCAGTCCTTCCTCTCACTCTTCCACAAAACTCCCTGAGCTCAGCCTATTGCTTGATTGTGGATGTCTGCATCTGCTTCCATCATTGCTGGGTGAATCATCTCAGAAGACAGTTATGCTAGGTTCCTGTCTGCAGGTATATCAGAATGTCATTAATAGTGTCAGGGGTTGGTTCTCTTCTGTGCAGTGAGTTTCAAGTTGATTCAGTCATTGGTTTGACATTCCATCAAACTCTGCTCCATCTTTATCCCTAGTCTTCTTGTAGGCAGGAAAAAGTTCAGGTAGAAGGTTATATGTGTGGGTTGATGGTCCCTGCTCTCCACTGGAAGTCCTGCCTTGCTATAGGAGGTTGTGACTTCAGGCGCTGTATCCCTCCCTGTCAAGAGTCTCAGCTAGAGTCAGCCCATAGACTCCAGGAGCTTTCCTGTCCCAGAAATGCTCTCCCAATTATTTTCCAGTCCTCCCCTCCCTTCTCTTCCTCCCTCAGTCTCCTTATACCTGATCCCCACCTCTGTTGCCCTCCCTACTCCCTCTTCCACACAGCTCCCCTCCTCTATCTACTTCAGATTTATCTTTTATTTCCTCTTTTGAGAGAGATTCCAGCATCCTCACTTGAGCCCTCCTTGGGTTCTTTGGGTCTGTGGATTATAGTATAGTTATCCCGTACTTTTTGACAAATGTCCACTTACAAATGAATACATATGTCACTGCATCAGTAGACAAGAGAAAAGGCTTTCCTTGGGTTACTTTTTTTTTTTCTTTTCTGAAACGTGTTATTAAAACCTAGTTTTAAAAGTTGTTGGCGTGTCAAGCTGTTTTTACATTCTATTTACACCAGAAAGTCTTCAGATATCCCTAGTGTTAAATATGCAACTGTCTCATCATGGGGCACTTTTCTTTCCTACATTTTACAAGAGTCTAAGTTGAGTAGAAGCTACATCGTGATTTATAAGAAAAAGAATGTTTATGATTATGAAATCAGATTATGTCTGATTTTCTATACAATAAAACAGCTGTTCAGTAGAAAGGGCTTTCATTTGGGAATACTATAAGAAAATTCTTGTCACTTTGATAAAAAAAATAAATAGTTATTTTTTACACACTAATGCTATCAGACTAGCTGACATATACATATATTATATCTATATATATATCCATATCTATATATATATCAGTGAATATACATATATGCAATCAATTATCTGTTAATGCATTTTGTCTTTATATTCTCATCCTGCTTGTATACAATTCTGGAGTGTGTGAAGAACATACAGTTCAGGACTGTGCCTCTAATCATAAAAACTCATCACTTTCTTGATTGAAATTTCCAGTTGTAGATCTTTGGCTAGGGAACAACTCATGTGATGAAAGTCTGTATTGACTTAATAATATGCCATGAAATGTCATGGGGAAGCATTCCATGTATATTGATGGCTGCTGCAGATGACCCTTAGCTAGGTCTTCCCCAGCCTCCTTAGGCCTTAGAAGCTCTTCCTCATACCACCTCTTTCTCTCCTAGTGCATGAGACATGGTCCCCATCCCAGGTGATTATTGGGATCACCACCTGAAACTAACACAACAAGCTCTTTGTTTTCTGGTCATCTCTGGGAGCTCCCAACCACTTTCTACTCACAGGTCTTAGGAATATTCCTTCACCTCATGTAGGCACACACCACTCAGGAGAATAAATCTAATTGTGTTACCTTCAGTACCATCTGCACTCACTTGAACCCCCAGATTTCTTCTTCAAGCCCTGATGTCTATAAAAACACTATCTGCCACCTCCTTCCAGCCATCTCCTAATGGTAACATTCGTCAGGGAATTTATTACTATATGAAACTATATTATCTTCTCATTCATTACCCTTTCCTCTTTCTCCTATAGTGCAAGAGTTTCCTGTTATGTGATCCATTTCAGATAGTTCTTAGATGCCCCATCATTTAAATAATTAAGGTGTAGCTTTCCTACATGATTATGGTTTGCAAAGTGAGTTTTATCTATTTACTTTCTTTTTTTCCTAATAATGGTATTTTCTTAAACTATCCATGCTAACACCACTGTGTAATCTCTTATAACCCTATGTGTGCACACCCATGGGCATGCACACCTCTCACCCCCTCACACCTTTACACTCTTGTACTATTTTATCATGCTTGTTTTATAATTATTGTATCTTTATCTTGTGCCATTAATACCTAAATATTCTTCTTTTACATGTAAGATATATACGGGTACATTTGGGTGTGTGTCTAAAAAATGCCCACCTCTGTGTACAAATATATATGTGTGTGTATTTTGTATGTAACGGTGAGCAAATAAATAACTTTCATGTAGGATATAATATAATGAAAGTGATCTATCTAACCTTTATGAGAAATTACTTCGCTCTTTAAAAATAAAAATTTATAGTAATAAAAATTTAAATATATATCTTTCTTAAATGACTGGTATGTTTTAAAAACCAAGTCTAGGTTATCTTTTATATATTACTTCCTTGTGGATGGTGTACATTAAACTTTGGGGAGTGTGACCAGGTATGGACTTGTGGTGTAGCCTGTTTAGTCTTGCCTGAGCATCCTGATGTGGGTTCAGCTCATGAGGGATAGCTTCCCAGCCTCCATACTGATGATCTCTGACATGTTGTTGCATAAATGTCTCCTTAAAGCTACTGAATGCATGGTTTCTCCCTAGAGAAAAGTGTAACATCTTCAGATGTGACAAAGGCATCCTGGTGGGTAGAGTGCCAGCAGTCCTACAGTCATAAGCAACCTTTATAGGGAAGGAGTAAGAGTCTGTGTGAGGCAGAGGCTAACTGTAGAGGAGGGCCCACAGGGAGATGCTGTACAGTGAAACTTGGAGAAAGGAGTAGGAAGTGTGGTACAGGAGACACCTATGAAGCTGAGGAAGTTCTCTGATTACGCTGGTCCATATAGCAGTCACTGTCCACACTGTGAGCTCGACATATGATTGTCTGAGTGGGGATCACTTTCAATATTAATAGTATATAATCAAAATTTCAGTAGCTACATTTGATAGCACGCAGTGCAGAGTAATATTTTATTGTGACAGGGCTCCTTTGCCTGTATCTATAAATCAAATGTGTCTAAAGTGTTGGGAAAAATCATGGGACAAATTCATACTTTAATCATTGCTTAAAACTTTCATTTTTTTTTTTTACTATATTTAAAACCTTTTATTGTCCCTGTATTTTTTGCATGTTATTTTGTTTTGATAGTGTTTCATGCAGCCCAACCTATTCTCAAATTCCTAATCTTCTTGGCTCAGCCTCACCATGACCAGCAAAACCTAAACAAACAGGATTTCTAAAATCTGATCAGACAACATTTTCACAGTTAGAGTTAATGTCAAATTGGAAATGTTCTTTGAAGGGACTAAAATAGGATGCTGCGGCTTTTTTGAAATTCCAGAAACAGAGATGTGGCAGGTTTGCACCAAATCTTTATTGAGCACCACATAAAACAGAGAATGAAATCTAAAGTCTTCCTTTCCTGTTCCCATTTACCTATGGCTATGGCAGATTTAAAACCTACTCATCAAATTCTGGTTTATTGAGGAAATGGAAGGAAGGAGGGAAAATGTCTTGCCCTGGGTTAGGTAATTAAGCAAAGGTCAAGAAGACAGAAGCTGAATGAAGAATTTATGAGAAGATATTTCAAGATCAGCATAGAATAGGGAGTTTCGTTGGCTTATTTGGAGATCATAAAGCTTCCTTTCCCAACTCAGTAAAAACATGAAGGTTTAAATTTTACCGCCTGTACTGTCCTTGGCTAGTGCCTTAGTTTGAGCGGAACCCCTTGGCCCAAATCTGCCTATCATAGTGTTCTACTTGTAGGTTTCTAGGACCCACTGGATCCTTCTACATTGCTATTCTCACATGGTTCTCTCATCTAGAGTCCCAACCCCTACCCAGATCTAGCCAATGGTCAGAACAGTCTCCACACTTGAGTGGAGAGTGGATTATGACTTTCTCATGTACTATGGTGCCTCACATTTGACTATGTCCCCTGGAGGGGGAGACCTAGTGGCACTCAGAGGAAGGACAGCAGGTCACCAAGAAGAGACTTGATACCCTATGAGCATATACAGGGGGAGGTAATCCCTCTGAGGAACAGTCATAGGGGAGGGGAATAAGGGGAAAATGGGAGGGAGGGGAGAATGGGAGGATACAAGGGATGGGATAACCATAGAGATGTAACAAGAATAAATTAATAAAATAAAAAAATAAAATAAAATAAAAAAATATTTTCCTCTAATTTAAAAAAAAAACATAAAGGTAAGACACACATACGTCCCTTTTAAAAACAAAACCAGAAATATAGGAAATACATGAAAAATCACAGTCTTTGGATGGGAAGCATGTTACCCTTATTTTTGGCTTAAAGAGACCACATTGTAGCGTTTAAATAGTTTAATACACATAAAAGAACATTTTTTGATTAAATTGACCTAACGGCTGTGCTTCCATTGAGTTTGCTCCTGGCAGCACATGACCCTCAATGGTGTTATCGAGGCTAGGGAGCTTGCTGTGAATACAGCTTTGGTATTTTGGCTCCCGGAAACATCCCCAGATCGTAACATCCTATAGCATCCTCCTGGATTCCTAGACAGCCTACTAATTATGTTTCATGCTATGGCATCCATTTAAAGCGAGCCTAAGTAAAAATACTGCGCATATCCTGCAAGTCCTGGGATAGTTCCAAACAGCATTTTCCTTGTCTGAGTTGTAGGTTTGTCATGAGACGCCTGACACAGTTGACACTTGCTTTCTGAGGTAGCCTGTGACAGGGTACCTGACAAAAATGTCAGCCTTTGGAATAGATTGAAGCTTAGGTTTAATCAAGCATTTGACTCTCTTTGGTGGGGTCAATTGTTTTCTATAAAACAGTCTCCTTGCTTTTCTAAGTTAAACACTGTACTACTGTACACTAAGCTAGTTCTGATATATTTTGTAATGGGATATTTGCAACTAATTTAACTCAGAAATCTTACAGCAGAAGAGTCCTCTCTTTTTGTAGTCATGGTGAGTTGTTGCTTTCTCCTCTTTTGCCTTAAAAATTATGGATGTCGAAGGAAGCTGAGGTGCATTGTTTTCCTTTTTCTGCATTATAATTTTTGGTTAATTCATTCATATTACATCTCAGTTGTTATCCCATCCCATGTATCCTCCCATTCCTCCCTCCCTCCCATTTTCCCCTTATTCCCCTCCCCTATGACTGTTCCTGAGAGGGATTTCCTCCCCCTGTATATGATCATAGGGTATCAAGTCTCGTCTTGGTAACCTGCTATCCTTCCTCTGAGTGCCACCAGGTCTCCCCATTTAGAGGATGTGGTCAAATATGGGACACCAGAGTTCCTGTGAAAGTCAGTCCCCACTCTCCACTCAACTGTGGAGAATGTCCTGTCCCTTGTCTAGATCTGGGTAGAGGGTTACTACTCACTGCACGTATTGTGCTTGGTTGGTGCTATAGTTTGAGCAGAACTCCTGGGCCCAGATCCGGCCATCATAGTGTTCTTTTTGTAGGTTTCTAGAACCCTGTGGATCCTTCTATTTATCCATCTCCTATAGGTCTCTCACTTAGAGTCCCAATAGGATATCCTCATTAAGGAACATTCTTATGCTTTTGTACTCTTCATATTAATCAGCTTTAAAACTAAGGATTTACAACAGTAAATGTACATTTCCATTCTTAACACTTTTCTATTATTTGGGTAGTAACAGCATGCACATAGTGTTCTTGGGTAGCTGGTCAATGCCTGTGACTGTGGAATGCCAACTCAAGCAATACTGCTGTTTTTTTCCTTTTTCATGAAAATAAGGTTTTGTGTTGTGTTTGGTATAGTCATACAAAGACATTCTGAGAAGAGGGTCACTGAGTGGTTGTACCATTGTGTGAACATTGGTGTGCTTCCATAAATTAAGACAGCTACGATGTCACTGATGGGTGTGCTTTTATGGGAATGCCATCACACACATGTTCTGCCCTGTACTGAATGTTTTGTGTGGCTCACGACTACTACTAAATTATTGGATAAGAATTGGCTACCAGTGCCTGTGTGCTGAGCACATGAGTGTGGAAGTAACTGACTAGAAAAAGCAAAGAGGAAGAAGAACATGCATACTGACTTTTCAACAGTCACATCAACTTCTACCAAATGGTAGCTTTTAAAACATATATCCTAGGCCAATTTTTTATTCAAGAACACATTTGAGAATTCTGCTTGTATTTAGAAATGTATGGTTCATTTGTTAGAATTTAAAATTCTCCATTTCTTCATAATATTTGCTTTATAGAAATGTTTTCGCGTACCCTTACTGGTCAGATTATTTTTTATTTTAAAAAAGCATTGAATTCAAATTTAGTGGTTCCTGCAAATACAAATAGCATACTGTAAAACCATACATATAATTGTACATACATATGTGTGATCTTACAACAATCATGTTTAATTATAATAAATTGTGACTTAATAAGTATTTCACTATTAAGAGGAAGTCTTTTAACTGGAAATATTAACTTGAAAAATTATAATTAAAGTTCATATAAAATAAGTTATGTGAGGAATGGTGGCTTAATCTTCAGTATCAGCACTCAGGAGATTGAGAATAAAAAATCTAGAGATTAGACAGGTCCAGGCTACAAAGTGAAACTCCTATCTCCCCTCCCCCAAAGCATAAAATAAATAAATATATAAATAAACAAGTAGCTATGTTCCTTTTTGAGAAGGTTATTTTTCTCATTACAGTAACACTATCACAGCATAAATAGGCAACACTGTATTATCTCTCATGGTTTAGGAACAGATACAACCTATCCTGGTGGCATAGTATGGCAGCAGAAGGCAGCTGGTCAGAGACAGATGAATTTTGGTACTCAGCTCTCTTCTTTTGTATCAGTCCAGGACTCTACCCCTGGGGTAGTGCTGCTTACATTTAAAAAGTATCTTTCTTTGACACACTCAGAAGTGTGTCTACATGGGGAGTCTAAATTTAGTCAAGTTGAAGATTAACCATTGAACGTTGTATTGTTTATGTACAGGTTTTTATATGAACGAAACAGCTGGCCAATATTTGGAACCTAATGTTTCTAATTTCTTTCTTCTGAATAGAAAGTACAGTTTACCTATAAAAGTATGACTTTCCAAATAAAAATTCAGAACACAGTTTCTGAGATTTTGATGTCTCTTACTTTGGATATCCTCTAGATAAACTAATCCTGCCAAAGTCCTCTTTGGCCTCAAAGTCCCCTTAAGGCCTTTGGTAGGTGAGAACAGTGTTTGCTCTCAAAAAGCCTCGTTTAGAATCTAGACTGGGATTGCTACTTTCATTACTCCATATCATAACATATTAAGACTAAAATTAATAATAAAGTAGAACAGTAGCCCTAAAATGTACTCTAAGAAAACATTCAGGATACTTATATATATTAATTGTTTTCAACTTTGTTTTTTTTTATTAAATATTTTCTTTGAGAGAGTTTGCTTCCATAGTGGGGATTTCTCCCTCTCTCAAAGATATATATCATGCAGAATACACTCTAAATGGGAAGACTTCTCAAGTGTTGGGTAGTCAAAATAGAAGCATATGTCCCATTCAAGACAGAGTTTGGAAAAGTAACTGTTTGCACCTTAAATAGATGGTGGGCAAGAGTAAGTGGTAGGACCTATAATCTATCTATTCCACGTGTGAACTGAAGCCTAGAATTGTTAGATAGCGTAGTTACAAAAATAAACTAAGTGTTAGAGCCGTATGAAGTTGCCTCATTCCATTGGTCCATTCTAAAAGCTCTAAAATAACCCAAACATTAAGAATATCAAATCTAGTCATACTTGAAATTGGGCCCATTTCTATCTCAGTTACAAGGAATTCCTATACAAGTAAAATGACAATAGCCCTGAGGAAATATGAATGGAGTTGATTAAAAATAGAATGCTCTAGTTGTGTGATGAATAAGTAAGTAAAGAGATATGAAATAGGGTTCCACATTTTCACCTATCCTAATTTAGGCTGTGTGCTGAACTGGCAGCACAATTCTCCTGCGTTACAATTTATCTTAAAATATACAGACCCTTATGAAGCCTATCAAATTAGATGAACATTAGGAGTCAGTGCCTCCTGCCTTATTTCTCACTTCTCTGTAGCTGCCCCTAAGCCCCACAGTGGTGGCCATATCAAGTGCAAAGCCTCAAACACGATTCTACTCGGCACTTTCTAAATTTCTTTCAGAATGAAAATTCACTTGTGAGGTCATGCAGGGTTCAGCTCTGTCCTTTCTCATGACAGTCGCCATGTGTGGCAGTTCTTTTATAACTTATGAAAATACCTCACTAATGGCCTTAGAAATGTACAGTCTGTTTGGGATTATTTGCTGAAAATTGTACACACTGGATATGTCAAGAACATGCATGAACATAAACGACATATAACTACTCGGTGTTTATGTGCAGCCTCCCTTTACTGCTCAGTGGATATGTGAGTAACATTGTAGTAAAAATAGGCTCCTGACTAAAATTTCATCTAATTTGTCTAAATACGATACTTTCATGTAATTATTAAGGCATATAAACCAACAATAAAAGCATCTATTGATTCACCATTTAATTTAGTTGGGAAATCTAATAAAACATGTTTTTAATAAGAATGATGTAAAACTATACTTCGTGGGAAATTAAATTTGGCGGTTAATTTTTTATGATGCTGAGTTTTAATTAGAAAACCCATTAAAAGTGTTTTTAGTATAAATCCCAAATTCCCCAGAGATTCTCCTGTCTTATAGGAGTCTGATACTTTTTTCTGAACTTTAAGAAATTTTACTTAGCATTTTGTGGATTATTTTAGAAATTTTGTGTGAACTAGATGTATTTTTAAAAAAACACAAATGTAATAAACTTAACTTTAAAATTAAACCTGTTCATAAACATGGTTTTGTTCTCCATGCTTAAATCCCAAACAGTTCTGGCTTTAAAATACCTGAAAATACAATAATGCTGCTGTTTTATTCTCATCAAGTTTCTTTAATACCAAATTAAAATGATTTACATGATGAATTTATTTAATTATTACTCTGAGTCAAGGTAGTTAAACTAATGAAGCTTTTAGAATGTGCTCTATAAATACTCAGGTCATAATGTTCAGAAATATAGACTAACTTTACAAGTAATACCAAAGGAGCAGGCAATTAGAAAGTCATTTGCTATAAATTGTAAGGAATTTTGACTCTTAAGTCCTTTAGCTATATTTGCATGTGTGTACTAGTATATATCGGTATATTTTATCATTGGAAATTCCTTGTAAGTGATAATTATATTTATAAAATCAGGAGGAAGAAAATTTTTTGCTTGCATCTAAAGCCTAAGTATTAAAAATAGTAGCTTAGTTCTGTGTTTACTTAAAATGCATCTGCAGGGTCTTTATGTTTGCCATTCATGTAGAGTTGCATTGTTATGAAATCTGCTCTACTTTCCCCAAGTTAAAACTCTGCATCTTAGCATTTCAGTCACATACATGGTTTTCATGTAAATATGTACAAAAAGAGTTACCTTGTATTTCCATTTGAATCTGGGGTCATGTCGTACCCCAAAGACCAGCCCATCTTGGCTAAATCCTGCTGCTTTAACTCAAGGCTGAGACACCTGACTGATCAGGTCAGGGAAGGATGTCAGATGACTTGGGCATTTTTCCTCTAGCTCACTTATTTAGAGATAACACTTGAGGTTTGTCAGTACTTTCATGACTGCATGAATCAACACCTTGGGAGATGACAGAATCGTCTTAAAACTGAGAAGCAGATTCAAGATTTTTTTCATTCTGAATACTAAGTCACGTGTGCCTACCAATATGCAGGTGAAATACAGAGTTCGCATGACTCTTAGGGAAGCCATGTTTTGTGTTTTTATTCGTGTGTGTGTGTGTGTGTGTGTGTGTGTGTGTGTGTGTGTGTGTTGAGATAGGTTTTTCCTGTCTATCATTGACTAGCCTGCAACTTGATATGTAGCCCAGGCTCCCCATCCTCTTACCTCAGTATGCCAACTACTGTGATTAGTATTGACCTACCATGTTTATCTTACTCAGATACATTTTGAGCCTATCTATAAGCCATTATTTGAGCCTTATTGCAACATGAAAACAGCCTGGATTCTCCTTACCTAAGTGTGCTGAGCAATGGTTTTCTTTTCCATAATTTTTTATTCCTTTAGGAGTATTACCACACAACTGTATTTTATAAACTTTCAGAGAAAGGCAAACTAATTCTGTATTTCTTTATAATTTTATTGTCCTTGTTTGAGTCAGCTGGCTACTAGTTAAAAACAAACAATGTTAGTCCTTAGGCAATTCGACAACTCAATAACTTCAGTGTTGTCTAGGACACTGAAGCTAGAGTTGTGTGACAGCTAGGCAAAGAGATAAATCAGCTACATCATAGAGTGAAATTTACCATAAAATTTTTTGTTTATTGGGCTGATAAGAATTGTAGTAAGATTGTGGGATGGTAAACAAAAAGAGCAGCTGCAGAATATTGAAGAAAGGAGTAGAAAGAGTATTTCATTGTATTTATTACAAAACTGTAATACAATTGTTTTCTAATCAGTATCACTTGCCCATGTGACTGGACATGTCTTGGGGCCATGAAACAAACCTATCTTATTCATTTTTGTACATCCACTTTAGCGTGGGATATATGAAAAATAAAAATATATGGAAAAATAAAAATATTTTTTAGATGAAATCATGATTTGACATTTCTTCCCATTCTGCTTGTCTCTGCAGTAAGATAAATTCAAATTTTATTCAATGTCTTTTAATCAAGTATTTGGTGATGGGTGCTTTTTGGTGTGTGCCTCCAAGTTCCTCTAAACAATGCAACAATAAAGCAGTGAATAAGCTTAAATTGAGTCCTTTAAGAAGACATCAAGAATGAACTGTGAAATCAAAGAATTTGTTAATATGTCTTATGAAATTATTACTTTAAATAGCATTAGTTATTTATATCATACTACATCCATCGTAAATTTATAATAAAATATTTAGGAATTGTTTTAAAGGAACTGAACTGAGACAAGGTGGCTGGGGCTCACTCTGCCAATAACTTTTGCACTCTCGTGTATGAAAGTCATCATTTTCTCTGCATCTCTGGATGAGTTTCGTGCTCTCTGGTTAGACTATAAACATGTACTAAAGGGTATGGGATGATGGAAGCCTTGTTCCAATCCTTCTCCCAGCTGGTCCTCTCTCCTTCCAAAGGCTATTTGAATAGCTATATTACACACATGAGGGGTGCTTAGAAAGCAGGGAGACTGTTGAAGCAACAGACTAAGTTTCTTCCTGCAAAAGTAACCCAGAACTCCCTGCTTTCTTCTCCTGCCATCCAGCAAGCATTAGCAGAAAGCAAAACAAAACAAAACAAAACAAAACAAAACAAAAAAACCAACCAAACAAAAAACAACTAAGCAAACAAAAAATGTAGTCAAAATCTATTGGCAGTTCAAAACCAGTTATCTTCATAATGTTATTGAAGGTCCACTTTCCTTCCTCTTTCTGAATACAACTATTTCTTTTGGATCTTGACTGTAGATACCCACATATATTAGCTTTCCCTCTTGGTCACCAAATGTATACCATAAACAACTTCAAGCAAACAGAATTCATTTTCATTCATATTTCAGAGGAATCAGGGCCCAGTTGTTAACTCTGTTGATTACAGGTTCCCAGTGAGGCAGACAGTCATCTTGGAAGGAGCTGATGGCTAAAGCTGTTCACCCCATGGTGGACAGGAGACAGAGTAAGGGAACGCAGGAAAAGCCAAGGCAAAATTTAGCCCAAAGGCATGCCATCAGTGATTCACTTACCAGAACATAAATCTCAGTAGTGGATCAGCTCTGGAAGTGCCCCCTTACACATGCCCAGAGGTGTACATAACTAACCTCCCGGACACCTCTCAGCCCATAACAGTTGGCACCATCAAGATGAAGTAGCATGGTATATATACATTTGTGTGTAGGTCTGTGTGCATGAGAGTAATGAGAGGCAAGAGAGCAGAGGTAGAGACAAGAGGGTCAGGAAGGAGGAGGAGGAGAAGTAGGAAGGAGAGAAGGAATAGAAAGAAGAGAAGGTAGAAAGAAGAGGAGACCCAGGGTGGAGTGAGAAAGAGAGAGTTGAAAAAAGAGCTGTTTCAACAATAATTGCTACTTTCTTTCAAGTATCCTGTAAGGAAACTTTCTTCTTTCTTATTTTGTTCTTTGGACTTTATAAAATTACTTCATTATACATTTGTGACTTGAAATGTCAGGAGTTCTCATATTTTTAATGTAGTAACTTCAGCTACTCTCTCTCTCTCTCTCTCTTTCTCTCTCTCTCTCTCTCTCTCTCTCTCTCTCTCTCTCTCTCAACACGGGGCTTATTTTAGTAACATATTATTACTTTGACATAATAAAAAGCTTGGAGGATAGCTGTTAGCATCACATAGAATATGGAGCACAAGGCTTGTCTTTTTTCTTTATCCAAATCTATGATAAAAGGAAAAAAAAATGGACAAGGGAGTGAGACCAGGATTTTCCATAAGTGGAGCTGGCGCACTAAATGCGTATCCTAGCATCTTTTTTATTATTATTAATTTATTCTTGTTACATCTCAATGGTTATCCCATCCCTTGTATCCTCCCATTCTTCCCTCCCTCCCATTTTCCCCTTATTCCCCTCCCCTATGACTGTTCCTCAGAGGGATTACCTCCCCCTGTATATGCTCATAGGGTATCAAATCTCTTCTTGGTAACCTGCTGTCCTTCCTCTGAGTGCCACCAGGTCTCCCCCTCCAGGGGACATAGTCAAATGTGAGGCACCAGAGTATGTGAGAAAGTCATATCCCACTCTCCACTCAAGTGTGGAGACTGTTCTGACCATTGGCTAGATCTGGCTTGCCTGCAGCGGGGTACACAACCTTGAAATGCATGCCAATAATATCAGTAGCTTGTTCATCTAAACTTCCACATGCATGGATCTAATAGCAAAATACACCTAAACTCTTCCATAGTATAAGTATAAAACCCCATTATCTTAACATTGGTTCTAACAGAAAAATGAGCACAGATGATGATAGAAGCTTGCCTTTCTTAATTGTTGATTAAATACCACATGTGGTTTACAGACTTAACTTTGTAAATTTCCCACAGACCTACAATGAGACAGTTAGTCTCTTGATATAGATGAGGTAACACGGGCTCATTAATTAGGCTACTATCTCCATACTAGATGCAAGATTAGAGTACTGACATTCACACTGTGGAGGCTCCGGCAGTAGCTGTGAGTTTCTAAGCTGCCACAGGCCCTCTTCCTCTGTGGTCAAGCCACTCATCGGACTGTGTGGTTGTGCTTGCTTCTGCGGCTTAGACCATGCAGCTTCAATCACTGCAGCACCCTCTCGTCATCTGAACAGAGTTAATGTTCTGATATTTTCATCTAGAGTGTTTTTGAGTTCACCTATAAGATAACTGCCTTTGGGTGATTTTGCATACCTCCCACAGCACAGCTGCAATCCTTTTATTTTACACTGTAATATAGATCTTTCAATTTCACTCCTAGCTGCTGAAATCTACTGGTTCGGGGTGGTTTTTGAAGCAGGAGAAGCAAGCTTTAAATTATGTTGATTTCAATAACACATCTCGACAATAATTACTCTGTGTTTAAAATTCCCATTCCTTATTATCTGTTAAAAATGTAATTGACTTCTAACAATTCTTTCATCCTTCTCTATTCTTCCCCTGCATAGAAAGGACAATAAGAAATTGTGCCTTGCTTCCTCTATTGCATCCATTGTTTAGGATCTTCTTGTTTCATTTTACTCTGCTTTATGCTAAATAATGAGGCCAGGCTTTGGTGGAGGGTAGAATAAAAACACTTTCATTCATGACTATCTACTCCTGCCAATAGTGATTTACATTTTTCTCATAAGCCTTTTATTTTTATAACATTTCGACTTTGCCACATATAATAACAATAAAATATTTTTATGAAGACTGCCATTTTCCTGCATAAAACATCACAATAAAGAAGCTGCTTGAAGTGTCAGCCACACAAATGCTGTACCCTAAAATAAATACTTTATATAACAATAGTGGTCTTCAGATGTAATAAACACACTTTTGAAAGAGTTTATATTGTATGAAAAATAGATATTACCCAAAGTATAATTCGTCTACCTGATTAGACATAAATGATAATAGGACACTTGATCCTAAAGCAAGCTTTGAAAATAAAACAAAAGGTAAAACTTCAACAGAAACATATTGAGGTCAATTGCATCCGTGAACAGGAAAAACAACTGTACATTAAACATCATTACATGCTTAAAAGACACAGTGGCTTTCAAGGATGTACTTGGTGAATTGAGAAGTTAGTTATCATTTGTAGTTACTACTCAGTTACCTCATATTTTGTATTTAAATATATTATAATTTATTCAGATTACATTCTGATTGTTATACCCTTGCTTACTTGTATCTTCCCATTCCCACTCTTCCTCCTTTGCCCTATTCCCCTCCCCTAGACCTCTGACAAAAGGGGACTTCCTCCCCCACCATATGATGACAGCTTATCAGGTCTCATGAGATTAGTTTGTTTCTCCTTCCTCTGTGTGCCATCAGGGCCTCTCTACAAAGGGGAAGTGATCAAACCCCAGGTACCAGAGTTCATGTCAGAGGCAATCCCCACAACCGAGGAGAATGAGCTGTCCATTGGCTATATCTGAACAGGGGTTCTAGGTTCACAGCATGCATTTTCCTTGGTACAGTTTGTACAAGCCCCCCTGGGTCCAGATCTGCCAGCCTTGATGAGACGGGTCCACACTGTGTGATGCATGAGTGCCTCAGACCTCGTGCCCACCCAGCTAATCCACAAGCTACCATATAGTTTTCTGATAGCTGTAAACAGTATCTAGCTCTCCCTAAATTACATAGCTTGCCAACTACCTGTTTTTAAAGAGCATACATTTTGTGTTTATATCTATGGATAAATGAGCAGTTCCTAATTCTTATCATGGGAAGAAAGGTGTTACTACGGGCAAGAATAATTTTATAAATTAGATATCTTGACTTTTCCTTTGGAATCTTTTTAGACCTATGAAAGTGAGGGTTATCCTAATACAAGGTAGCAAATTTAATGAATGAAAATAGTCTTTTTTCACTTTGTAGTTATATAAAATATTGAGTTTGGGTGCCAATTTATACATAATCACTGTACTTTGTTCATATTCTCCCTGTCACCCATCCTGTCATCTATTCCCCCTAGTTCTCCTCCTTATGCCACCTTGTGCTTTCATATCACATAAATATAAATGTATATGTATGTGTATGGTGAAATCTAGCTTCTACATGTGAGAAAAAACATGCAGTATTCATCTTTTCAAGTCTTGCTTATTTTGTTCAACACATTGAATTCTATCAATTTCCCTGAAAGTAGCATCATTTTCTTTTTTAATATTATTTAGTCTCTTTACAAGCTGATAGCAGCCCACTCCCTCTTCTCCTCTCAGGCCTATCCTCATTCCACTTACCCGCTTTCACCCTCTCCTTCTTCTCAAAGAAGGAAAAGCCCCAAAGAGTACCAACCCACCCTGGTCCCTCAAGTCACAGCAGGACTAAGTGCATCCTCTCCCATTGAGGCCAGACAAGGCAGCCCAGATAGGTAGAAAAGATCCAAGGTCAGGGTAGCCCTTCCTTCCATTGTTAGGGGATCCACATGATGACCATGCTGCACATCAGTTACTTATGTGTAGGGAGTCTAGGTCCAGCCAATGCAAGCTCTTTGGTTGGTGGTTCAATCTCTGTGAGACCCCATGGGCCCAGGTAAATGTACTCTGTAGGTCTTTTAGTGTCCTCGACCTCTTCAGTTCCCTCAATCCTTCCTCCCACTCTTCCATAAAAACTCCCCAAGCTTTGCCTATTGTTTGGCAGTGGGTCTCTACATCTGTTTCCATCAGCTTCTGGATGAGCCTGGCAGAAGACAGTTATCCTAGGCTCTTATCTTCAAGCATAGTGTCAAGGTTGGTTCTCTCCTGCGGGTGGGTTTCAAGTTGAGACAGTCATTGGTTTGCTATTCCCTCAATCTCCACTCCATCTTCATCTCAACATACCCTGTAGGCAAAACAAACTTTGTGTCCAAGGTTTTATGGGTGGGTTGGCATCCCTCCTCCTCCACTGGAAGTCTTACGTGGCTACAGGAGGAGGGAACTTTAGTCTTCATATCCCCAGCTGCTAGAAATCTCAGCCAGTGTCACTCCATAGACTCCATGGGGTCTTCATTGTCCCAGAGATGCTCCCCTATAGATTTCTGCTCTCTTTCCTGGTCCTCCCCTTCCTCTGTCCAAATATCTGATATGCAACCCAGTTACCCTCCTTATGGTTTTCTCAAACATCTCCCTCCATCCATCCACTTCAGTTGTCTATTTTATTCAAGCATCCTCCCTTGTCCCTCTGTGGCTTCTTTGGGTTATAGCATGCTTATCCTATAGTTTATGGATAATATCCACTTATAAGTGAGTACATATCATGTGCGTCTTTCTGGGTCTGCATTACTTCACTCAGGATGATCTTTACTAGTTTCATCCATATGCCTACAAATTTCATGATGTCTCTGTTTTTAATAGCTGAGTAGTATTCCATTGTGCAAATGTACCATATTTTTCAATCTATTCTTCAATTGAGGGACAATTAGGTTGTTTCTAGATTCTGGCTATTATGAATAAAGCTGCTATGATCATAATTGAACAAGTTTCCTTGTGGTATGTTAGAGCATCTTTGGGTGTGTGACTAGGAATGGTATAGCTTGGTCTTGAGGTAGTATTCTGTTACCAGTTTTCTGAGAAATCTCCAGATTGCTTTCTGAAGTAGTTGTACAAGTTTTGACTCTGACCAGCAATGGAGTAGTAGTCCCCTTTCTCCACATCCTCTCCAGAATGTGCTATCATTTGAGTTTTTTATCTTAGCCATTCTGACAGGTGTAAAATGATATTTTAGAGTTGTTTTGACTTGCATTTCTCTGATGACTAAGAATGTTAAACATTTCTTTAATTGCTTCTCTTCCATTAGAAATTCTTATGTTGAGAATTCTTGGTTTAATTCTGTATCCCATTTTTAGTTAGGCTATTTGATCTGTTGGTGTCTTTAATTTCTTGAGTTCTTAGATATTTTGGATATTAGCCTTTTGCCAGATGTAGGGTGGTTGAAGATCTTTTTCCACTCTGTAGGATGATGTTTTGTTGTATTGACAGTGTCCTTTGCTGAACATAAACTTTTGTGTTTCATGAGGTCCCATTTATCTTAGAGTCTGAGCTGTTGGTGTTCTGTTCAGGAAGTTGTCTCCTGTGCCAATGAATTATAGGCTCTTTCCACTTTTCTCCTAACAGATTCAGTGTGTCAGGTTTTATATTGACATCTTTAAGTCATCTGGGCTTTAGTTTTCTGCAGGGTGATAAATATGGAACTATTTGCATTTGTCTACATGTAGACATCCAGTTAGGCCAGCACCATTTGTTGAAATTCTTTTTTCCATAGTAAGGCTTTGCCTTCTATGTCAAAAATCAAGTGTCTATAAGTGTGTGGGTTTGTCTCTGGGTCTTTAATTCAATTCTATTGATCCACCAGTTCGTTTCCTTGCCAGTACCTTTCAGTTTTTATTAATATTGCTCTATAGTACAGCTTGTATTTAGGGATGGAACTACCTGCAGAAGTTCTATTATTGTATAAGATTGTTTTAGCTATTCTGAGTTTTCTGTTCTTCCATATCAAGTTGCGAATTATTTTTTCAAGTTCTATAAAAATTGTGTTGGTATTTTAATGGGAATTGCATTGAATCTGCTTTTGGTAAGATGGCTGTCTTTACTATGTTAATCCTACTCATCCATGACCACGGGAGATCATCCAGTCTTCTAAAATCTTCCTTAGTTTCTTTCTTCAAAGAGCTGAAGTTCTTGTTATACACGCCTTTCACTTGCTTGGTTAGAGTTACACTAGGATCTTATATCATTGGTTGCTATGGTGAAGGGTGTAGTTTTCCTTGTTTCTTTCTCAGCCTGTTTGTCATTGGTATACAGGAAGGCCACCGTTTTTTGTTTGTTTGTTTGTTTGTTTAGTAAATCTTGTATCGAGGTGCTTTGCTTGAGACAAAATTGGCTGGTTTCACTTTTCACATGTATACATTATTCATGTATACATTGTGCTTTGCTCATATTCACTGCCACCCATCATGTCCCTTACTCCTCCCAGTTCTCCTCCTCTACCAAATATGCCACCTTATGCTTTCATAGTGCATATACATAAATGTAAGTATATATGTATTTGTGTATATATATTATATATGATGAAATCTAGCTTCTAGACTTGAGCAAAAATATGCAATATTCGTCTTTCCACATGTGGCTTATTTTGTTCATCATGATGAATTCTATCCATTTCCCTGAAATTAGTACAATTTTCAAAATAGTCTCTTGTGTTATGATTCCTTCTCATTTTATAAAATAAGCTGTTTTTTTTTTATCATTAAACCATGCTGGTATGATTTGCTGCTGAAATATAGTGTATTATTATATTTATTAAAAGCTTCCTGAGAGTTCTTTGTCCTGAAGATCTCAACCTGTTCTCAAAGTAATAGTGGATGAGAGCCAAGGGACCACAGAAATGGAGCTCAGGTTCCTGTTCTGTAACTACACATGTGTGCCCTGTGCTGGAGGTCAGCCAGGGAGACTCCACATTAAGAGGAAAATTTACCTCAGTCACATCACAGAGTCTCTGTAAGGGACCAATAAAGAACATAGGCATTTTGTTTGTTGATGTTTAATTTCTTAAGTTCTCTATATATTTTGGATATTAGCCCTTTGTCAGATATAGGATGGGTGAAGATATTTTCCCAGTCTGTAGACTACCATTTAGTACTATTGAAAGGATTGTTTGCCTTACAGAAACTTTTCAGTTTCAAGAGGTCCTATTTATTAATCTTAGAGCCTGAGCTGTTGATGTCTGTCAGGAAGTTGTCTCCTGTACCAATGTATTCAAGGATATCCCCCACTATCTCTTCTATTATATTTAGTATGTCTGATTTTATGTTGAGTTCTTTGATTCACTTGGAATTGAATTTTGTGCAGGGTGATAAATATAAGTCTAATTGCTACATGTAGATATCCAGTTAGACCATCACCATTTGGTGGAGATTCTTTCTTTCCATTGTAAGGTTTGGGTTTCTTTGTCAAAAATCAAGTGTCCATAGGTGTGTGGGTTTATTTTTGGGTCTTAAATTAAATTCCATTGATCTACCAGTCTGTTTTTATGCCAGTGCTATGCAGTTTTCATTACTATTACTCTATAGTGCAGCTTGTAATCAGGGATGGAATTACCTCCAGAAGTTCTTTTATTGTATAGGATTGTTTTAGCTGTTCTGAGTTTTTTGTTCTTCCATAGGAAGTTGAGAATTGTTCTTTCAAGGTCCATTAAGAATTGTGTTGGTATTTTGATGGGGATTGCATTGACTCTGTAGGTTGCTTTTGGGAAGACGTGCATTTTTACTCTCTTAATCCTACCGATCCATGAGCATGGGGGATCTTTTCATCTTCTAATATCTTCTTCCAATTCTTCCTTCAGAGTCTTGAAGTTCTTGTCTAACAGGTCTTTCACTTGCTTGGTTAGAGCTACACCAAGATACTTTATACTATTTATGGTTATTGTGAAGGGTGTAGTTTCCCTAACTTCTCTCTCAACTTATTTCTCATTTGTATACAGGAGGGCCACTGATTTTTTTTAGTTGATTTTATATCCATCCACTTTGCTGAAGGTATGTTTAGCCCCTGTAGGAGAATGGATAAAGAGACTGTGGTACATTTACACTATGGAATAATACTCAGCTATTAAAAACAAGGAAACCATGAAATTTGCAGGCAAATGGGTGAAACTAGAAAGGATCACCCTTAGTGAGGTAACCCAGACCAGAAATACACACATGGTATATACATACTTCTCAGCAGATTTTAGCCATATAGTACAGGATAAACACAATACAATTCACAGGCCCAAAGAAGATAAGAAGAGACGAGGACCCAAGGGAAGATGATTAAATCTCACTGAGAAGGGGAAATAGAATATATAGCAGAAGTGGTTGAAGAGAGGGAACAAGGTAGGAGAGGAAACTCGGAGAGAAATGAGAGTGGAGATTAGACCTGGGGAGAGCAGGGGAGTACAGAGAGTCTGCAGAGAGAATAGAAAGGATGAATGAAGACATCTCAGTGACAAGCTGAGACCTAGGACAGAGTAGGCTTCTAGGAAGATATGGGGTTGACTATAGCTATGACTCCTAGTAGCAGGGATCATGAATACTTAAGAGGGCATCCTATAACTAGACAGGACTCCTAGTGGAGGGAAGGAACACCAACCACCCACAAAAACTTCGGCCCAATATTTACCCTGCTTACAAGTTGTGCAGTGTTCTAGATAGAGATTGAGGGAATATCCAGCCAATGCCTTGATTATCCCAACACCCACCCCATGGGAGCGCCAACTGCTGACACTATTAATGATACTCTGCTATGTTGCAGACAGGAGCCTAGCATAGCTGCTAATCCAAACTAATGTGGAGAATCACACCCAAACATTGGGTGAAGCATAGGGAATATTGTGGAAAAGTTGGGAGGGGATAGATGGAAGGACCTGGAGGTGACAGGAGCTCCACAAGAAGACCAACAGATAAATCTAACCAGGGCCCAGAGGGACTTGTGGAGGTTGAAACACCAACCAAGAACCATACATAAACTGGACCTAGGGCCCCTGACACAGATGTAGCAGATAGGCAGCTCAGGCTTCATGTGGGTCCCCTAGCAAGGAGATCAGGGGCTTTCTCTCATATAAGCTCTGTTGCTTGTTTTTTTAATCACTTCCTCCTCCCCTCCACCCTCAGCAGGGCTGCTTCACCAGGCCACAGGGGAAGAGGAAGTGTTCAGTCCTGATATGACTTGATGAGATGGGGTTGGGCAGGGGACTCCCTTTTTCTGAGGACTAGAGGAGGGAGTAGAGGAAGAGGGAAGAGGGAAGAGGGTGGGACTGGGAGGAGAGGGAGGCTGAGAGTGAGATGTAAAGTGAATAAATAAATAAATAATTTTAAAGTGCATAGCCATTTACGTCACATATCTCAGCTGCTCCTTATGTTCCAGGACTACGTAAGGTGCTCAAAACAGAAAGGGGCCTTCACTATTAATGTTGCAATGTGGTCTCATTGAGGTGCTTTAGACAACAATTGTAGATTTGAAGGAAAAGAGCCTTCTGAGTAGAGCACCAGACTTACTGGAAATAGGAGAGTGAAAGATGCCTCTCCAAGGAAGTGTTCAAGACCTAGAGGACAGATGACAGATCGCATGTGAGAAGAGATAAATAACAAATGACTCCAAGTGTAGCACAGGCAGAAGTAATGTGTCAAGGTCTTGTGCCCAGAACACTCTCAAGCTATTATAATGGGTCAATGTTTTCATGTCAACTACATTGCATGGTTTTCCATTTCTTTTCTCACAACAGTTCCTTCATACAGATTTCAGATGAAGTGCCCTCAGGCTAAGCTTGGTGTAGCAAAAAATAATCAATTACTTGCCTTGTAGTACTTACGTACTTACTTTTGAGTTAAAGCATATATATGTAGGCATGCCCTTTAATTAGGAACAAAATCCTAAACGTCTCAGAAAACAAATTATAAAATGCATAATTTTATGAGACTATTTTCATCTTTATTGAAAAAGTCAGTAAATGAATCACAGCAAAAGCAAGCTGCTTGGAGAGAAGTGACATGAAAATTCTCTGAGAAAAGCTGAGTTGTCATAGCCAGAATAGGAGGTCAACTTGAGGGGCAAGTTCCGTGCATGGCTGTGCATGGTGACCCACTCTCAGGATGACTGTGAACCTCCCATAGCTTCACATTGCATTCTCAGGAGGATGAGTAAAGGGACTTGGAGATGTATGCTTTATAATAGAAAGGGTCTTATGGATGCACAAAGCAGTGTGAGGCTGGCTAGCAGGGACAAGGGACCTGACTGATACTTTGATTAGGTCAAGTGTCCCTCAGAAGCTGAGCATTTTCAGCAAGAGAAGACTTCTTATGGAGGAGTCATTGTTCCTTGTGCAGGAGAAAGAACAGAATAAACTGATCTCCCTTTAAGTCGACCTGTCGCCTTTTCTGAGAATCACAAAAAAAAATCTCCATTCAGCTCCTATGAAGGAGGGGCTTAGGGAGAAGATGCTAGTGTTTCTAATGCTCTCTGACCTAGAAATTACTCAATGACCTTTATTTAGTAATTTTCCCAGAACGGATGTATGGATATAAATATAATTCTACTTAATTTAAAAGAAAAATATCTCTTTCTGTATGCTGGGAAGCTTTGTACCGTTCATACTTTAAATGCAAATGTTAGCAATGACCATCACTATGTTGTATCGTTTCACAGCGTCCTTCAGATACTATCACTGTCATTCTTTAGTTTTGATACCTTGCGGGTGTCTGAGCATTATGTTCACTGTTCATCTTTGTTCTTTCCTAAGCAAGCATTGCCTACACATTTCAAAAGCTCTTTTCTAAGCCAGATAATGCTTTAATCTATTTTCTCAAATTCTATTATCATCTAAACAATTATTTCATCTTTGCCTTTTATATCGACTTGTCGTTATGTAACATGCATTACCAAACAATGAAGGTGCATTTGAGAAATACATAATTAGGCAATTTTTTCTTGTGCATAAATATGAAATTTTTTCCTTGTGCATAAATATGAAAAGGCAGAATTAACAGGTTTTTCACTTTTAATGAGAGCCCAGTTTGTGTCCACTAATATGAGTGTCTGTAACTATCTCTGTGCTGATAGGGAGGGTCATGACTCCCTCTTCCAAAATCAATCTATAGGTCTTTCCAATTTAAAGATAAATACAAAGGTTGATCTCATCTGCAAGGGAAATTATGCATTTACTGCTTGCATGTTTAAATGTTAGCTGAAACATGTTTAGATCAGTAAAACATCAACAGGTTCCAAATAACTTAAGATGAGAGGAAAGAAAAACAAGTATTTAATTATGGGAAATGAAAATCTTTATATTTAAAATGTTTTTAAGTATAAAAGTAACATTTCGTTTGATGGCTTAGTGTCAATTTAGAAACTTAGTTTTGTTTTTCTTGGTTTCACAAAGACAGAAAGAGCTATCCATTAGTACTTGTACTATCTCGACAGAAAAGAATATCCTGGAATACTTATGTGCTGTACTTACTTGGACAGGAAGGGAGGTTAGGAAGTTTGCCAGTTACGCAAATCACCACTAGAGGTCTACAAATAGAACACTTCTGAGAATAATCTTTCTTTCTGCAAACGTTTTTAATTAGCTAGCTCAAATGAATGAAGGTAAGTTTCCTTTCTTTTCTCTCCAGCATCATTTGTTTTTGTGGACTTTAGTGCCACCCATGGATAGGATGCCCTGTAGCTGATGGAATTTTATGTTTCTCTCCATCATATGTTTAAATGCTGAATTGTGACTATCGGTTTGAAGAAAATTTAACTGTTAATGACTGAATAGCCCTTAGGTGTAATTATATACATATTTAATGTATTTTTATATATCCTTGTATTTGCATGTAAAATTAGTATTTATGTGAGTAAATATACCTATTATAGAGAAATAAGTTTGCCTTAATTTTTGTTCAGTAGACTATGTGAATTCCATTTGCTCTTAAAGGGATGTTCTGTCTAGCAATACATCTTTCCATACCAATTTGTGAATGGTTCTTCAGAGAGTTTCGGACATGCATGCAAATTAAATATAAGCTGAGAGTTCAGCACTCAGGGACCTACATTATACTCAGAGATGTGGCTAAAAATAAATGCTTTTCATTTGATTATGGGTAATAAATGCTACCATAGCCACTATTTACAAGGACCCTGAAAACATTAAGTGCTGCTATGGTATATGATACAATTTACCTTTTGTATTCTTTCATGTAAAATATTCCTCAGCTCAAATATCTATGCAAAAAAAAAAAGGATTTTTATCTTTGTTCCATGCTTCTGGGAAACTAAATTTTACACTACTTAGGGACAGCCTTTTGCAGAAACATAATGCTACTGCCAAAGTATTTGGAAGAGGACAGAAATGGCTTCTCTTGGCTAATGGGAATGATGCGTTGAATGGTGAGATTTATTCTGTCTATAGTGACTGCTCATAACAGGCCATGTTCTGCCTTTGCCCGCTGCACTGGTGGGAGCTGCACCTGTAGAAGGAAATGGTGATGGGGTGTTGGTAGGAAGGAAGGAGCAGGTAGGAAACACCCTTTGCATGTAGCCAGCTTTTCTATAGTTGGTTCACATCCAGTCAGTGACTGCCTAGACCGTGGTGGGTCTTTTCTATCACCTTTTTACCTGTTGTCCTTTGGTAATTTTTTTTTCCATCCAACTTCAAACCCACTTACCCTTTCTCCAGCCATCTCCAAGTTTCTGCTAAAGACATTCTGTGAATTTTAATTTTAGTCACTGTTTTCCTCCAGCTCTGTAATTTCCTTTTGGTGTTTGTTAAGGGTTTTTTATTTTCTACCAAAGCATCTCATCAACAAATGGAGTGTCTCCATGTCTTGCTGTAAATTAGCACATTAATAATGATTAGGTTAAAGCCCAAAGCATGCTGAACTCAGTCCCTGAATAATCAACGAATCATCTTTTATTTATTGTACTTTCCCTTTAATACAAGTAATTTTTCTTAACATTTTACAATGCTTTAATGAATTCTGGGAATGTCTACAACAGGATGACGAGTGACGATGTTTTGTGGCTGTTGGACCAGTGTTTCTCTCTGCATCCCTGCATGTCTTTACAATAAGACGGTCACCATCTCTAACTCCATTGTGGCTGATTGGTCAAATCCGTGGTTTCCCATTTCCCACAGTTATTCTTTTTAATTTTAAATCTATACTTTATGTATGGCAATATAGTGTACATGTTAAAACCACTATAATAGATGGTGTATCAAATTTCTCATTCTTGCTGCACCAATGGGCAATAGAATTGAGAAGCAAGCCCAGTTTCCAGTCACTGCCTCAAAGGAATGGCACACTGTTGACATGTCGAGTTCTTTGTTCAAATAACGATTCTTGCTACTTTAATACCAAGAAAGCTGAATTTGCATATTTATCAAAACGAAACAGAGAGAGCAAAAGAAAGGAAGAAAGAAAGGAAAAAAGGGAAGCTATGGAGTTCAAATTAGAAAAAAAATAGGTTTATATATTTTCCCTCACATGTGTTGTTCACCCTGCATTCCATCCTTCCCCAAAACCTAATATAATCTCTTCATAGCCTTTCTAAACTATAGACTGTCCCCATGTTCACTCCTGTTTAAATAGAGACAGAGGATCTGTATATGAGATAGAACATACAATTTTTTCCTTTCTGAATTTGGGACATGTTGTGTGATATTATACAACACTCAGACTAGACAAGAATTTGTTGCTTTTCTGGATTCACGTTGCTTACTGTATTTAAAATTGAAATGACTTTCCTAATAAATTTACTCATGCCTACTCAGCCTAAGCACGGCCGATGTCTCGGTGCCCCTGCAAAGCCATTCCTGCCACCGCAGGCCGCTGCTGCACAATCCTCTTCTTCTCATCCTGAGTCTCTAACTTTTCTTTCTCACTTTTTGTCTTAATTTTTCTCTTTGTTTCTTTTAACATTTTAGTGGTCTGTGGCTCTTTAAATATCTTACTTCTTTTTATGATGATTTTTTTTTATTAATTTATTCTTGTTAGATCTCAATGGTTATCCCATCCCTTGTATCCTCCCATTCTTCCCTCCCTCCCATTTTTCCCTTATTCCCCTCCCCTATGACTGTGACTGAGGGGGACCTCTTCCCAGGGAGAGAGGAACACTCCTTCATTGCTGGTGGGAATGCAAACTAGTACAGCCACTTTGGAAATCTATCTGGTGCTATCTCAGAAAACTGGGAATAGGGCTTCCTCAAGACCCAGCTATTCCACTCCTTGGAATATACACAGAAGATGCTCCAGCACACAACAACAACATTTGCTCAACCATGTTCATAGCAGCCTTTTTCATAATAGCCAGAACATGGAAACAGCCTAAGTGTCCCTCAGTAGAAGAATGGATAAAGAAACTGTGGTACATTTACACTATGGAATACTACTCAGCTATTAAAAACAAGGAATTCCCAACATTTGTGGACAAATGGATTGAGCTAGAAATGATCATAATGAGTGAGTTAACCCAGAATCAGAAAGACTCAAATGGTATATACTCACTTATATCTGCATACTAGCCCAAGGGGCATGTCCCATGAAAGCCTTCACTTACCAGGAAACTGGGACAGAGGGAAGGACATCCTATGATGACTTTTTTAATGCACAGTTTAGATATGCCATCAAATGTCACCTATTCTATAGTGAGTTTTATTTTTCTCTAAAGCAGACCTCTCCTGTTCAACCTCGACTTAGAGATTCAATTGCCAATTTTGCATTTCCACCTGAACACAAAATAAAAAAATTAACCCATAGTAAACTGAGTTTTTATTTACATAGGGATAATTAAATTAACGTGCCATCCCTGTAGAGTTTTCCAGCTCAAACTCATCACCATTTTTGTGTTTTGTCTTTTTTTCTTTTGAGACAGGGTATCTCTGTGTAGCCTCGTCTGTCCTAGACTCACTTCATAGACCAGGCTGGCCTTGAACTCACAGCGATTCACCAGCCTCTACCTCCCGAGTGCTGGGATTAAAGGTGTGCACCACCACACCGGCTCCTTCCTTTTCTAACACTCGTTATTTTGCTTATAAGTAAATTCTGATGTTGTTCACCCTGTCTTGAGAGCTTGTCCAACGTCTGTATATGCTTCCCTAACACAAACCACAGCCATAGTCTCTTCTGGCTCTACTCAGAGCCAACTCAGTCAGGATGACCCCTTGAAGCTGAAATTAGCCCTTCAGTGGTGTCCACACATCTCACAATAAAATGTAAAGTCATATTACATATGCCATAGCTAATATGTTTTCTTTGTCAATCTTTAAACATGTCAGAAATACAGAAACTGTAGGATTCTCTGTGGTTAGTAGTAATTATGTTGAGGATCCTCTTCTTTTTCCTTCTGATCCCACAGTTTTCTTCAACAGTTTGTTCCAGTATTGTCTTTCCCCATGGTCTAAATGATCATCTTATTTAGATTACAGTGTCTACCCATCTTCCCCATTTCATTTTCCTCCATACCACTTCTTTTTATAATGTAATTTTTGTTGTTTTTTTTTTTGTTTCCTTTCATACATCTTCAGAATATCAGTGGATAGAAGGGACTTGAACTGGTTTGTTAATTCTGTATCTTTAGTATGGTGCTTCAAACATGTAATGCTTTTGAAATGTGTTACCATATTAGGACTGATCTATTGATTCCTGTTGCAAGCTTAAACTTTTCACACGAGCACAACTCTAAACAGATGAGGTAGTCTGACCCCTTGCCTTTTCTGAGCCTCTGGAATTTATATTATAGTTTTGGTTATTGTTGTAGAGGGGCTAGTAGATGAAAACATAAATTATTGACAAAGAGCTAAATGTTATCTTGGGGAAAGCAGCATACATTCATACTATGTCTTTCAAAAATATGTTGTGGTGTCAAAGCACTTTTCAAATAAAAGGAATTAAAATATTTGCATAACTGGCAGCCTTAGAGAACTTTAGTAATGGCTACATATAGAAACTAACCACCAGCAAAGATAGGGTGATTTTAAACTTAAAGAATCAACAACATAAAAAATTTCTGAACATGTAAATTATATGAAAATACCTTATTATTTTAAATCAGAATTCCTAAAGAACTCAGCAAATTTAAGATTTTAAAATTTTATTGATGTCTATAATTCGTAGCCATATTTTAATCAGCTATAAACTGAAAACTTATATAAATAGATAAATTAATATCAGCCACTCATTAGTTATGAAAGGAAAAAAAGAAAGTTTATATGTTTTATTTATTTGTTTATTTATTAATTCATTCATTCATTCATTCACTCTACATCCTGGTTGTAGCTCGCATCCTTCCTCTCCTCCTGGTCCCACCCTCCCTCCCTCCCTCCCTCTCCACTCATCCCCCTCCCCTGTTTCTCAGATAAGAGAGTCCCCATTCCCATGCATCCCAGCCCATGAAGGTGCACCAGGACTGAGCATGCTCTCTTCCCCTCTGGCTTGGCAGCACAATCACACCAGGAGAAAGTGATAAAAAATCAGGCAAAAGAGCCCATGTCAGGGACAACCTCTGCTCCTCTTACTAGAGGGACTACATGAAGGCTGAGCTGCCCATCTGTGTAGGAGGCCTAGGTCCAGTCCATGCATAGTCTTTGAGTGGTGCTTCAGTTTCAGCAAGCCCCCCTGGGCCCTGTCGGCTCTGTTGTTCTTCTTATGGAGCTCCTGACACCTTCAAGTCTTCTTCTCCTTTCCCCCACTTTTCCACAAGACTCCCTACACATTGTCCAATATTTAACTGTGCGTCTCAGCATTTGTCTGCAACTGCTGCTGGGTGGAAGCTCTCAGAGGACAACTCTGCTAGGCTTCTATCTGCAAGTATAGCAGAGTGTTGTTAATAGTGTCTGGGTTTGGCTCTCTCTCATGGGGTGAGTCTTGGTTTGGGCCAG
This sequence comes from Acomys percivali, assembly GCA_907169655.1. Taxonomy (NCBI): domain Eukaryota; kingdom Metazoa; phylum Chordata; class Mammalia; order Rodentia; family Muridae; genus Acomys; species Acomys percivali. The sequence goes on from OU015744.1 coordinate 61,203,998, forward strand.
GCAATGGTTGGTCATTCCCTCAATCTCTGCTCTATCTTTATTTCTGCACATCTTGCAGGCAAGGTAAATTTAGAATGGAAGTTTTTGTGAGTGGGTCAATGTTCCCCTCCCTCCACTAAGAGTCTTGTCTAGTAAGATGGTAGCCTCAAGGGACAGGACATTCTCCACAGTTAAGTGGAGACTGGGGACTGACTTTCACACGAACTCTGGTGCCCCATATTTGGCCATGGCCCCTTGATGGGGAGGTCTGTTGGCACTTGGAGGAAGGATAGCAGACTACCAAGAAGAAACATGATACCTTAGCCTCATATTCAAGGGGAGGGGGTCCCCTTCAGTCACAGTCATAGGGAAGGGGAATGGGGTGAAAGCAGGAGGGAGGGAGGGAGGGAGGGAGGGAGGGAGGGAGGAATGGGAGGATGCACGGGATGGGATAGCTATTGAGATGTAATATGAATGATTTTATTTTTCAATAAAAAACAGTATCATAAAAAAAAGATAGTGGCCTCTTCAGTCTCTATGACCATTCTAGTAGGAGTCTCAGCTAGAGTCGCCATCCTATCCTCCCAGGAACCTACCTGACTCAGGTCTCCAGCTTGTCACAGAGATGCCCCTGCCCACAGCTTCTCTTCTCTCTATAAGCCTTCTGTCCTGCCACCAGATCTGATCTCGACCCTCATATCTCTCTGCTCTTTCTCTCCTACCCTGTTCCCTCTCTTCAGCCTCTGTCTATCCTATTTCCCCTTCCAAGTGAGATCTAAGCATCCTCCCTTGGATCCTCCTTATCTTCTTTGAGACTGTGCATTGCTGAATGTTTATCCTTTGCTATATAACTAAAATCTCCTTATAAGTGAGTACATATCATGTGTGTCTTCCTGATCTGTGTTACCTCACCGAGGGATGATCTTTTCTAGTTCCATCTGTTTGCCTGCAAATTTCATGATTTGCAAATTTCTTTGTTTTTAATAGCTGAGTAGTATTCCATTGTGTAAACATACCATAGTTTCTTTATCCATTTTTTATTTGAGGGATATCTAGGTTGTTTCCAGCTCTGGCTATTATGAAGAAAAAACAGCTTTATATTTTAAAGTGGTAAAATGTTGAAATCTTTTGAGAACTCTCCTGATTCCCTTCAGAATGGAATAAGCTATATTTAGTAATGAATATTTTACCATATGTCTCCTTAATAAATAAAAGGGATATCCTAATTCACAGTCTAGTTTGACTAGTTTTTCATAAATATCATACTTATTTTCTTTTATTAAAAGTAAATTTTTGGTCACATAATATTTTCTAATTACGATCTTTCTTCTCTCTACTTCTGCTAACCTCTCCTCACCTCTACTCCCATCCAGAGCCACTCCTTTTCTGTCTCTTAGTGTAAAGCAAACAGGCTTCTAAGATTTAGTAATAAAACAGAATAAAGCAAACAAAACTAGCAGAGTGTAATTAGACAAAACAAACAAGCACATGGAAGAGAGCCCAAGAAACAAAGACCCACTTATTCACACATTCAGGAATGCCATAAAAACACTAACCTGGGTACCATAATATATACATACACGAAAGACCTGTGCATGGCCCTGTGCATGCTGTCTCGGTCTCTGTGAGCTCATATGTGCCTTGATAGAGTTGATTAGATACTCTTGTTTACTTGATGTGCTTCCTGTCCTCTTGCTCTTACACTCTTTCCCCTGAGGCGTGAGGGGACGGCTTTAATGGAGACATCCCGTTTAGGGCTGAGTGTTCCGTCTATCTCATGCGCTGTGTCATGTCCATCTCTAGGCCTCTATGTTTGTTCCATCTGATTCAGAAAGAAGCTTCCCAGATTATGGTTGAGCAAAGCACTATGAGCTATGAGGCTTTGCACCTGCGATCTCACATTGTTAACTTTTGTGCTTTTTGTTGTTGTTGTTGTTGTTGTTGTTGTTGTTGTTGTTTCGAGCAGGGTCTCTCTGTGTAGCCTTGCCTGTCCTGGACTCACTCTGTAGATCAGGCTGGACCTGAACTCACAGCGATTTGCCTGCCTCTGCCTCCTGAGTGCTGGGATTAAAGGCGTGCACCACCACGTCTGGCAACTTTTGTGCATTGGAAATAAGTTTATCCTGTGAAGTGTGGTTCTGTATTTTGAAAATTCTATGTCGATATTTAAGACTTTTCCAAGTTGAATAACTATATATCACTTACTGTCAGAAATTTGACATTTCAACCTTCTTTTTTTGTAATATGTTGACATTTCCTCTGCTATTCAGCTGAACTCTTCAACTTAATGTCCGGAAAATTCCTGTAACTTGTTGATTAATCTCCTATCGTGTTTTTTTTTAATTAATTTATTCTTGTTACATCTCAATGGTTATCCCATCCCTTGTATCCTCCCATTCTTCCCTCCCTCCCATTTTCCCCTTATTCCCCTCCCCTATGACTGTTCCTGAGGGGGATTACCTCCTCCTGTATATGCTCATAGGGTATCAAGTCTTTTCTTGGTAGCATGCTATCCTTCCTCTGAGTGCCACCAGGTCTCCCCCTCCAGGGGACATGGTCAAATGTGAGGCGCCAGAGTGCGTGAGAAAGTCATAGTCCACTCTCCACTCAAGCGTGGAGACTGTTCTTGGAGCCATGGGGAAATGGTTTAACAATTAAGTGCTTACTGTGCAGATATGTGACCCTCAATTTGGATCCCCAGAACTCACATAAAAGCACATCTGAGTTTGGATCTGCAGTGCCCACTTAAAGGCTAAGTATGTTAGCAATATTCTGTAGCCCCAGGACTGACGGCATTGAGGCCAGGGGCCAAGACAGGTGGATCTTGAGAAAATCATTGGTTTGTCCGCCTAGTCAAAAGGGTCAGCTCCAGGTTTGGTGAGAGAGCATGTCTCATAAACTATATCATATATCAAGGAAGATACCCAACGTCTACTTTGGCTGAATACCCGTGCACACCTATAGACTAGTACTTCTGCACACTCGTGTATACACAAACTTGTTTTAAAATGAAAGTCACAGATCATTCTATTTTTCCAATAAAGATTCAGGAGCCAAAGAGCTCAAGCTAGAAACCGAAGAGCTAACAAGCTCCTTCTATTTTCATGCGCTGTCTTAAACAGGCCTCATCTCAAAGTCCCTCCTACTCTTTAATTCCTGTCAGGTGGTTTCTTGCTCCACCTCTTGACCTAGTGTTAACTTTACTAAATCCAGTGTACAGCAAGCTCTTGGACTAAAAGTGTGTTTTAGGGCTGGCTGAAACACACCACAGTCACCTGTTTACAATAAACAGAAAGTTCTTGGATTAAAGGTTTGCATTAGGGCTCAAGCACAATAAACAAAAGACAGGTTTTTACAGTTTACAATCTCAGTGATCACAATGGGAAAAAAAGATCCTGCAACACAAACTGCTTTTGTACCTATTGTTACGCTCTAGTTAACAAAACTATTTTTCAAAATTTGCAGAGTTATTCTGCTATGAAATAGTGAGTAGATGCAAATGTATGTGTATTCTAATTTAAAAAGAAAGTGATCTGTTATAGTTTCACTCTACTTCATAGTTCATAGCAAGCCATTGAGAATTTTTGCATGGACCTTATTTGCAGGATAAATTTCTTGTTAGTAGCACAAATGAGAAACGCTCATCAATTTCAGCCTAAAAATTCCTCATTCCCTTTGATGAGATTATATTAAGTATTCACTTTTAGAATGCCTAATGTTTTATATGTTTCATCTCTGGAATTTATAGTACATTGTAACATCACTTGAACTTTAATGGGCAGGTAGACAGCATATATTTAACTAAACAACAGTAGACACCAGTTTATTTGTGGGTTAGGAATTTGTAATTTCGTTCTTACTGTAATGATTCATACCCTTCCCAAAATTAACAGTTGCTTATGGTTACATATTCAAAGGTACTTAGAAGATGATGATGGAGGACAGTTGAGAGAGGAAGTTATATGTGTGTTCTCTTCTAGGCATGATAGTCTTTCCCATCATCAGAAAATTGCATCTGTTTGAAATTTTTAAGGATCACATTCTTATTTCTTCTAAAGAGCATAATAGCTTCCTTATGTGGATATTTTTTCTATGTGATCATCTGGCATTAGTAAGGAAATTTAATCAAAATCAGTAACTATAAATTTTAATTTATTACTCAATAAATTTTGCATATTATGTTTTTAAAAGATATATTACACATAAGTTAAAATACCATGAGGTAAGAAAACTCATGTTTTGTTTTGGTTTGGGTTTTTTTTTTGTTTGCTTGTTTGATTTTTAATTTTATGTGTTAAAGTGATATCTAGTAAGCCCTTTGGGTAGAAAGAATGGATTCTGTTTCAATAATTTATGACAGCTGACTCAAGTTCTTAAATTCTGGAAAAAGTGATGATGACTAAAGACGGACCATGAGAACATATATACTGGTTCGTTTATATTGCTGCTATTTATTTTGTTGAACACTTCACAGTTCTCATGCACAGTGTAGCTGTACACCCACTGTTGTTCATGTTGCTGTGCCTTTGCTTACACTTTTAGAGTCTCAAAGGGTATTTTTCTTGGCAAAGTGGTTGAAGAGCACAAAGCAGATATTTTATAGCTTGGACTGTGTGCTAATCAGGTTGGATGAAATATAATCTAGCATGTTGAACTTATAGGAAAAAACTCAATTGTGAAGGGACCTATGCCATATTCTGTCATTGTTACTGAGACTTCAGAAGAACTTCTGAAATAAAGAGTATAGAGCCAGAATGTTTGTCATGTTACAGTCTATGCAGAGTAATGTAAAGGGCACATGCCCAGGCTATATATAGTCTCACAGAACAGGAGAATAACTAGAAAAATATTTGCATATGGTATAACAAAAAACCTTTTGTTGTCGACACCATTTTGCTGAATTCTTCTACTTCCTCCATTATGTTTAAGAAATCAGAGAAGTCAGCTAAGACAGATCCCAAACTCACTTTCCTCTGGCTTGATTGGTCTTTCAACAATACTTCACTTATACATGGAAAGTAAAAGTGCTTCATGCTTCATAAGTGACAGGGTTCTGATCTTTTTATTAAGGCATACTCATCTTTCTGTGTTTTATGTTACTCATAATGTTAATTCTTTAAAAGCATGAGATATAGCTAGCCATTCAATCACACCAGTCAGTGTACGTCAAGGAAAAAAAAAATGGCAGCGTTCACCTGAGAAAATGGAACTGTTCCTTGTACATTACTGTAATGAAATAATGAGTCTCTTATAGCATTGCTAAAATATATTATTTTTAACTCCACCATGAGGGAAAATAATCTATCACATTCAGCAATAAACTACTATTAATTTGTTACTTATCACAATATAATAACAGCCAGCACAGACTGTCTTGAAGGAATACTTTCATGGTACTGTAGATTATGGATTATGCAAAATACAGGTATTTCAGTGGGGCCTGACATAAACCTGGTCAAGAGCTGTCCAAGATGAGAGGGGATTAGATATGCCCAGGCATGAGATTAAAGAAACCAATGCTGGTTGTGCACACCTTTTATTCCAGCACTTGGGAGGCAGAGGCAAACAAATCTCTGTGAGTTCCAGGCCAGCCTGGTCTACAAAGAGAGTTCCAGGACAGTGAGGGCTGTTACACAGAGAAACCCTGTCTTGAAACAAACAAACAAAGGAAAAAAGAGAAATCAACTTCTGTTTCCATTAACACAGTGTTTACAAGTAAAGAGCAAACCCACAATCACCTTACTTTTTAACAGCAATCTTTTCTAGAATACAATTCACAATATCTTTTGTCAATAAAAACATGAAAATTTTACTTAGATAACTTCTTGCATAATGCCTTAGACATATATTCTAGGGATAAAAGTAATATGTGAATAGAAGGGAATAGTTATCACTAATGAGTAAACTGAGTGTTGTTCAGCATCCAGCAGGTGAGTGGCCTGGGTCCCATGTCCTGTGAGCTGGTCCAGGTACTTTGGAATCAAAGGTCTCAAGAGCCCTTTTCTCACTCAGAGGCAACTACAGCACTTTAGGGTAAGACCAGTCACCTGGGACCTAGGCCAGGTTCCCAGCAGTGGTGGAGCAGGCCACAGAGCTGCAAAGGCAGTTCCACCATTGCTGCCTGACCACTGGGCATCCAGTGGGTGTTCCTCCCTGCTACCCAACCATTCCAAGCAATCATACTCATGCAAGATTATGAGTGGGTAAGGAAAAGATGTTGTCTCCAGAAGACATGTATCAGTACCAAAGGCAATGATGTCACTCCATGCTGCTCAGCTGTGAAACTGATGGAACGATGAACACAAATTTTGTGGCACATTAATTATATAGTCAGTCTTGCAAATTAATTTTAATATGATATTGACCTTTTATTTAAACATTTAACTCTAGGTATTAATATTTATGTGAATATATACTATCAAAATCCAAGAGAATTAATTCTTTGACAGCATAATATTGACATATTTCCCCGTCTGCCTATTTGAATTTTAATATATAAAAGCGTGTTGCATATCTGAGTGAACCTGAACCAGATTTAATCATTTTTTTTAGAAAATAAGATGATCTGTCTTTAGATACTTGGCATACTAATCAGACTGAATATGTCTCTGGAAATTTTTACGAACTTCAAATGGGGATTGGTGTTGAAATCACAAGTGTTTCCTCGGCCGTATTTTATACATGTATCAAGAAATGTGGAAGCATTTTTTCTACCTTATTTGTAATATTGTAGTAGAGATACTATGGGAAAATTCATAAGGAAGGGAAGACCCCTCCCCCTACTCTCTTCCTAAGATGATGGACAGTTGAGATCTGAGGTTCACCATCCAGTGATCAGTGCCTACAGTTCTTAAAAGTAGCTCATCTCTTTCATTGTTTCTCTTCAATCAGACTTCTGTAGTCTTTTTCCTCCTTCCATCTGAACTGTCTTGTTAATTGTTAATATCACTGACTTTGATGTGTACAACATCCTATTTCAATTCTTTATCCTCTTCCTTTGGTTGTTTCCTTTATCTCTTTTATCTTTATTGTATGTTTCCTTGTTGCTTCTTTATCTTTTTTTTTGTCTTGGCAGATTTGATGTGTCTTTGAGAATATACAATTTTAATGATCGCCTGCTTATTTCCCCTGGTAATCAAAGTAGTTTCTATCGTATAACATAACTAGAGAAGTTGAAGTAAATATTTCAGTTCATTCTTGAGGTTTAAATTTAATTACAATGTTTCTCCCTTTCTTTTCCTCTCACAAGCTCTCCCATATTCCCCTTCATTCCTCTCCATCAAATTTGTAGCCTTTTAGTTAATTAATTGCAACTATAGGTATGTATGTATGTTCATACATATGTATGTATGTATGTATGTATGTATGTATGTATGTATTTGTCCATATTCATATATTCCTAAATGTAACCTTTTCAGTCTGTTTGACATCATTTGTGTGTGTTTTTGGGACCTACCATTTGACACTGGACAACTAATTGGTGTGCTCTTCCCTGGGAAATCCACCTGTCCCACTCCCAACTTTACTCGGTTGCTTGTAGTTTGTGTAGAGTTGAGGTCTCATGACCTTTTCCCTTTGTAATTTTCCAAGTTTGTTTGTGACATCATTGTTCTGCTCAGAATCTCTGACAATGACCAATAACAATTTGTCCTTATACCCACAGGTTAGTACAGCAGACACTGTAATGTTAACTGTCTAGTGGCTATTCAGGTTTTCTAAACATTGTTTCAGTTTCTTTGAAAGGCAACAGTATTGGGAATATAGTTTCTACATCAATAACTTTATACTGTTACTATTATTCTAGCTATAAATACAATAAGTGTTTGCTATTATAATAAACAGCCATATTTACGTGTAGATGGTCTTTATGGATTTTTTACTCCAAAAATGTGGAATTGAGTAGAACAGTCTCCTCAGCACTAAGTCACTCAGCCCCAGCAGTGTTGGAGGTGACCCTTGGAAGAGTGACATTTTGGCAGCATGGTACAACAGTCACCATCCCCAAAGGGCATCTTCCGCAAATGGCTATTTTTCCAAGGAGCTCATGATCTGGTTTCACTTACAGATGCAGGAATAAACCTTACATGAGGCTCAAAATAGTATTCTTTCCCAGCACATGTCGATTTACAGGACTTGGATGCCAGTATCGTTTTCTCAACTATCAGGCATCAAAGATCATCATTAAGACAAACTTATTCATTCACCTAACTCAGCAAACATATTTCAAATTCTAGTATAAATGACTGAGTAAGCTAAATGATTATAATTATTCATTGTGTTCTCTCTCTCTCTCTCTCTCTCTCTCTCTCTCTCTCTCTCTCTCTCTCT
>OU015744.1:61212314-61233835 GCA_907169655.1 Acomys percivali
TCTCTCTCTCTCTCTCTCTCTCTCTCTCTCTCTCTCTCTCTCTCTCTTTTTATACTTTTAACATTTAAATGAAAACCTTAAAATAATAGGATTGCTTTGTTTTGTTTATGCCTTCATGTTTTCTTCTCTGAGACATTCAGATTATTTAGGGTATAGCAGCTTTATTCAATCCTTTACATATTCTGAGATGTAAAAAAAAAATGAATGGCTGAGAAATGACTTTGTGGCTAAGCATATAATGCAGTAGGTAAAGAATGGAATTGCTGCATGTATAAAATCTTTATTCTAAGGAGGTCAGGGTTTTTCATATTCTTCATCTCACTTCCACCCACAGCTTTCTTCTGAAACATACACCTCAGTCTCATGAGGATTACATTACACGTGTGTTCCACATGTGCACCTGCTTGAGCTACATGCTTATGAAAGATGTGTGTACATCAACTGCATGGCAATGTGTACCACTAACATCCTTAGTGATTCTCAACAATGATTTTTCTTTACCATGATTAAGGTTTGAAATTTAACCTAAAGTGGACGGGAAATCAATAAAGGATAGAAATGGCATTTGATAAAGTCACCTTCAAGCTGAGTCCAGAGAACTGATGAGGAAGATGGAGCTTGGAAGAGGAGAATCTATCTCTACATTTTTTTAGATCAGACACAGAAGATGTATAGGAGGAGGGGGGTGGGAGATGGAGCTGAGAACAGCACAGCAATCATTATCTGAGGAGACATTGTTTAATTGTATTCTTTCGAACACTAGTTTTCCATTCTTTTAATGATTTACTCACTATTACAGAGTGTACGTTTGCAATTTTAAGGATTTCTGATTGTAGGCACTATGATAGAAACTGCAATACTCAGTAATGAAATATATGTTTTTACACTCAGAGTGTTCAGTTTAGTTGTACTTTTTCAATACTAAAGACAATTAACAAAATGACAACTACATTAGATAGAAGAATATAGAGGTTTCAATTTACCCAAAAGAAACACACTGGTGGGTTCCAGGGAAGGTAGTATGCCTGAGAGTGTGAGATAATCTTAAAGAGATGAAGGCCTTGTATGTCGGACAAAGCAGGAAGAACAATGGACAAATGAAGGGGAATGGGCCACTTGGGTTGAGGTGTGAGTCTGCAGCATCACAAGTGTAGAGCCTGGTAATGCACAGTGTCAATGTGACCAGAGCATGCTATAAACAGCAGTGGGTGGGGGCGGATCAAAGTGAAAATTCTTTGTAAGCCTTTTGTCCGCTGAAATCAGCAGGCACATTGGCCAGTCACAAGTCCTGAAATTGTGCTCTACATTTTTAAAATTACACACGGAATTTCAGAGAATATTAAAATAAAGGAAAGTAGGCAAAGCTATTAATAACTCACACTGTCATAATTAATACTGATTTTTATGAGTGTTTTTTTTACTTCCACTTGATGTCTCCATGGCAATGTGCAATTAGAATTGAAATTCACAAGGCGTGATTGTTGCAATAAAGAAATAGTAGAGTACAGTTTCCTCCATGGTATGTTCCCCCAATACCCAATACACCAAATCATATAATCAATTAGATTTTAAAATTGTCTGGAATATAATACAACTACTTTTGCAACTGTTTTTAGGATTACTGTTATTAATAAATGTACTTTACAAATCTTTCAGGGTAAGACAGATCACTGGGCTATTTATCCACAGGTCCATTCTTATTAAAAAAAAAAAATCTAATTGAGGGCTTGGCCAGTCCAATATATTGGCAGGTACAGAAAGAGCAGAACTTTTGGCTGCATCTATAATTAATTTTAGATTCCCAAAATAGAAAGAAATCATATTATACGTTATTGTTTTTAAATTTGAGCTCAAGACAATAATACAATGTTTCATTTTTTTTCAGTTTTTGTGACTATCCATCTGCACATATGTTTGTTTGAATTTTGGAAGAATAGAGAATACAAATATGACCAGAAGATAAATCCACAGGCATTTTCAGAACTCCCAATAATAAAAACCCGTTGTATTTTTTGTATTGGAGTACAACTAGACATGAGATTATGCTTTTTTTTCCCTTTAGTTTAGTTTCTCAAGACAGGTCTTCTCTGTGTAGCCTTGGCTGTTCTGGGCTCACTTTGTAGACCTGGCTAGGCTTGAACTCACGGTGAGCCACTTGTCTCTCTCTCTCTCCCTGTGTGCCTCAGTTAAAGGCATGTGCCACCGTGCCTAGCTGAAATTAGATTTACAAGTCCTTGTTTCTAATCTTTTCAGCAGAATAGGTCAGGGTTGATCATAACTTTTAAGTTGCATCAATGCCTGAAGATAAACTGCATCAAATGTAACTGACCCAAAACGAGTATCACACTGTGCCCAGGCCTTTTCATAGTCCATTCCCAGTAAATAGTTACGAGTTTACAACACTGCAGACATTTCAGTTAAAATGAGGCACACAGAGTGACACTGGAAAAATCAGTGATAAAGGATCCCAGGCCTCCCTTCTCTCTGGAAAGAATGAAGCCAAGAGTAATGTATTTAGGGGAACATATTTTTCCAAACTTTAAACAGAATGGTATAACACAGTCTAATGCAAAGAACAATCCTGGATCATCGCAAAGTCCTGGAAATCACGCATGCACACATCACTTCCCAGTAGGGAGCTGGTAGGATGCACACAGGAGGAAACCTCTCCTATCAAGATTATCCCCTCCTCAAAATAGAAATAAACGAACTGTGACCCACATAATTGGAATTCTTTACAAGTTTCTAAGGGGCTGGCAAGTGTTTTGCCTTATTTGCCAAAGGTCAATGAGAGAGAAGTATAGTTGGGAAACCACTGATAATCTGAGGCCAGCACATGTCGCATTAGAGCAACAGATCATCTGCATTTCCGTAGGCTGATGCCAGGGCAAACATCAGCCTCTGCTGTCTCAGAAGAAACGAATAAGCTGCTTTGGTATTTGAGGACATTGGAAAGTAGCTACATACGCTCAATGAAAACAGGGTGTATGGAAAAAATGGGACTGTTGAAACATAGAGGTGATATCAATGACCAACATACCTCGCCCCAACAGATAGAAGGATCGGTGAACTTGGAGATAGGTGTATAACTGTCTTTGAATAAAAAGAAAGAAAATTAAAACCGAGAGAGTGTGATGAGGATACTGAGCATCATTAAGTAGAACAATATGCCTAAGATCGAAATTTAAGGGGGGAAAGAGGGCAGTGGATTTATTTAAAGGAATAAGGGACACAAATGTCCAAATCTAAAGTCAGCTCTAACTAGGATGCATAATTCCAGAGAGAGCCCGAGTGAGATAGTTCCCTCAAGCCAACGAAGACCAAAGTAATGGAAGTAGGAGAGGAAGAGATGTGTGCATTCTGTCTATGGGAGCTGCTGCAAGGTTAGCAGTGCCCTTTTCAGCAGAACACTTGGCAGACCAATGGCAGCTGAAAGATAAAAAAATTTTTTTTTTGAGACAGGGTTTCTCTGTGTAGCCTTGGCTCTCCTGGACTTGCTTTGTAGACTAGGCTGGCCTCGAACTCACACATCCTCCTGCTTCTGCCTCCCAAGTGCTGGGATTAAAGACGTGCACCACCACTGCCCAGCCTCTGTTTTAATTTTACAGTGCTCTAGGAAATAAGGTAGTACTACAAAGCAGAGGTCAGGACCATAAAAGGAAAAACAAAAGGGAAGGAAGTCTAAGATGCCATTTGTAACAAAAGTTAGTGCACACAAAGAATGCAGGAGAAGAGAAAAATAGAAGGACGAAGAGCTAAGCCGCTCCGCAAAGCAAGTTTATGAATAACTTTTGGAGTCTTCAGTAAAAAAAATACTAAATGAATTTTAAAACTAATTAAAATTTATTTTTTTCCATATTTTATAGAACTTTGTAATGTAGCCTTTATTCTTCTGAAATTAATTATTAGACCAAGATGGTCTCAAACTCTGGCATTTTCCAGGGGCAGCCCTCTTTGTGCTGAGATTGCATATGTGTGCCACTGTGCCTATCTCACTGTTTTTTATCTGATTTTATCTCTTTTATTTATTTATTTTTGCCAGTCACATATTGACTAAATAAGGGAAACAGATGTTTCCCTGGGGAGACAGGGTTGGGCGAACAGGAATGGCTGGGCTAGTATTAGGCAACACAGCCACTAAAACCTGTAAGTGCAAAAATGGGTATTATAATGTTAACGCAGCAGAGGCTGGGGCATCAGGCAGAACACATGCTGAAACAAACATCTATAAATGCAAATATGAACACTGAATTAATGACAAAGGCCCAATTCATCATGAAAATATGACATTTATACAAAAATCACAAAATTGTATAGGGAATTGAAAAGGTGCTTGATTCATAAAGAATTTGCTTACAATACTGAGATACAAGTTTCCAATAATGATTCTCAACATTATATACTTGTATTCAACAATCTAAGCCCAAGCCTGAATCCATGCAGAAGCCTATTTGATTGGTAGTTATAGCCATATATTGCCTACTAATATGTTTTTTTTCTTTTTTTTTTTAAATTAATTTATTCCTGTTACATCTCTATGGTTATCCCATCCCTTGCATCCTTCCATTCTCCCCTCCCTCCCATTTTCCCCTTAAAGTTTTAAAGCACAACAATATTATCACTATCTCATTTCCTGAAGGACCTTAATTTTTTAAAATTTATTTAAAAATTGTATTCACTTTACATCCGGACTGCAGCCCCCTCCCACTTCTCCTACTGGTCCCACCTTCCCTCCCTCTTTCCCCCTATGCTCCTCCCCTATTTATCTGAGAGAGGGAGCCCTCCTCCCCTACCAACTGACCCCAGCCTATCAAGTCTCATCAAGACTGCCTGCATCCCCTTCCTCTGTGGTGGTAAGGGACCCAGCAAGGGGAAGTGATAAAAGAGCAAGCAACAGAGTCCAAGGCAGAGGCAGCCTCTGATTTCCTTACTAGAGGGCCCATATGGATCTGAGCTGCCCGTCGGCAACATCTGAGCAGGTGCCCGAGGTCATCTCCATGTATAGTCCTTGTTTGGTGTAGCAGTCTTGCAGGCGTCCTTGGACCCAGATTTGTTGGCATTGTTGGTTCTCTTGTGGAGCTCTGGTCCCCTCCCAGTCCTTCAATCCCCCAACTCTTCCATAAGACTCCCTGCACTCTGCCCAAAGCTTAGCTGTGAGTCTTAGCATCTGCGTCCATCCCCTGCTGGGTGGAGTCTTTCAGAGGACATCTATGGTGGGCTCCCATACTGTTCCCTTTTTTCAACCCATTCCAGTGTCTATTCTATTTGCCCTTCTGGATGAGAATTAAGCATCCTTCCTAAAGTCCTCCTTATTACTTAGCTTCTTTAGGTCTGAGGATTGTAGTATGGTTATCTTCTATTGTATGGCTAATATCCACTTATAGATGAGTATATACCATGTGTGTCCTTTTGGGTCTGGGTTACCTCATTCAGGATGATCTTTTCCAGCTCCATCCATTTGCCTTTACATTTCATAATGTCCTTGTTTTTGATAGCTGAGTACTATTTCGTTGTGTAAATGTACCACAGTTTCTTTATCCATTCTTCAGTTCAGGGACATCTAAGTTGTTTCCAGTTTCTGGCTATTACTCTTTTTTGTATATTCAAAGCCTCAGTCTTTCTCTTTTGTACCAAAGTTGGTAATTCCCCTTAGGGGAAAAGGGTACCATAGAATATGTGTTCTCAATTTTCTTTTTAGGTTTTTTTCTTATTTCTTTCCATCAGTGGCCTTGGGCTCTCAACTTGGTTGCATTTTGCTTGTCTGGTTCCTAGAAACACAATCCAAACATATATTATAAAATTTAGTTTTTATTTTATTTTAAGTTAGACCTGTGAAGGACTATTACATTCTAGCTTAATCTACCTGCTCATTAGATGATCTTGTGTGTCCATTTTCATGCAGGTGGAAAGGTATAGGAAAGTCTCCTGTGCCTCTTATCATAGCAAAGCATTCTTTATCCAATTATATCAAAATAATTAGCACTTTGAATGGTAAAATGTTTTGCTTTTGATTGTGGCTAGACAACAAATGTCCACAATTTAAAAGCGGGATAGATGGCTACCTAATAAATAATTTAAATCTGTGAGAATATATTAGTGTAGTTAGGAACCAAGCAGTAATTCTTTTCACTTTGTTTCCCTTGAGGTATGTGTTTTTTAAACTTCTTTTTAATATTTTCAGTATTTTTAAAATTAGATTCTTAATAAATTTAAACATTTGACTAATTTAAAATATATTTTGCTGTACAATTTAAAATGTGTTGTAATTATGCTTCTGTAGTTATTTTTAATCTTAAAAAATAAGATAGTATCAAAATACAGTTCTTCTATTGTTTAGTCACATTATTTATTTTGTAAAAATATAGCTTTTTTATAATCAATGTTTTAATGTTGCAAATATATAATAATCAGTCATTTTATTTATGTTTATCATTTGGCATTTTCCTGGCTTATTATTTGTCTACTATGTTTATCAGGTATTAAAATTATAGAGATGACATTATCACTAGACTATCTTGACCCACCAGCTCCCAGTAATAATTACACAGATTGTTATTAATTATTAAAGCTTTGACCTCAGTTTAAGCTTTTTCCCAACTAGCTCTTACAACTTAATTAACCTGTTTACTCTAATCCACGTTTGCTGCCTGTCCCCATACTTATCAGTCCTGCTGTGTCCAACTTCCTCCATGTCTGACTGTTGAATCGCACACCTGTCATTTCTTCCCACACTTCCTATCTCTGTTTGGGAATCCCACTTTTCTCTCCTGCTTTGCCATAGGCCCACGGCTCTTTATTATACCATTTAGAATGCATGGGAAGTGTACTTACAAAACACTGAAACAAGTGATGCTTCATAAAAATAACAATATCAAAGTCTGACCTGTACTCAGCCCTCTGCATGTACAGAAATGAGCATTTGAATGATGATGATGGTGATGATAATAATAATAATAATAATTTACACAATAAACAAAAAGATTATCCCAACTACCTGCTATAAAAAATAAAAATGTATGCTGAATATTTGCTTTTACACTTCCTAATAGAAATAGATGGCTTCATCAATGAAGCCTTCTCAGAGTTCTTAGAGACTGTTTGGGAACCATGGTGCGCCACAGCTACATGGTCCTTTCCTATAACTCTCTAGAGCCCAGTGATGTACAGTTATGCATCTTAGAGCCCACTATTTGAAATTCTATCCTCAAAGAGGCATCAAATCCACTATCTATGTAATAACTAATGTATGATAGGAATATTTTAAAATTTTCTTTATTCATTGAAAAGTTATTTAAACATTTTTCACTATTATTGAAACATACATGCTTCCCACATAAACAGGTTTGTTTTTCTCTAGTATGTTCAGAGTTCTACGATATATTGAATTCAGTCAAGTAGATGTTAAAATCAAATGGATAATATGCAAAATCTTCCATGAATTGCATCACATTCATGCCCTGCTGTGGACAGTACATTAGAGAGAGCACCAACAAGGCTGGGCTTGGTGGGGCACGCCTTTAACTCCGACCTTCAATTGTTTGCCTCAGAGGCAGGCACATCTCTGTGAGTTTGAGGCCAGCCTGGCCTACATAGTGAGTTCTAGGAGAGCCGGGGTTGGTACACACAGAAACCCTGTCTTAAAAACCAGAGGCCAGGGAAGAGGAGACAGGAGAGAGGAAAGAGAGAGCAGAAACAAAATTGAATAATGCTCTCCTAATTATCTTCACAGGTGATATCTATCATTTACATAGCATCCCCTACATGCCTGACACAATGAGAGAAGTTTTTATGTGTATGTATAACTTAAATTACTGTAAGAATTTCCTGATACATATTACTTTCCTCACTTTGAGTTTTAGTAAACTGGGGTATCCCAGTTTTGGAAAAGGCAGAGGGTAGCAGCACATCATTTTGGAAGCATCTCCTGCTACTGCAGGAAGAGAAGCTGACGAGTGGGGTCTTTAATCCTTTGAAAAGCACTCACCTAGTTACCTAAAGACAAACCAAGAGATTCTATCTCCTAAACATCTTTATAGGCATTTGAAGTAGATGCAGAAGCAGCAGCAGAAGTAAACCCTCTCAGGGCACATATGCAATGACCTAAAGGCAGCCATGAGGCTCCACCCTTTAATGCTGTCATTACCTCCCAGAATTTGATCCATGAGCCTTTGGGAGGCACTTGAAATCCAAACTGTAATGATCTTTATAACTCATTCCTGATAAATATTCTGTTTCCTTTCTCTGTGTGTCGCTAAAGATAATCGTGATATTGTAATCTATTTGACACACTAATTATTATGTTGAAAAATAGAGGTTCATATAAATTATACCTGAGAGACAATGATCAATCTTACACTCAGAGAAAGAATGCCTTATGCAGACGCCATTCCTGAGCTGTAACTCATTTTCAAAACTCAAATGTGAGTTGTACCATGTTATGACTTACTTACAAGCTTTATAAATAATATTGTCTTCTTGAGGGGACAAGGAACTGGGAATACTGAGTGTAATTGTTCTCCAGGTATCACTCTTAAAGGAGTAGCAGATGGCAGACATTACTATTAGAGCAGGAAATTATTTCAACACCTTTTTTAAGCTAAGAAATTCTTTAGAAATAAGCGATTCTGGTTGGTTGGTTTTGAAAGCATGCCATATGTTGTTTACATGTTTTGGCATTTATCCAGTTTCCCTAAAGATGAGAGAAAAAAATAATAAAATCCCTTTACTAATTAGATAATAACGAACATAATGGAAACAGGTGCTGTAGGTTTCTGAATTATGAGACTAACTCTTCAGACAATCCCTAGGAAAGAGTATCTGAGGGTAGGATGACAATATCCATATATCCTAAGGTGGAAATAGCTCAGGGCACACATCTGACAAATGAAACTGCTACTCCTCACTGGAATAAAAGTCAAGAGCACAAATCAAAAAGAGCTTTAAAATGCCACATCTACTTTATGTGAGCTACTAGAGTAAACTGCTTTAACACAAT
The DNA here is from genome assembly GCA_907169655.1 of Acomys percivali. Lineage (NCBI taxonomy): Eukaryota > Metazoa > Chordata > Mammalia > Rodentia > Muridae > Acomys > Acomys percivali. The sequence continues at coordinate 61,221,310 of OU015744.1, forward strand.
ATTGAAATCCAACTAATATCTAAAGCTTTCCAAACCCATTAGGGCTATAAGACAAGAACAACTTTATCTCCCAGGAGATCAATAGGGCATTGATGCCATCTTGTCTAGGGTTCCTGTCACCTCTGGGTTCCAACAGCATCACAGTCCTGTTCTCCATGGGCACTGCAAGAGAAAGTCAGGCGTTATAGATCCTCAGCTCAGCCAATAAGGATCCCAGTGGGTGGAAGCAGGTGAGGGTAATGATGCTGTTATAAGCAGGTACTCCTGATATAAAGAGTCAAGAAATGGTAAGATGATGGGAAGGTAACATGTCAGCTGGTAAAGGGATGGCCCAGGAAGGTGGCTCAGCCTTACAGGGCTGTGAACCTGATGCTAAGATGCTCTGTGCTCAGGTAAAAGCTGGACACACCCATACCTGCCATGCTAGTGCTGAGGAGGCAAAGATGGGTGATGTCCAGAACATCGTGGGCAACTGCTGTAGCTGAATAGGCAAGGGCTGGAAGCAATGAGAGACCCTGCCTCAAAAAGATAAGGCAGAGAGCAATTGAGAATAACAGTGAATGCTGACCTCTGACCTGCATATTCATGTGCACTAGCCTATATGTACCCTGTCATGAGCTCTCGTGAGGTTGCATGCAGACACACACACATAAGGAAATCCTTATAATCCTGTGGGGTCTTTTTTTTTACGGTGGACCTGTACTACTAAGGGAGAAATTTCCCTCAGGCTTTCTTTCCTTCTATTGAAAGGGTTGCCTGTGTCTTAATTGCAGTACTTATTCTGCCAAAAATGAATGTTCAAAGAATACACATTTAGAACTATTAAAATGCATTGTCAGCAACAAAGTCTATAATCATGTGTAGTTTTTCTGGGTGAAAATACTATATGGAATGAGACCATGCCACAGGCTGGTACCTGATCTCCATGGGTGTTTCATAGGCACTTACACTGGAATGTTTTTTCCTAGATGACTGTTGCTAGTTGTGATTGTTCTCCGCTTAATACATGTATGCAAAACATGGCTGCAGAGATTTGCTTTTGTTAGCATCTCCCCTCCCCCACTATGAAAGCCAAAGCCTCCAGACACAGAGGCTGGAGAGAGGAAAGGTGTGTGTGTGTGTGTGTGTGTGTGTGTGTGTTCCAGCGACTATGTGTGTGAGCGTATCAAGCCTTCAAGTTCGCACAATGGTAATAATATTAAAAAATCCACAAAAACAGATCAACACCCACCCCACCCCCCACCATACCTCTGTTCTTAATGTATTTTTGTTGTTTTGAGAAAACCAGAGTTAAGGAAAATGTGGTAAACTAAAGTGGGGTAATGTTTTAAGAAACCTTTATGGACCAGTTGCAAGTAGAAATTTAATGTGGCCGAGAATGGCACTTTTATTAAACAACTATGGGATCACCATGCTTTTCAGCACTAATTCCCCTGTAGCAAAATACACAGATAATCAGTGTGCCAGGCTCACAGTCAACTTGTTGGGGGATTAAATCCTAAAGGAAGAAACCCATCGCCCTGGAGGAAGACTGAGTGCATGCTTCTGAGTCTTTGAAGGCTCATCTCAGTAGTCCCACTGCTAGAATGTGCTCTGTTGTCATAGCAACACCATCTCCTGCTTCATACAGGAAAGATTAGCTCTTACTGTGCAGAGCAGAGAATTTAGGGGAAGTCAGACCAATCCCTGGGTGCACTTCCCGGGAAAGGTTGGACCTCGCCTGAGGGATGCTGGATCAGCAATGATAGAACTGGCCTGCCACAGACACCGGTATTTGAGTTGAAGAGCAGGATTCACCGTAAGTGTCAGCTCCTTCCTAGTGAAATACTGAGGAGTGAGGGTTCTGTAAGCCTCTCGGAAGACTGTCCCATGCAGCTGGGAACTCGGGAGCCTGGAGAGCACCTAGTTTAAGGAGCATACTGAGATCACAGGATCAGAAACTTGTGGGACAAAGGGTGGATTCTTTTGAATCCTTTATGTAAATCCTGGGAATGTGGCCAAATTAGATAAGCAAGAAAAATGCATTGTTTGCTCGCTCATTGGTGCTCCATGCATTTATCCCAAGTCTTGTGCTTTAAAACTAAAACTCCAGAGGGAGAAGGAAATTATTATTTTCATTTCTAGAAAAAGCTGTTTGTCTAAGCAAGTTGTATTTACTCATTACCAAAAAGTGATAAGTGATGGAATTTGATTTTGGGACTCTGAATTTCCTCAAGTCCGTTATATATGTGTGTGTGTTTTAATAATGCTTTTAGAAAACTATATTCAGCATGGTTCTTTAAGACAATTACAACATGAGAAAAGGTGTTCCTTAAGGGAGAGTATGTAGTTTGCCTATTTTATTTTCTGCTTCTACTTTCTTCGGCATGCTGGTGTACAACCCGCACAGTGCATTCTGCTGCAAATGGACTTTGTTCTGGGAGGAGTGTTCTGTACAAAATTCCTTTCATAATAACTTACCTTTTTTTTTTTTTTTTTTTTTTGCTAAAAGCTGTGAGTTTGCCATGTCTGATATCAATGTTCATTGTGGAAATGTCTACTCTTTCAAAAAACTTAATTGTTTCAAAGGACATTTTAATCCACACATGCTTAAAGAATAGATTTTTACATACAATAGTGCTGCTATAAATTCTAATTGGGATTTTTTTAGAGCATATTACTTTGAGGGAATATCTATTTCATTCAAAATACTCATGGTGAAAATTACTGCACACTGCATTCATGATGTTTTACAGTTGCTTAGATCATGGCTATACATTTATAAATTCAGAAATGAGATTTATTTCTCATGTACAAAAACTCAGTTACTAATGTACTACATGCTACAATTCACATGACAGCCTGTGCTAAATATAGCCATTATGATAAAAATTCTTAATTACCATTTGAAGTGCGTGCTGGCTTAATTTCTCAGAATGGAAGAGTCTTGGGTGTTGCTGTGAAAACAGACTGCACGTCACATATAAGCTCCACTTTTCTAAGACTTATCAATGCTGAGATAAACTGTAGATCTTGAATCTTATCAATGAATTAATATGCTATTTAAAATTATTGTTTCCATATGTTAGGAAGCACCCACAGAGTGCTGTGGGCCATGTTCCATTTAACAGTGCCTCGGTCACCATTGTGCAGAGGCTGGCTCTCCTAAGAAATGGAGACAATGCAGGGCAGTCAAAAGAATATTACAGATCATTTCAGCATTTCTTTGCGATGATACAGTTATTTTTAAGAGTTAGGAACCTTAAAAGCCACAAACGGAAAGAGGAAAATCTCTTTTCTTTTAGTATCCCCACAAAAGCAGAGTAACTTGCTGCGTTCCACAGAGCAGATACGAGAGAAAACAAGGGCCAACTTTAACATTATGAAACTTGGGAGTTATACGTGATACTAGGTTCATACAGGACCAAACAGGACTGAAAAAAGAAGCATGATCAAGAAAAAAGGGGTCAAATATGCGGCTCCAGAGTTTGTGTGAAAGTTAGACCCCACTCTCCACTCAGCTGTGGAGAGTGTCCTGTTCACTGGCTAGATCTGGGTAGGGGTTTGATGTTTACTGCACGTATTGTCCTTGGTTGGTGCCATGGTTTGAGCAGGACCCCTGGGTCCAGATCCGCCCATCATAATGTTCTTCTTGTAGGTTTCAAGGACACTCTGGCTCCTTCTATTTCCCCATTCTCCCATGCTTCTCTCACCTAGGATCCCAATAGGATGTCCTCACATCTATCCCAATTTCCTGGTAAGTGAAGACTCTCATGGGACATGCCTCTTGGGCTAGTGTCCAAGTATAAGTCAGTATGTCGCCTTCATGGGGAAGCCTGGTGGCACTCAGAATAAGGATAACAGGCTGCCAAGAAGAGACTTGATACCCTACGATCATATAGAGAGGGAGGAGGTCCCCCTCAGTCACAGACATAGGGGAAGGGAATAAGGTGAAACAGGAGGGCGGGAGGAATGGGAGGATACCAGGGCTGGGATAACAATTAAGGTATAATATGAATAAATTAATTTACAATATAAAATAAAATAAAATAAGAAAATTTTAAAAAGAGAACTTGTCTACGAAACAAAACAAAAGAAAGAAAGAAAGAAAGAAAGAAAGAAAGAAAGAAAGAAAGAAAAGTAGGGGGATAATTAAACGATAATACACCATGTATTTAAGTATATAATAATTTAAATGTTTACGTAGGATTTAGGCTATTCACTACCTTACTTAGAGTTTTGCAACACTTTTTTTTTTGTTAAGTTGTGTTCTGTTTAGAGTTTTTCATATCTCCTCTCTGTGTTATATCCCTCAAATACACAGTGGCAACAGCCCTGAGACACATCTTGGCAATTTTCATCTGCCCTTTTCTGCTCTGTGGAGGCTCTTCTCGGGAAAGAGTAGGTCGTCTTCAGTGCAGTTACTGCTCAAGGACTTTGTTGTAGTGTATCCCAAAGGTTCCAATGCCTAACTGTTGACCCAACATCAAGAGTTTAGAGCCCACTGGGAAAGGCCAGGGTTCAGTTGAGGATTGAAAACATCAAAAGCATCGAGGGATCCTCCGAAGACCTCTTTAATCCGTAAAGCTCCAGACATGGATGCATTCGGGTGGTGACTGGTTACTGAGCAAACTGACTTGTAAAACTGTCAATCATAGTTGATAGTTCATGTGCTATTAGAGAAGAAGTTATAGTAAAGATTCTTAGCTAGAAAGTCAGTGCTTATATGTCAATACTGTTTGCATTTGCTTCTAAAACGCAAGTAAAGATTTAATATTGTGAGACAGCATCAGGTTCAAGGGCCACCTGAGAGAAGCATTAAGTAGTAATAATGTTTTCAGTTTTGTGATGATGTCAGTAGTATCTTTTAGTATTTCATACGTTTGCCTTTGACTTCAGTAGTATCTTTTAGTATTTCGTACATTAACCTCTTGAATACAGACTTTAAACTTGTGTTAAGTGTAAGAAAATGTGCAGCCAATGGTGGGATGGTGGGCTAGAAAGGTTGTGGAAAGATGAAAGCAATTCTGAAATACATGTGCATAATATGCAATTGGGAATAAGGGCCTGTGAACCTAAAGCCCCGTAGAGATGCGCGTTACAAATTAGCACAGGATAGACCACTAATATGGGATACAGGTGGCAGCAGTGATCAGGACTGCAAGGCTAAACTAGAAAATTTGGAAGCATTGAATTGGTAGGTGGGAAAGAAATCACACATACAAAAACTATGTAATTTATTCATGCATTCAAATTCATTCATTTGTTTCACCAATAACTGAGTGGCCTCTGACAAGTTGCAGGTGACAAGACAGGTAGTAATAAATGCTGAATTGAGGCTTTCATAAAAACACCCAATTTGGAGGTCATATTGAATAGTCAGAAAAAATTATAGTATCCTATCAGAGGTGACGTGATAACAGGTGTTTAGAAGATAGACTTGGCTGAGTTTTGTACACATATAAAATATTAATTTCATGCCTCAAAGGCCCAGGTACCACTACCAGACATGACAAAAGACAGCTAAAAGAGGAGATAGCAGGAAATTTAACTTTTGACATCACAGTTTTGCTTATTAAGACAAACTAATAGTATACTTTATTACCATAGTCATTGCTCATGATATAGCTAGCTTCTTTGAGCTGTCATGGTTGTGGGAAACTTCAAAAGATCTTCAAGGTTTCTTTGATTGTTGTCTTTTTGCTTTCACTTTAATATTTGTATATCATAAAGCAGTTAGGCTATGTCATAATAATTCTAATAATTACACTAATTATAAAAACTATTCTCAAATTAGCAATTAATTGATGTATCACACTTTTGGCTGTTAGGAGCCAACAACTCTCCTAATATAGGGAGCTTCTGTACCTGTGTTAATTTCTTCTGTCATAACATTTACAAAATACCTTAAAACAACTGATAGGAAAAAGAATTACTTGGATCATGGTTTCAGAGGGGGGAGTCTGTCTCGGAAGGAACAATATTAGGAGTAACTCACATATCTGAGCAAAAGGCGTCTGAGGCTCTGGGTCCATCACTGCCAGAGTCAGGAAACAAAACCAAGCAGGAAGTGGAGCTAGACTCTATGCCACTAACACTGCAGTTTAACCTCTACTACCCCAGGGTGTCATAGCCTTACCAAAAAGCACCACCCCTGGAGACCAAGTGTTCCCAGCACAGGGCTGTGACAGGGACAGTCATGGCATAAGAAGACTGAATGGAAGGAACGAGAAGAACATTATTGCTGGAAAGTGTGAGGCAAAAAAGATTACAGTCGAGACAGATTAACACACATTGTGTAGAAGAAATCACAATTGTTCTAGAGAACCCTTTAGCTAAGTTGATTCACCAGTGATTGGCTCTCAGATATTTCTTATAATAAACTGCTATAGAAAAGTTGAGACGAGTCCAGTCTTGGATCCATGAATCAGAAGATTTATGTCTATATAATTATATATGTAATATATGTATTATACACATATATATTTATATATATGATGTAACAACAACTCATGAAAAAAAGAGGCCATGAGTTCTAAAGTGAATAAGTAGGGGTGTGTGGAGGGCTTTGGAGGGATGAAAGGGAAGAGCAAATTTATGTAATTATATCTCAAAAATAAAATAACATAGAACTATTTTTTTAAAAAGTGATTTCTATGTGTTTTCATGAAGATTGCTTGCAGAAAGATTATAGAAGAGGGACAAATTCTTCTAATTAAGAGTATCCTGCTACAAAAATTCACCTCTTAATCTATATTATATCACTGAAGTATTGCAAAAACACTTCCTGGAACATACAATTAATGTGGTGGTCTGGTTCTGTGAGGAAACTGATGATTAGAAAGGTTAAGGGTGTTTGTTAAAGGTGTGTAACTAATAAACAGAGGTTTATTCCAACTTGTTCTTGAGCTAACACTTCTAAGTGATGTGTAGAAGACATCTTGAATACCCCAGGGAGACATAGTGATGAGGAAATAATTGTTTTTATTGTTCTTGCCTTGGGTATTCATAGGCCTGTGTGGCCCATGTTATGAATAAGCAGATCATTGCCACTTCCAGTATTTCACAGAAAAACATCCTTCTCCAGGAAGAGGAAAATGATGAAGACAAATCAGAGCTTGATTAGAATGTGACCTGGGGCCTCATATTATTTCTCCATCTGTGAATCCATCCATCCACCCATTCATGCATGTAGTGACTCATTCATCCTTTTGTGGTCCATTCAATGAGCATTTACCACCCCTCATTCCTGCTCCCCCATATTCATGAAAGTCTTTCATCTCTCCAAAGATAATACCATTTTTTAAAAAACAGGGACAATGCTCAATGCTCATCAAGCATTAATTAATCATAGCAAGCGTCCTTCGATGTGAGAATCACAACCGCCCCTGTTTTCTGTAATGACGTTAAGGCCCAGAGGCATTGTGACCATCCACACAGTTTGTGAGTGACAGGGCTAGGTCCTCAGTCTATACTTTTCAGAATGTCAGTGTAGGCCTTCTATCTACAACATCAATTCTCATATAAATGTGAAGCACACTGTGCTGAAGTGTCTCATAACGTCGTGTTGACAAAATGCAGGCTCTGGGGCCTGAAAAGTCTACAATACATGAGGCATTCTGATTCAAAATATACAGACAATAGTCACATCATGCGATTGCCCTAGAGATTAAAGCAGGAAATGGTAATGAAGAAACTTCCATACACTGTGTGCTTAATAGATGACAGTAGCCGCTTAGAATTCTTCTTCTTCTCTCAGACAGATGTTTCTTTTTCTTCTTCCTTCTGAGAATGACATTGATTAGTATATGCACCTATGGATTCACATGCTATCTTTTCTCCTTACAGAAAAAAATTGACAGATACGGATCAATAGACACATTTCCCCACATTTGTTCATGCATAGAAATGGACTCGGATATACAGAAACTTGGGAAGGATCAGTGGAGAAGTTTTCTCAAATTTAGAAAACACCATCTTGGGGGTCAGAAGCTTTGTCTTTGCAGAGACATAAGAGCTTGTTGGGAGGAATGACTTGAGAATTTCTCAATCCTGGAAGTCCAAGATCCTCTTATTGCAAAGATAGCTTGCCTTGGTCTCAATAATCGGCTTGGTTAAATAAATTAAAATGGAAGGTTAAAAAATTAGAGGAATTAGAGGAATTGGTGACTATCAGACCTTAAAAGGAACCAAAAGTGAAACATCAAACTATATGAAACAATATTCAAAAACCTTACAGACTACATTAAAATATATCCAATTGTTTCTTTGAATTTATCTCTAACTTTATATTTCTATCTGATAATATGCTTTCATTTTCTTTTTTGTATTTACATGTACATGTACTATCAGTCTGTATGTATGCATGTGCACATGGAGACCAAAGATCACACTTGGGTGTCATTCCTTGGCTGGTTTCCAACTTTTTTATTTGAGAGTTCATCTCTTACAGACACGGAACGAGCCATGTAAGCCTGGGTGACTGGCTGTCAAATCCTTGGTATTTACTGTTGTCAAATCTCCAGTACTGGGATTACAAGTACTACACCATGGTGGCTGGCAGATATTTTTCACTCATGGGTTCTGGAGATCAAATTCAGGACCTTGTGCTTCTAAATTAAGCACCTCATTGAGCGAGCCCCTGCCACAGCTCACAAGAAATTTCAATCACATTAATAATTTCATGCTACAGAAAGCCCTTTAAAGAATCCTACTTGGTATTTGATAGACTCATTTTGTCTTATTCCTTTGAATAAAAAATTACTATAGTATTAGAAATCCCATGGGTAATATAGATTAAGAACTATGACCCACATTATAATATGACTATGCAATGATTTGTGGAGCAAACCCAAAAGAGATTTCTTAGGGAGAATAAATTAATTTTATTCAGCAGAACCAATAACTCAGATATGTATCTAATAATAGTTACTGTAATTAGAAAAAAATTAAGGAAGAAAAAATAAAATTCACTTATAATGCTATCAAAATGTTTCTAAAATACTTAAACATAGTAAAAAGTCTGAGAAGTCATGGATTTAATTAGATAATATTGTATGTGTATGCATTATCTCTAGAAATTGCTTTAAGCATGGGTGAAATTTGAGGGGAAAAATCATATATTTTTTAACTTGATTTTTTTGTTTTATACACATTGGTTAACAAGGCCTCCAGGGATTCTCTTTTCCCATGTAGAAAGTGTGTGCCAATCTGAACACTGGCCAGGAAGAGAGCACTGGGACTTTGCTTTGCCCTCAAATGTTTCCTTTGTTCCCTGTTCTTCATGGGGGTGGGGGTGGAGGGAGGAGGCAGTTGAGTGGGGAAAGGCCCCAGATCGTAGTCTCATTTGTTTGTTCATTTTTGCTCTTACAAATAGTCACAGCAAGATCTCTCAGGCTTTCACTTGAGCTTAGAATTGTAACCTCTTACCTCATCCTTGTTTTCTTTCTAGACCACCAACCAGGAACGTCCTTAGCCTTTGTTTTTATAACATTTGCACTACGTATCGTGTGTGTGTGTGTGTGTGTGTGTATGTGTGTGTGTGTGTGTGTGTGTCTGTGTGTGTGTGAAGCTGTTGGTAATGAAAAGAGGGAAGATGGGGTAGGTGGTGGAAGGGAGGAAGAAAGACAAGAAGATAGGAGGGAAAAGGAAGATTTCTTTTTAAAAAAGATTTATCATTTATTCATGTGTCTCTGTATTTGTGCATGTACACATACACGCAAGTGCTCACAGAGGCCAGAAGGGGGCATCAGGTTCCCTGAGCTAGTGTTCGAGGCAGTTTGTTGTGAGGTCTCTCTCCCAGCTTGAGTTCTGGAACTCTCTGAAAGAGCAGGATATGCTCCTCACAACTGAGCAGTCTCTCTGGCTCCTGCATTTTCATTCTTAACTTACCAAGGGAAATGGCAGTAGTGAGGCTAATGAGATATTACTCGTAACTCTAGTATACCAAATACTTAGATCTGAAGAAATCACAAATAAAAATGTATTATTGAATTTTGACAGTGAACTAGATAATGACAAATAGTTTCATTTTGTGTTTCACATACTAGAGTACACCTGTTTAGCAGATAAAATATTCTGGTATGATTTTACTACCTCAATATGTTCTGTGTACGAACTCTAACCTTTCCAAAACTCAACAATTCTAATAAAAGGATAAAAGTTCCACACTTAGCTAAAATATAAAATACACATAAGACCAAATTTGGGAGAACCATTTTATCAGAGGATAATAGGGATTTCCAGTTGTATCACTGTTACTAGGGCATATCTCACATGCACCTAATTAGAAGCATGAGACTGTACCACACTGTACCGTAGGCTAATTTTTCATTGTCCGCAGCAAGTCCCAGCTGGATGCAGAAGGCCAGCTGCACACACATGTCCCTTAGTAACTTAGCGTTACCTCTCACTGCGCTTTTCATCCCTATGTTCCAACAAGCTGAGAACAGGCCTTGTGCTTGGCTTTCTTTTAAAATTTAGTTAGAAAAAATTATAAAAAGTTATTAATGGAATGCCAGTTTCAGATCATCGACTCATAAAAATTCCTCCAAAAGTACAGAGATGTTCAAAGACAGCGAGTCATGTCTGGATCTCAGATCTAAATACTCTGTCCTCTCAGCAGATAAGCTCTGATGCATGTCAAGTCCATCTCCAGACAAACTTGGCAGATCTTTGATAGAGAGGTCAAGAGATATTCATTTGTAACTATGGTCATCAAGAGTTTGAAGGCATGGTCTTGATTTTTAACAACAGTTTGAACTAGCTGATGAAAAGAATTTTGGTAATGATTTCCTGAAGTTGATAATGTTTTTGTTAGCGCATGCACGCGTGCGTGCACATGTGCTTGTGTGTGTCCATGTGCGTGCATATGATATATGTGTATGTGTGTATATATGTGTGTATGTGTGGTGTGTGTGTGTGTGCTGTGTGTGTGTGGTGTGTGTATGTGTGGTGTGGGTATGTGTGTGGTGTGTGTGGTATGTTGTGTATGTTTATGTGTGGTGTGTGTATGTGTTGTGTTGTATATGTGTTGTGTATACCTGCATGCTATGGCACATATATAGAGGCCAGTTCTATTTTGTGGAATTGTTTCTCTTCTTCCATTTTAATCATGGTCCTTGGTATTAAATCAGGTCATCAGGCTTGTGCGGCAAGTGCTTAACCCACTGAGTTTTCATTACAGCCTTTGTCGTTGTTTTAATGTGATCAGTGACTTCAAAAGCTCTAACACTTTAAAGAGACTAGGATTGACCTATAGTTCTTTATAGAAACTTTAATTAAAACTATAGCAATAACATCATTCTATAGTTATACAAATGGAAAACAAATGTGTGCCTAATACTATGTAATTGCAATTACTAATATACTGCTACAATAACTGTGATGATGACGTAGCGGTACAATAACAGAAGCGGCAGTGAACACATATGCAGAACACATATAGAAACAGAGGCCCTGCCAAATTAAAAGTCACTTCACATATTGCTTGGCAAGTGTTTGTAGAGCTGAAATGTGTAAATTAGAGACTCACTGGAGTCTGCTAGCCAAAAGTGAAAACCAAAGTGGTTTTCATCATGCTAATTAATGCTGCATGTGCAATGCAGCTGCAGGAAACCTGTACCACCAAATCCAATGGGAAAAGTGGTGGCGCGCATGTTGAGAACTGAGACGCACTTCATTCTGTTGCAACTTCGATGGGGACATTATCCACACTAAGTAAAATCCCATAAAACCATAATACAGTGACATCACTGAACATCTAATGTCCCGATGTCCATATTATTTAGGCATTCCATGTGATTATAGAAGCTTCTAGTTCATGCTGCCTAAGAAGCTCAAGGAGAGGACTAGTTTTCAGAGCTAAGCTGCTCATCCATGCCATGATCAGCACGGTCCTTGTAAACAAGCATTTAAGTATCTTTAAGATCTAATAATAAGACGGTGGGCTTGGAGGCTGTCCTTTGTTTGCAGCTCATGTTTTCAGAATTCGTTTTTTAAAAGCTAGTGGCCTGTAGGATGCTGGAGTGTAAATACAGACCACAAAACAAGTCCCAGGGCTGAGAATGGCAGTGCCTACATCTCCATAGCGTTCTGTATCCTTTCTGTTCCTTTCTTTCACCTGCCCATTGAGTGCTTTGTTTAGAATTTAGTTAATTCTACCTGGGACATAAGCATGGAGTCTTTTACTCTACTGTAGTCCTGACTGCTGCTTTATCTTGCTCACAATGAATTCAGTAGTCCTAGTGAAGAAAGCGCGTGCTGGGCAAGGACGAAGTCCAGAGTTCAGAGCCCGCAATCCTGTATAAATCCATGAAGGTCTGGCAGCTGTAACCCCAGCAGGGGGATGGGATAGTGCCCCACCCATGGCCAAGCTAGACTACCTAAATCAGCAAGTTCTAGAATCAACTAGTGAGTGTAATAAATAAAATAAAATATCAGAGAAGATACCTAATGTCAACTTCAAACCTTAATAAGTGTGCACACTCATATGAACACATACACACACACACACACACACACACACACACACACACACACACACACA
>OU015744.1:61238364-61253305 GCA_907169655.1 Acomys percivali
AGAGAGAGAGAGAGAGAGAGAGAGAGAGAGAGAGAGAGAGAGAGAGATATGCTGGGAGAGGAAAGCAAAGGCGGCAGTTTCCAAGGCAGATGCAAGAGGAAACAGACAGACATGAACAAGAGCAGAGGGGTGAAAGAACCAGCCACATGGTGGGTCACAGGAAGAATAGTCAGGTTAAGTCTGGATGGTAGCTGGAAATCTGCCTAGCAAAAAAGACATAGGCTTTAAAATATTTAAAAAAGCCTCTGTGTCATTATTTCTACCACTGGTGGGTCCAAAAATCCAGCTATAAATGTATATATAAACTAGTTTAGAAACTCTTTTTATGATATAAAAAGAGTCAAGCCTAGCTCTCGTAAGGACGCGACCAGTTGGTATGAGCTCCTGAGGTAGTCTATCTCTATAAGTAGTTATTGAATATCTGCCTTGTACCTATCAAAGTGGGTTAAAATGGATAAAAGAGCTTTCCTCCCAGAGGTTGCACTTGAATGCTTCTGAGACAGAGAGACTTAACATTTGGATGACTTTATCTGATGCTTTTTCAGAAATTGTATAAAAATGGAATCTGTATACGATCTAAGCTTTGGTTTTCCATATTCCTTGAAGGTAAAAGAAACATACTAAACACTTCAAATATTCTCCTGTTATACCCGACTCCTGGTCCCTGGATGTGTCTGTCGTCTCGTCAGCTATGACACCCTCTGGTGTTTTGAATGTGTTCTGTCACACAGCTTGGTGCCGCTTCCACATTCACTTCATACATCTGTTCTGTTTTCCTGGATACTCTTACTGGCTTTGACTGGGCTGCTTGTGAGGTCATCCTCATGTGATTCCTAGATTTGTAGTGAAGTTATATACATTTTTACTGAGTCATTGTGTTCATGGGGAGGAGATTTCTTGTCCCACCATATTCTTGATGTCAGTTTTTGTTGCTGGGTGCCCTAATTTGCTGTTAGTATGATAAACAATGTGAGCAAAAAATATGGTGAGGAAAGGTTTTATTTCCCCTTATAGCTCCATGTCACAGTCCGTCATTAAGGGAATTCGGGACAAGAGCTTAAGCAGGAAATGAAGCAGAGACCGGGGAGCAATGCTGGTCACTGGCTCCTCATTTTCTTGTTTCTGCTCAGCTAGCATTCTTATTTAGCCCAGGACATCGGGGCTTGGGGTGGCACTGCGCATAGTGGACTAGGCGCTCTTCTATCCATTATCAATCAATAAAATACACCACAAACATCCCCATGGCCATATCAAAGTAATCTCTCAATTGAGACACCTTAGATAACTTCTAGCTGGGTCAAGTTGATATCCGAAGCTAACTGAGATGTTAGATTTTTCTCCACAGCAAGAGAAATATTTCACCCTAGTAAAATAAATTTTAAGGTTGCATTTTGGAGTGGTGGTGGTAAAAAAAACAACTGTTTCACCAAATTAAGCAAAACAAACACAAAAGTTGATAATCTGTTGGGAAATCTTTTGCAGTGTGTCTACAGAAGCCATGAAAAAATAATCACCTACTAATAAGTAAAGATAGTAACTAGAAAAACAATGAAAGTTCAGGGGCAACAGTTTTTATACTTTCTGGGAATTAGAAAATACATTGTTCCTATGATATATTTCCTGTTTCACAGCTCCCCATTCTTCCATGGTAAAAAGAGGAGATGCCTATAAAGATCTATGTCTCATTTAGGAGGGAAAGAACACTTGGCACCTCTTGCTCTGGGTCATTTATACATCCAACATTCGACTGTTATACCACACATGATACTATCACACATCACCAAACAATCTCATATACCAAAAGACACCTGTAGTGAGTACTTCACATAAGCTGCCTACATATTCATCTTTCCCAGATGAAACTAAAGGTACATATAAGTTATTTCTAGCTATTGTATCTAGGGGTTGTACAGAGAAGACCCATTGTCCTGAAGTGAGGTGATAGTTTACATTTTTAGCTCATGAACAATAGAAATATACAATATACAAATTGATGGACTATTGGTTTTGTTACTCCCTAGTTTATATGCACCACTGGAGGTGAAAAGTATGAATAAGAGTGAAACATTTGACAGTCATCAAAGCTATCCAGATAAAGTTTGTAATTCAAGGTTTTCCATCTGGTTTCAAACAACAAATTGTACTGATGATGAGCAAACCTCACAGTAGATCCCACAATTTATGGGACTTGCTTATGTAAGTCTTAGAGCAAGATCTTCTCTTTGCCAGTGAGAATAGTCTTGATGCCATCTTCCCTTCTGCAGAGCAGAACTAGGATGTCTTCAGAGGCTATGCCTTCTAACATGTTTTGCTCTTTGTATTCTTTGGAGGGTCACCATACAAAATCCATATTTGACCCAGATGGTCAAAGCACCCTTTATCTGCTTAACTTCATGTGCTCATCCCCCATGATGGGCCAGGGAGATTCTGTGAGGTAAAGAGCCGCCCCAACAGTACTCAGCTACAAGGATCAAAGGGAAGATAGTCAGCATCCTATCCAGCCAAGCGCATTTGTTTTATACATAAACTTATCACAGCTTGATCTTTTTTATATTTTTGTATTTCTTTTCATTTCTTGGGAATGAAACACTCTCTGATTTAATATTGACAGTAAAAAAAAAAAATCACAAACCTTAATTTGTTTTGGAGCTAAATGTAAATATAGGGCAACCTCCCTTTGTGTCACATTAATTTTAGCTTCAATTAGAAGATTTCTTTCTAGGATAACTTATCCTGAATCTCTGTCTGGGTGACTCAGTTATCAGTGTGTAAGTTAATGTTAAACACCTGAGCCAGTCTTCCTAGGAACTGTCAAAGGATCGGCTAAAAGAATAACCATTTACTTCTAATGCATGATAATAACTTGTTTCTGTGTCCAGTTAATGTGTTTTCAGGTCCATACCCCTCAGGTGGTTTTCTATCATCTCTCTTTGAATGCACTGGCTGCTGTGTGGTAATTATCGTAGGCCATCTCAACCTTCACATGAGCTTTTGTCATTGTAAATATTGTCTGCTGACTATAGCTAAATATTGCATAGTCTACAGTACTGTCTCAGTTTTAATTTATGGAAGCAAATAGCTTCATAAGTCCCTGAATACCATCTACTCTTGCATTATTGCTTCCTCTTATCTATGATGTTGTTCATTCTACTTATCTGTATCTGTTTTTCACTCCTTATCTGTATCTGTGATGCTAGTTTTATGTCAGAACCCAGTCTAGGTTCTGCAGAGGAGAACATAGGAGCAGAACCTGCTCAAGACAGTTCTCAACACAAAGGAGATTTATTTGCCCCAGAGGGACAAAGGTTAGGGAATATGAGATGATGACAGGAGGTAGAGAGCTAGGGAGAAGAGGAAAAGGGCATAGGATAGGGGGAAGGGAGTATTTACTCTGGAGGGACAAAGGATGGCCTCAGGACAGAGAGTCCTACAGGCAAATGGCAGTTTATAAGGGGAAAAGTGGAAACCCTTATTAGGTTTGTTTTGAATGGGCATGTTACTTAGGGTAAGCACAAAGGGGCTTTCCAATTGCTGTACTTCAGCTTTTCTGGAGGACTTTAGCAGCAGCCTCAGGAGGAGGAATTGGCCAAATAAGGGAATAAACAAACCATGGTGGCTAGCTTTAGGAATATAATCTAATGGTTTTTAGCAAGGCAGAGGCAATGGGAAGGAAGAGCATGGCCTGCCAGAGCCATGTTTGCCATGCTCTGACCTACTTGACCACTTAATGTATAAGAGCCTCCATATAAATACAGATGAAATCATGCATACACATGCATGTACCACACACATATGCATGCACTCAAACACACAATGAGCCATATAAACATACACACATGAGAATAAAAATAAAAATTTGTAAAATGCTTAAGTTACAAATATTTAAACTCTCATTGGTTAATAAGGCACATTTTGAAAATCAAGGATAGGAAAACTTTACAAGGATGGAAAGTAAGTCAACTCCCACCAATGTACACCAAATCAGCATTAGGGAAAATGACTTGAAACCAGCAATAGTAATGGTAATTATTATTCAGGTACAATTTAAGATAAATAAATTAAGTTGAAGGTTACCTAACTCAAGAATACCTATTCTAGAGTCTGTGGATGGATCAGTGCCATGCACGCACTGTGTGTTTGTGTGTGACTGTGACATATATTATCAAGTTATAATAAAGATATTAAAACAGTACACACATCATATTCCATTAGATACTCAATTCTATAAAATACTAAACAAACCAACGGGTAAACAAAATAATGTTTTGGAGATTAGACAATAAGCTTCTGAAATTTATTATGTTAATGTTCATTTTTCAAGAGTGAATCATCTTAGAATCACTAGCATAATTTTGTCATGGGTCATTTGATAGTTGCTTAGAGGTCACACAGAGATAAATGACCTCTCTGGAGATTAGACAGATGTCATCAATGACTTTATCCAAGTTCCTTACTTGAGAGACTTACTAAATTATCAGGGAAACAGCCAAGTGCTTACAGTTCTTTGAAGCCCACACCCCATGTCGTATCATGTAGAAACTCCCCATGGGACTCCGCCTGCCTCTGGAGCTGCTCTATTTATATCTAAATAGAATAAATCTCAACCAGTAGCATTATGTATGAGCATAAATCTTTTGTTCTTCAAACTCCCCCTCCTGTGCTATCTTCCCAGACACTTTGGTGTCATGGTCTTCATATTACCTGACTTAAATTGTACCTAAATTATCAGAACCATCACTTCCAGGCTATGGGATATGGAAAAGCAGGGATAGTTGTGATTTTCCTTCATCTGGAAATGCCTCTATATAAATTTCACCTAACAGGAAACTCTCAGGAACTGTATACTGTTTTGCCACTGACTGACCTGACAGTTTTGCTTTAGCCTAAGATCAGACAAAGCTTTATATGATTTATCTTTGGATTTACCATGCCCACTGGAATTTCTTGTCCAATATGAGTATTTAATAGAAGTTTATTTTTAGCATTTATTTTATGTGTATGAGTATTTGCCTGCGTATGTGTATATGTGCTATGTGCATGCAGTGCCACAGAAGCTGGAAGAGGGCGCCAGCCACCCTGGAACTGGAGACACAGAAGCTTGTGAGCCTCTATGTTGGTGCTCTAGGTCCTCTGAAAAAACAAGTATTCGTACTCACTGAGCTTTTTTTCTAGCCCCTAGTAGAATACAAAATACAAAATAAATAACCAAGATTACCTTTTGTTGATTAAAATTAGCTTCACTGCTGGATCATTGTGTTGAATTTTAGTTACATGCCTAGAAGAAGCTACGTTATATCTACGCATTCTCTATATTACCCTTTTAAATCTAATTTTTTAGAATGAATTAAGGTCTACCAAATGAAAGCAATATGGTAAAATCAGATTCTGCAGTATTAGTTGAGTAAAAAATTGAAGCGTTATTTTCTCACCCTCAGTAAAATCAATGATTTGAAAACCAGTGTTCTGTACCTTTGCAGTGTTTGTCATACCTGCGTTTATTTATCACAGTAAATGTGTCCTTGGTGTAAATATTTTGACTTCAAGCTTTGGCTTCATTTTCCTGTACACACTCAAGGTTATATTGTCAAATAGTATATAATCCAAAGATCATTGTGCAATGCAAACAAAAGTGACATATTTTTTAGTTTATTCATTCATTTATTTGAAACAAGGTTTGGTTCCATAGCCAGGACTCAAACCCATCTTGCCCTGCCTTAGCTCTCAGGTGCTGGGTGTAACATTTCAAACTATGATAATAGATTTCCCCCTATCTTGGGGTGAAACCTCAATAATCAGGTGGTTTTTTGTTTGTTTGTTTTTTCTGTTTTGGTTTTGGTTTGTTTTTGGTTTTTTGAGACAGGATTTTTCTGTGTAGCCTTGGCTGTCCTGGGCTCACTATGTAGACCACGCTGGCCTTGAACTCATACCGATCTGTCTGCCTCTGCCTCCCAAGTGCTGGGATTAAAGGAGTGTGCCAACACACCCAGCTGGGAGTCAGGTTTTAAATTCTTGTAAGATAACAAAAGATGGGCCTGAGAACAGTCTGTCTCCTGCTGTAGAAAGGGGAATGGAGTGAGAAGAGAGGTCTGGTCCTATCCAGCATGCATTGTGGTTAAATTTTGCCAGAGACACTGAGCATACAGAAGACATTCACAGATTTTAAGGGCACTTTTGTCTAAACTCACTTCGCAGACAAATTTTGAAAGAACTTTGAAACTTCTTTTCCTTCTGTGTACGAGGTGGTATCTTTTGGCACAAGGTTATCTGCATTTATATTTTAGATCCAAAGTTTGTTTTATAGGGAGATAAATAAAAAATATTTCAAAGATGCGTCAAAGAATAACTTATCCTAAGTGAATTTTAAGCATGTAAGGGGTTAAAAACAGCAAAAAGCAAAACAAAACAAAAGAAAAAAAGTAGACTGTTGAGAGGTATAAGCATCCAACCCAGATTTTAGGAGTTAGATTCCAAGGATGCATCTTAAAGTAAGGATGCAGTTTATCCTGCTCGTTTCTCAAGGCAGCAGGCCTAAAGGAAATGATGAAGCAGCATGGAGTGTGACTAAAAGGCAGATGTTTAAGACGTGTACACACACACACACACACACACACACACACACACACACACAGTAACACATATGCACTGTAGACAGTAATAAAATTTAGTCAGCTTCAAGGGGAGAAAGCTAACCATTAAATCTGAATGCCATTGTAATTACCTCCATGCAAAACACTGATGGGAGCATTCAAAGTAATCCCGGTGTTCCTAGATGCTTACTACCCAACGGCTGGAATGGGGAGGAAAAGAGGAACGATGGGATGGACAACCTTCCTTCTGTTATTACAACCTTTTCTACAGGAGCTAGGGCAGAGCTAACGGGCACTATGTAAGTCTCCACAACACTAAGATTACGCCATCAGAGCTCTTCTAAGGGTACATTGCATCCGAATATCTCCCTGCTTTCCGCTGGTCAGCGGTTTCTACACTACTGTGTCACCGCGTTCCACATTCTCTTTTGTTGCTAGGTACCTGGGCAGCCCTGTGCGCCCAAGCTCCAAGTGCTGTCTCTCCTTCAGACTTAACACAGAGTCTTAGCTCACATGCTAAGGTACCCAGGTTGAATCTTTGAGAGAGGACTCATCTACCTGCAAGCGAAGACCCGAAGCCCATCCCCTCAGCACGCACTACAAATAGAAACACTCTTCTCTCAGGGTAGCAGCCTGTTAGCCACACACCAGCAGGCAAGGTGGATGGAGCCAACTGCATTGGGTAAGACAGCAGGCAACCCTGTGAGAGCAGTGAACTAATGTGAGCCTGTCATAACCGGAGAATTTAAGATTTGCTAATGTGGTTGAATGAGGCTAGACAATAAAAAAAATTATTAATTTATCGTCTAATGTTGATTCAGTGCTCTACATTGATTTATTTAAATGAAAACATCTAAAATTTGTTTCAAATTTGATTTAAAAAATCTGTAGGATGAGATGTTACTGTTGGCTATTTAATTACAATTTATGTTAGTATATCTTATATAAATAAATATAATTTACTGATTTATTCTATAAAACACATTGATTTACTTAGGAATCAGATATGTAAAGCTATTGCATTTAGTTACCTTGGCAACATCTGGAGTGAACTACTCCATCTAAAAATATTTCTTGCATTGCTTATATTTTATATGGAAATTCTAATTAAAATGATATTTCTAAAAGATTCCTCCAAATGATAATTCTAATCTAGCCTAATGTACAAGTAAGTTTATTTCTGTACTACCTATATATCATGATTTCAAATTAAAGAAAAACACTGTAGGTTTAATTTTTAACTGTAATAGAAATTGGATTTGTTTTCTGCTAGCATGAATTTGATTTAAAATATAACAAATATTTATTCTATATTGGTAAAGACTTCTTAGCAAATCAGGGGATGTTTGATATGTTTTTAGAGGAATCTAGTGAACAAAACTTAGAACATCTGTTTATGAATGAAATAATTATGTTTAAATATATCCATTGTGCTCTCTTTAGACTTTCCTTGAATGAAATAACAAAGAAAATGAAAACCCACTGTTTTAGCATAAATGCTTCAATTAGAATAAAACAGCACACATATTATTCCAAATTACTTTTATAGATCATTCTTTTTAATTCTATATTTTAAAATACTACACATTTCATTGCTAATACTTTGGTTTTGTTTTCTCAAACAAATAGCTGTGGAAACTGCCAGTATATTGTTTGTGAACAGTCTCGAGCATTCCTGTGCATATGTTCTAGTGCATAAACTGGTTCTGATTGGAAATATACAGAGTGTAATGCAGAATAATTTTGCCATTTGAACATGTTTCGACAATTTCGCAAAACTCTTCTCTTGTTAAAGTCATGTTATTTAAGTTCGCACTAAGTACCTTTCATTAGATCCTGGGATGCGGATGTTCATCCTGGACCCATGGTTGTCCCCTTTCTCCCCTTCTGTTCTGTTGTTCTTCCTCTCCTCACCCATTCTGCCCATCAGAGATGCCAACCTTCATGGGTTTCGATTCTTTTAACTGATTGTCCTTCAACTTTCATCTTACTTCTGTAATACCTCTCCTCGTCTTCAAAAGAGCCTGAAAACATCTTTAAAATAGAATTTTAGAGTCAGGTGTGTACCTGTGTACCTGTAACCTAGCTAAGGTAGGAAGAGGATGCTGAGGTTGAGGCTAGCCTGAGCTACATGGAGAGATACCATCTCATAAGGCAAAACAACATCGGGAAATGTTTTTCCCTGTCACTTCCCAAAACAGCTATAAAATGTTCATGTTTGGTCTGAGTGAATGCTCAGCCCTCTGACAGATACATCACTTCTTCCTGTTCTCTTCCTCCTTTTCCCATTCTGTTTTTGTTGCTCACCATGATACTTTTGCCCTAAATAATCTTCCGTCCATGACTTTGTTCATGCTGATTGCCCTACTGGAAAGTCCCTAACGTCTTCACCTGGCAAATACTTCCTATCTTTAGGAGCTCAATCTCATGACCATAATCTCAGAAGTCTTCTTTCTTGTCCTAGACAGCACTATATTTCTTTGTATTATGCTTCCTTTTCTGATCTTTAATTATTTGTGAACTCACTGAAAGCGGAGTCTCTATAGGCCATAAAATACAGGGTAGGCCTAAAGAAGATCTGTTGGATAAGAAAATAAACAGACTCATTTTAGAGTTTCAGTGTGTATTGCTGTGAATGGAATTGATTAATAACATTAATCAATTCCATTACACCCCACAAAACAATGCATATTTCACAATATCTAAAAGTGTGCAGAGATCACAGTGTTTCTGCCTCTTACTAATTTATATTCTTACGGTTAAGATTCATTAATATTCTTGGAGAGAAAGCTTCTCAGATCTGTTCTCTATAACTCTTTATAGTCCATGGTAAATTTGACATAAGAAAAATAGAATGTGCTGGGTGTGGTGGTGCATACTTGTAACCCTAGGTCTTAGGCAGGCAGATCTCTGTGAGTTTGAGACCAGTCTATTCTACAGAGCAAGTATAGGACAGCCAAGACTATATAGAAAAATCCTGTCTCAAAATAAAAACAAACAAACAAACAAAAACAAAAAATAAAAACCCAAAATCGCAAACAAGGGAAACAAACAAAAACAAAAAGAAAAGCAGAATGTAATTGTTTTGTGTAAATTTATCTTTGTATTTTCATTTTATATATTAAAACAAAATCAACTCCACTAGATAGCTTTTCCTATTAAATACATGAACTACATTTCCATAAATACCAAAATGAAATATAAATAAGTATATAATATTCTATTTTACTTTTTAACCCATTTTTCTATTTTTGTAAATCTGTGCCACTTGTGAATTTTTTTTTTTTTTTTTGCTACTCAGAAAAAGCACTTGTACATGTGCATTTTTAACTTCCCAGAGCTACACACAAAGATTAAACTGTCTACTCTTAGATGATCCCAGCACTCGGGAGAAAGAGGTAGGAAGAAATGTGAGTTCAAAGCCAGCCTGTTCCACAGAAGAGTGTTCCTGGACAGCCCAGGCTACATAGAGAAACCCTGTCTACAAAACCCAAAATAAATAAACAAACAAAAAATGAGAACAGTTACTGAAGTATAATGCCTTACAAAAGTTATAAGTAGTTTTAATATATTTTACATAAATAACTTGACACTCATGAAGCATGTAGCGGTGTACCCACCTGGATAGGAACACCCTTTATTAGTGAACTGCCCCAAGTCTGAATATTATTTCGGGAGAGTCAAATCAAATTGCAAAGCTATTGATAATAATCTCATACTCTTTGTTATATTGACTTTTGTTTCAGAGTGCTTTAGATATTGAACATTGTCTTTATTTGATATCATGGTTGTGCTTTAGTGTGTTTACTAGATTGAAAAGCAACAAAAGCCTTCAGAACAAGGCTACCCCCTGGTTAAATTACATGTGTGAATAAGATCAGAGACACAGTGCTACACATCTATCAGAACTTAGTCAGCAGGAGTTGGAGATGACCTAGCATAATTACTTAAGCTACAAATCTTTCTTCTCCACAGATGACTCTGCTGCAGAGAGCTTTAATGGTAACGAGACTCGGGGGCAGAGCTCAGTTCCTTCAGGGGGAGCACATGGCAGGGAGACTGGGGACTCCAGCAGTGATGGCAAAACTGGGGTGGAGCAGGAAGAGCAGCCACTGAACCTGAGTGACAGCCCCCGCTCTGCACATCTGGCGTCGGAATACAGGATAGAGGACCAAGGCAGTGATGGGAAAAACAAGTACAAGAACCTTCTAATCTCTGACCTCAAGATGGAACGAGAAGCGAGAGAAAATGGAAGCAAGGTAGGCTTTCATTACAATCACTGAATGGCGTTTAAGGTGGTGATGAGGATCAAGTTGGTCGCGAGCGCGTGTGTGGCGTGCGCACACACACACAACACACACACACTACTAATCTACTTATAATTGTGCATTATGTATGTTCACAAAACATTACGTCAGGGGCTATAGAGCCAAGTGAAATGTGTCTCGAAGCTGTGGGTATTATTTGATACAGAGAATTGTTTGATTTAATGCATTTCATTTGTATAATCTACTTATGGATCAGTCCCTGGGAATTTGCCAAGTACAATTGTGAAAGGTTTAGTCTCAGTTCACAATTTTGAACAACGAAAGGCTCTCTCTCTCTCTCTCTTTCCTCTAGTTTGGATAAGCAAGTGGACAAGTGAGCAGTAAAGTCATAAAGTCAATTAAATTCTCCAGTTTGCTGTGGAGACCCGGGTCTTTATCCCTAATTGGCTTTAGGGATGCAGAGGACTATGAAGCACCAGTGTCCAAGTTAGCATTTGTAAATCAGATATATACAGAGTATGGTGAGTTGTCAGTATCCAAGCCTATTTCAAATATATTATATAACTTTTAGATTGAATATATTAAATTAAATTGCAACCTCTCCATTCTTCATTGCTTTACTTAAATTTTTTCTTATTTATTTATTCATTTTACATCCCGATCTTTGCTCCCTCCCTCCTTTCTATTCAGTCCCACCCCCTTCCATTTAGCACCCCTCTTCCCTAGTCCTCATAAAAGGGGAGCCCCCACCCACCCACCCACTGCAGCTAATCAAGTTGCATCAGGACTTAGTGCTTCATCTTCCCCTGTGGCATGGTGAAGCAGCCCACGCAGGAAAGCAAGCGTGATGAAAGACACTTCCAGAGTGTCTTACTAGGGAACACCCATTGGCTACATCTGTGTAGGTGACCTAGGTCCAGTCTATTCATGATCCTTTGTTGGTGCTTCAGTCTCCACAAACTCCTCTGGGGCCTGGTTAGTTGGCTCTGTTGGTCTTGTGGATCTCCTATCACCTACCGGACCTTCTATCCACTCCTCTCCCACACTTTTCCACAAGACTCCCTGTGCTTTGCCTGGTGTTTGGCTGTGAGTATCCACATTGGTTTGGAGTTGTTGAATGTAGCCTTTCAGATGACAGCTATGTTGGGTTCCTGTCTGCAAGCCTAGCAGAATATTTGTAATAGTGCAGGGGTTGGCTTTCTCCAATGCGTCTCAGGTTAGGCCAGGCATTCGTTGGATATTCCCTCAATCTCTAGTTTGTCTTTATCCCTACAGATCTTGAGGCTGGGTAAATCCTGAGTCAAAGATTTTGTAGGTGGTTTGTTGGTCTCCCCCCTCTAGAAGTCCTGTCTAGTTAGAGGGTGTCTTATTAAGTTTCCATGACCCCTGCTACTAGGAATCTCAGCTAGAGTCACTCCCCCATATCCTCCCAGAAGCCTGCCCTGTCCTATGTCTCCAGGCTGTCTCAGAGATGCCTCTGTGGAAGGTTTCTCTTCTCCCTGCAGGGCATCTGTTCTTCTGCTCCCCCGCCACCGCTGGGTCTAATCTCCATGCTCATTTCCTTCTGAGTTCCATATCCTATGTTGTTTTCTCTCTTCAACCACTTCTGCTGTCTATTCTGTTTCCCCTTCTGAGTGAGTCCCTTGGGTCCTCCTTTTTACTTATCTTCTTTGGGTCTGTGAATTGTAGTATGTTTATCTTGTACTATATGGCTAAAATCTGCTTAAAAGTGAGTACATACTATATGTGTCCATCTGGGTCTAAGTTACCACATTCAGAATGATCTTTTCTAGTTCCATTCATTCGCCTGCCCCTTTTATGGTTTTCTTGTCTTTAATAGCTGTGTAGTATTCCATTTTGTAAATGTACCACAATATCATTAGTCGTTCTTCTGTCAAGTGACGTCTAAGTTGTTTGCATTTTCTGGCTATAAGAATAAAGCTGCTCTTAACATCATTAAGCAAGTGTCCTTTTTATATGGTGGAGCATCTTTTGGGTATATACCCAGAAGTGGAATAGCTGGGTCTTGAGGTAGAGCTTTTCCCAACTTTATGAGAAAGATCCAGATTGATTTCCAAAGTGGTTATACAAGTTTGTTCCCCCACCAGTGATGGAGGACTCTTCCTTTTCCTCATCTTTGCCAGAACTTCCTGAACAGAACACCAACAGCTCAAGTTCTAAGATCAACAATTAATAAATGGGACCTCTTTAAACTAAAAGCCTTCTATAAGGCAAAGGAAACTGTCAGGAGAATAAAATGACAAACTACATATTGGGAAAAAAGATCCTCACCAATCCTATATCTGACAAAGGGCTAATAATCAAAATATAGAAAGAGCTTGAAAAATCAAACACCAACAAACCAAATAACACAATTTAAAAACTGGGACACTGAACTAAACAGAGAATTCTCAACAGAATAATATGGAATTACCAAGAAGCACTTAAGTAAATATTCAGTGTCCTTAGACATCAGGGAAATGCAAATCAAAATGAATCTGAGATTCCATCTCACATCAGAATGACTAAGATTAAATATTCAACATTTTTAATCTTAAATTTTTATCAATTTGAAAGTATGCACACTGGAAATGTTGCTGTGCCTACTTTAAAGAAGCAATTTCTTCATTCGATGTCAGTCACTTTGTTAGCCTCTTAGTCCAGCTCATGGAATTGTGGTGCTGAGGGGATACCAAACTGTCATCACAGGATGTCAGATTGCCTATTTTGAAGTACAGAATGTAGAACTGAGAAATTTATGCCATTCTTCATTTTGATATTCTTGATTCATCCAGGCCTTTGACATGTGGTTGTAGACCTAGTTTTTTACATAGATACTATAAGCAAAATGTCTCAACTTGGATTAATGTCTTAATTTGCAAAGGTCCTATGGTTTTTGGAATTGGCTCTGTTTAAATATCTTCCTTGCCAGAGGGTGTGCTGTTTTATCCTCTTTTAGGCATGCCATTTCATATTATTGGACACTTAAGCACATCTGCCTGAGGGACAATGCTACCTCATTTTCTCTGGTAAATGCACAAATGCATTCTTTGGTGGTTCAAAGTTAGAACACACAGTACAGTACAAGTGATGTTCTAGTGTCTAACATGATTTGAAGCATTTCATACATTTTATAGAATAAAACAACACATTTTTCTTCATCCCACATCATATTGCCTTCAAAAAGTGTGAGTAATCATTAAATGTATGAATATGAATAAGACAGTCTATTTTTCATTATTACATGTCTGAATTGTAAGATTTGGGGAGCTTTAGGTATCCATGAGCTCATTCAGTGTTAGAACTACAACCATCTTCATGAAGTTAAAGTTTTCCTATTTCAACTTTGAGCTTATTAAGGGCATCTTTACTTCTCTGTTACAGATATCACGAAGAGCCCAAACAATGGCAGAGCTTTCTCTGCCTTTTCCAATGCTGTCTGAAATAAATTTGTTAAATGTTACTTTCATGTCAGTTATTTGCACCACTAAAGAAATAGTTTTGATCTTCTTTGGTATTTGTGGGATCTTCAGGAGCTAAACATGAATGTATATTCATATCTGATTTTTGGAAGGCTAACCACCCTTGGGAGACTTAACAGCAAGACGTTCAATCATGATCTGACATTTTTTTGTTTAGAGAATGCCTTTTGTCATGAATGAAATCCATGCCATAAAAATTGGGTAGTTTTTTTTATATTGAACTATTTTTTAATTTGATATCATGTTTGTACTTTAGATGTTTAGTAGATTAAAAATAAAAATTTGTACCTCAAAAAAAAAAAAACAATCTGTGCTTGAAATTTCTGAATGCAGCATTTTTCAGGTGAGCAAAGCTCAGTTCAAAGCAGAAACTGTACAGATATTATGGCCAGTTCTGGTTCTTTGAGACCCTGTGAATTCTGTTCCTCTGCTATTTCTTACATTGACTATAGCTGGTACATTCACATTTTACCAACAATTCTTGGAACAACCCCCAGCTTGGCTCCTTTTTTGGCTCCTGGTTAAGGCACTTGTTCTTGCCAATTTCCCTGGTGCTATTTAGAGATCCAAAAAGCAAACTGTTTTTATATGGTGTGTGTTAACA
>OU015744.1:61263305-61287972 GCA_907169655.1 Acomys percivali
TGAAATTCTTAAAGGGAGTAAATGCTATTTACTCTTATTCTTCCCTTGTTATCCCATCCTTCTTTTATTTCCACTTACTGTGCAGATACCTGAAACATAAAATTATCATTTCCAGAGGCACTGAATCTATAGCATAGTTCTATGAATAGCATGCACTTATAAAAACACATCCTAGTATGCTTTAAAATCTCTGCTTGTCAAGATATTGCCACATCCTGTTGGAATTGATCCAATTAAAATGTCACTTTTCTGGTATCATAAGTCATAATTAATTCAGTCAGAAAAGATGTTTTGTGAACGCCTAGGAGAGAACTGTGTAAACCAGGACAGAGTGACAGTGTGGCAATGCAATGTTCACATCCTGAAGATATTTGCATGCCTGAGGCTGGCTTCCTATAAAATATTTGTTGAGTGGCAAGTGGTGACATTGGACCATGGTCTTCATTTGACTTTGATCTTAATGCCATCTGCGTTCATGTCAGTAATATCTTCACATTGTCACCTTGCTTTGCTAAACTCACCAGTACACTGATATCTTTGGACTTAGCCAGTCCTTTTCCAGGTATTATGGTTCAACTTATCTTTCTGACCAGAGATTCGTCAGTGAATATTTTACCATACACAGTGACTTAAATGAGATGAATTTGCAGCCTGTGGGAGTGAGGAGAAAGGCATTATAACAAGCTGGAGAGCTCTGGGGGATTTATAATGAAATATGAAGTCATAATGCTGGCTTTGTGAGTTTTAAACCACAACGATATAAATAAAATTAAGAATTTTTAATTGATTTGGTCTTGGTGCTTATAGAAAATTTAAAACCTCAATATCCACCTGTTATGTTTATTTCTATACTTTTGTTAATTAAGAGATTTGTCCCTGTAAGGTCTTCAAATTACTGAAGGCTTTCCAGGAAAATAAAACTAATACAATATAGTACTATATATTTTACTTTAACATATTATATCATGTATAATATATGCAAAATATTATATAATATATTAATATGTACTATCTTATATTGTGTATGATATGTAAGGCATATAATTAAAATGTAATATCCAGCTCCCTAACCCAGAGAATTGGGGGACTGGTGGATTAAGTTCTAGTCTAAGTACGAAGGGTAAAATCAAGTGAAGAGTGCGAGTGTCTTAGAGCAGGAGGCTATGAGGCCCAGTTGCTGGAAAGTATAGATCCATTATTCCACTGCCTTCTGCTCAAGTCTTCTCCAGACTGGTTAACACCCTCTAGCTCTGATGATGCAACAATCTACAGTCAACTTGCCAATCAGATGCTATTCTTTGTAAAAATCACCACCTGCCCAACACGTAGAAAGCAATGCTTCTTCAGCTTCCTGTTATATATGCCAGTCAAGTTGGTTTATATAATTAACCATCAAAGGTTGACCGCTTGCCAGTAAAGTGCTCCTCTTCATCTTCTTAACCTTGCTTAAAGCAAAATTAATGGCAATAAACAGGTCGTGATTCTGGATAATATGAAACAGTAACTCTTCTGGATGCAAAGGTAAACAGGCTACCTCTCATTCAAAGAAGTGAAATACTCAAGTAATGTGTCTTCTGTTATCCAGTATCTTATAAAAACAACCATGCTAAATTACAGACAATATACTATGTATAAAATACGGAACTAGGAAATCAGATAAAGATATTTTAATGCATGAGTATATACACAAAACATATATATAACCGGAGAAAGTAAAATGAAAGAAGTAAAAAGTAAAATGACAGATATCTCATCTCCAGAACTGTCCTATAGCCATAGCTGGTATTTATAACTACTCTTTTCTATTACTTATTCTTAACCCTTCCTGCTGCCTTCAGGGTACACCAATAGGATGCAAGATCCTTTGGCTTGTAGAGTGATCCAAATTTTCATTCTCGCTTTGTGTGAGTATGAGTGTGTGTGTATGTGTGTGTGTGTGCATAGTCACACCTTTGTATAGTACAGGTGCACATATACTCATATACCTGTTGGTAAAAGCCCAGAGGACAACCACAAGTATTGTTTCTGGTGAACTATCCACTTTTTTAAAAGTATGTTTTCTCAGTGAAACTGGGAAGTTTGTGGTTCAGTCAAGGTGAATAGCTAGCAATCACTGGTATTCTGCCTGTCTCCTCTGACTCAGGCATGCAAGACCGCACCTAAGTGTTCAATTTTTAAGATCAGTTCTTGGGGATTGAACTCAGGTGCTCTTGCTTGCATGGCAAGATTGTTACTGACTGGGCTAACTCTTTAGCATCCAAGCCTTCGTTATTGGATTACAGGGGCAAGGAAAGTAGAAATACATTAATCATATCTGATGACAAGTGGAGTAATACAGTGACATCACGTTGCTAATGAGACACAGTGTAACAAGGTGACTCCTTTCCGAGAAGGTTTAAAATATGAATTTGTGACTGTCAGAAAAATATTTTGTCAAAATATATTCTCTTATTTGGATTTTAAAAGAAGCAATTTTCAAAGATAAACCAGGAAAAGAAAGTTAGCTTCCTTCAACCCACTAAGCTGTCACCAAACTGAATTAATCTCTTTTTAACTTCATTGTACAATATATATTTGTGCAAATACCTGAGTTAAATGCTAGGGGTATAGTGAATAATGCCAAAATCAAATGGAAAAATTATCCCAAGTGTTTATTGTAGATTCAGGAGAAAATCCAAAAGACCACTATTTGGGTTATAACAGTAAATAACTAAACAGCACAGCATGTTATGCAAAACCTTAGTCAAGGAGAGTCTGAAGTAGTGTGAGTGATGAGAGTTGGTTAGTGCTCAGAAGCAAAGAAGAAGCAGGATTGAAAAACAAACAGAGGGCCTAATTAAAAGCAATTTCTACTGAGTACAAAGTGTATGGACTTTTTCTCAGCGAGAAAAGGAAATGATTTCTAGCATGAAGGAAGATGTGGTTCAGACTCACTGGTGAGGTATTCAATATCATCAAAACACTAAATTTGCAAAAATTATAAGGAAATATTATTTTCCCATTAAAGAAGCACTGATAGGAAATCCCATTTATCATGCTGGATAATAAGGTTGCAGAGATAAATAAAACACAGTTTCAAAAAACCCAGAATAGCTAAAACAATCTTGTACAATAAAAGGTGCTCCAGAGGAATCTCCATACCGGATCTCAAACTGTACTATAAAGCAATAGTAATTAAAACAGCATGGTACTGCCACAGCAACAGGCTGGTTGATCAGTGGAATCGAATTGAAGACCCAGATATGAATCCACACACATATGGTCACTTGATTTTTGACAAAGAAGCCAAATCCATTCAATGGAAAAAGGATAGCATCTTCAACAAATGGTGCTGGTCTAACTGGAGGACTATGTGTAAAATAATGCTACTGGACCCATATTTGTCCCCTTGCACAAAACTCAAATCCAAGTGGATTAAAGACCTCAACATAAAACCAGAGACACTAAGTCACCAAGAAGAAAAAGTGGGGAAGAGCCTAGAACATAATGGCACAGGAGACAACTTCCTGAACAGAACACCAACAGCCCAGGCCTTAATGTCAACAATTAATAAATGGGACCTCATGAGGCTGAGAAGCTTCTGTAAGGCTAGAGACACTGTCAAGAGAACAAAGTGACAGCCTATAGACTGGGAAAAGATCTTCACCAACCCTACATCTGACAAAGGTCTAATATCCAAAAATATATAAAGAACTCAAGAAATTAAACACCACCAAACCAGTTAACCCAATTGAGAAATGGGGCTTGGAATTAAACAGAGAATTCTCAACAGAGGAATATCAAATGGCTAAGAAACACTTAAAGAAATGCTCAACCTCCTTAGTCATCAGGGAAATGCAAATCAAAACAACTCTGAGATTCCATCTTATACCCATCAGAATGGCTAAGATCAAAAACTCAAGCAACACCACATGCTGGAGAGGATGTGGGGAGAGAGGAACACTCCTTCATTGCTGGTGGGAATGCAAACTAGTACAGTCACTTTGGAAATCTATCTGGTTCTATCTCAGAAAACTAGGAATAGGGCTTCCTCAAGACCCAGCTATTCCACTCCTTGGAATATACCCAGAAGATGCTCCAGCACACAACAAGAACATTTGCTCAACCATGTTCATAGCAGCCTTATTCATAATAACCAGATCATGGAAACAGCCTAAATGTCCATCAGTAGAAGAATGGATAAAGAAACTGTGGTACATATACACTATGGAATACTACTCAGCTATTAAAAACAAGGAATTCCCGAAATTTGTGGATAAATGGATTGAGCTAGAAATGATCATAATGAGTGAGTTAACCCAGAAGCAGAAAGACACAAATGGTATATACTCACTTATATCTGCATACTAGCCCAAGGGGCATGTCCCATGAAAGCCTTCACTTACCAGGAAACTGGGACAGTGGGGAGGGCATCCTATTGGGACTCTAGATGAGAGAAGCATGGGAGAATAGCAAAGTAGAAGGATCCAGAGGGTCCTAGAAACCTACAAGTAGAACATTATGATAGGCAGATTTGGGCCCAGGGGTCCCGCTCAAACTAAGGCACCAGCCAAG
Organism: Acomys percivali; assembly: GCA_907169655.1. Lineage (NCBI taxonomy): Eukaryota > Metazoa > Chordata > Mammalia > Rodentia > Muridae > Acomys > Acomys percivali. Next base: position 61,267,860 of record OU015744.1, read on the forward strand.
GACAATACAGGCAGTAAACTTTAAACCCCTACCCAGATCTAGCCAATGGTCAGAACGGTTTCCATACTTGAGCGGAGAGTGGGATATGACTTTCTCACACACTCTGATGCCTCACATTTGACCATGTCCCCTGGAGGGGGAGACCTGGTGGCACTCAGAGGAAGGACAGCAGGTTACCGAGAAGAAACTTGATACCCTATGAGCATATACAGGGGGAGGAAATCTCCCCCAGTCACAGTCACAGGGGAGGGGAGTAAGGGGAAAATGGGAGGGAGGGAGGAATGGAAGGATATAAGGGATGGGATAACCATTGAGATGTAACAAGAATAAATTAAAAACAAACACAGTTTCTACTTTTGACAAAGCAGCAGTAACAGTCATGTACATAATAGAACATAACACAGCAGTCAGGGAGGACGCTTGTGTCCGTTGACGACCTCAGAACCTCTGAAACAGACAGCAGCAGGATCAAAGGGTACTCCTATATCTTAGCACATTTCTTTAGGAAGCTCGAAGAAAGGGTCACTTCCACAACCCAACCAATGAGTAAGTACTATAAAAGCAAAAGTGATTGTGCCTGCCCCTCCTGAAAGCAGAGAATGTGGGTGGTAAGACTCCTGACATGCCCCTTTCTGAAAACTAGCAATAATGTTTGTTCTCAAAGGGCCGCATGTATAAATATCATTAATAAATCCCAATATTAGGAAACGTGATCTCCTGTGTTAACCTTGACTATAAGTCATGATTACAGTGTGCCCAAATTTTAACATATCACTCTGAGTTTTGTTTCTAAGTAAGCTAAGGACTTCATCTTCTTTTGTTTCAAACTTTACTTCAGGCCCTTTCAGCTTCATTAGCTACAGGAAACAATTTAGGTGTAAGCCAAAACTCAAAGGATCCAATTGTCCACAAATTGAACTAGAAATGATCGTAATGACCGAGTTAATCCAGAAGCAAAGAATCAAATGGTATATACTCTGCACACTAGCCCAAGGGGCATGTCCCATGAAAGTCTTCACTTACCAGGAAACTGGGACAGAGGGAGAGGACTTCCTACTGGGACTCTAGATGAGAGAAGCATGGGAGAATGGGGAAATAGAAGGATCCAGAGAGTCCTAGAAACCTACAAGAAGAACATTATGATGGGCAGATCTGGGCCCAGGGGTCCTCCTCAAACTATGGCACCAGCCAAGGACAGCATGTGCAGTAAATTTCGAACCCTTACCCAGATCTAGCCAATGGACAAGACATTCTCCACAGTTGAGTGGAGAGTCGGGTCTGACTTTCACATGAACTCTGGTGCCCTATATTTGACCATGTCCCCTGGATAGGGTGACCTGGTTGCATTCAGAAGAAGAAAAGCAGGATACCAAGAAGAGACTTGATACCCTATGAGCATATACAGGGGGAGGAAATCTCCCCCAGTCACAGTCACAGGGGAGGGGAGTAAGGGGAAAATGGGAGGGAGGGAGGAATGGAAGGATATAAGGGATGGGATAACCATTGAGATGTATTATGAATAAATCAATAAAATTTTTAAAAAAACTCAAAGGAGCTGCAGTGCCCAAGGCGCTGGGGCTTAAACACACTACAGACCCAGATTTTTTATCAGATCCAATAACATAAAAAAAGAAAAAGTTTCCAAACAAAAATGTCAGCTTTCCAATAACTTTTTCAAAAATTGGCTCAATTCTATTTACCTCCCCTGTAAAAGCCTCATCAAAATTGTCTGCGAATTCTTTTTTATGTTTCTTTTTTAACATATACATCTATATTATTCTACATGAATAAAATAAACTATATACAGCAGGAAGAACCACAAGACAATCAGGAATTATATAAATGTTACATTCATTGTGACTTGCCTATTTGTATTTGGCAAACTTAAAGTAAACATTGTCCCTATCTTGTTGAGTCTAAATTTCTGAATTAAGATAAATATCTATCATATCTCATCTCTATTAATTTAAACCATCTGCCTTGGTCTAAAAACATCCTAACCTCTAACCTATCAAGCTTAATTAAAAGACTAAACTATCTGGTCTTCAGCTCCATCACAGAGATTTGAGAAGGAATAAAACTTAAATACCCGAGTGAACCAGAAGTGCAGGTTAGCAGCTTCCAAAATGAAAAAAAAAATGATTGAAACAATTTACTGCCTGAACAGTCATCCAACACTCTGTAGTCTAACTTTATCACAAGAAAATATATTCTAGGTCTGATAGATATGATTATATATAAATATAATATGGTATATTTTACCATACTTTTACCAATATATATCATACGATATATATACCATATATATATCGTCTTCAGAAGCCTCAGAGACCTACAGAATATGGAATTTAAAGATGTTTTTATTATATTAAAGAGTCTTTGACAACAAGACAAGTTAACTCCTGGCCACATCCAGCCTGTCTCAGAGAAGATGATGAGTATCAAAGAACTTCCTTATGGAGTTGCCTTCAAATGTGGCAAACCAGCCACTAGGCAAAATGTCCTAGTTTCTGCCACAGACAGAATTCTGCCTAAAAATAGGCAAGTTTAGATGCAGGCCGAGTCAAAGGCTGAACTCTGCCATGACAGGGTAAGCAAGTCCTTAATAGTTCTTGCCTCACAAATATGTCAGATATATTGGGCCAGAAGGCTGAAGATGATGATCCAACACTATAGTGTATGCAAGTTCTTAAGCCACCTCCTCCTGCTGCTGTTCCTTCCTCTTCCATTTCTCTTCTTGCCCCTCCCTCCTCTCTTTCTCTGTCTCTGGAACAGCATCTAGTGCTCTTCCAACCACAGATTGTTTGGGCAGAGGTTTAGTCTCTGAAGACTATCCAGACTACCTCTTCTGACCAAGCATCTGAGGCTGGGAAGCTTGTCTGTCTGCTGCTTTGTCTCAGCATGGCCTGGCACGGTGAAAGCATTCATTGCCAGGGATGCCTGGATGTCAGGGATGTTTAAGTGGACCCTTGTTCATTGAATTGTAAATATGTTCACTTCTCCGATACCAGATATAGTGTTTTCCTCCTTAAAGAGGCCCAGAGCTCTCCACCATCTCTTGTACCTGTACTATGAACCATGTTCTTTCAACCAACTTTTACTTTCCCATGACACTAGTTGTATGTGCTGTTTTCTTCACTATTCTTTGGTCACAATACTGTGTTCCTCTTTGTCAGAGCAGCAATAGGACTACATGGAGGACTAGGGTTAATGCTGATGGAGATATCAGAACACCAGCTGAGATTAGCTTTCACAATGGTCTCATCATGTCCTAGTTTCCATTTTTGAATAGACAGTAGAGACATATGTTTTAGGAATATTATAAACTCTGATTTATCATTTATATGGAAATCTTTCATGGAATAATATATTTATCTATACATTGTTTTACATTTTATTCATCAATTAAAAGATATTTTTGAGTATCAACACCTAAGAATACCAAAATAAAACAATGATAAAGAAGATAGGCCTTCCCTGTTTCTTCAGCATCACAAGTCTGGTTGGGCTGGGGTGTTCTGACAGAATTTCCAGGAGGAATTTTTGGTAGGAACACATGGCAATGATTTGGATTTGGAGAGTCAAGGCCACCTTTGGGGAAGAAACACTATTTCAGTAAGAAACTTGGGAATGAGCTGGAGCTGGGCGATGAGCCAGCATCTAATGCAACGTGACTAATTCTAGGCGTAGTCAACACTAGGATAAAGGCAGAAGGAAAGATATGGGAAGACAGAGGCAATGTTGAGTATAGAAGAATACAAAGAGTACCTCTCTCTCTCTCTCTCTCTCTTTCTCTCTCTCTCTCTCTCTCTCTCTCTCTCTCTCTCTCTCTGTGTGTGTGTGTGTGTGTGTGTGTGTGTGTGTGTGTGAATTATGAGTTGGCAACTAGATGAGACAAATGGACTAAGAGGTCATTTGACCTCTTTGAAATAGTCCAACCAAGATATTTAGTCATCTAGTTTTTAGCATTGAGCAACTGGGTGGATGGTAGTGTAAACCACTAGAGGCAGTTTCTGGGTAGGTAGGTATCACTTCTTCAGTACTGTCTGAGTCCTTGTCTGGCAGTCACTTCTCCTCAGGGTCCTTGCTTCAACATCACTGTTTTTTAAATTTTATTAATTTATTCAGATTACAACTCAATTGTTATCCCATCACTTGTATTCTTCCATTCCTCCCTTCCTCCCGCTTTCACCTTGTTCCCCTCCCCTAGGTCTAAGACTGAGGGGGACCTCCTCCCCTACTATATTGTCATAGGCTATCAAGTCTCATCTTAGTAGCCTACTTATTCTTTCTTTGAGTGCCACCAGGGCTCCCCACCAAGGGGCGGTGGTCAAATATGGAGCACCAGAGTTCATGTCAGAGTCAGTCCCCACTGTCCACATAACTGTGGAGAATGTCCTGATCATTGGCTAGATCAGAGTAGGGGTTTGATGCTTACTACATGCTTTGTCCTTGGTTAGTGCAATAGTTTGAGCAGACCCCCCTGGGCCCTGATCCACCTGTCACAATATTCTTCTTGTAGGTTTCTAAGACTCTCTGGGTCCTTCTATTTCCCCATCTCCTATATTTGTCTTACCTAGAGTCCCAGTGGGATGTCATCTATCCCAGTCTCCTAATAAGTGAAGACTTTCATGGGACATGCCTTTTGGGCTAGTGCCCACTTATAAGTGAGTATATACCATGTGAGTCTTTCTGTTTCTGGGTTAACTCACTCAGTATGATCATTTCTAATTCCATCCATTTGTCAAAAATTCGGGAATTCCTTGTTTTTAATAGCTGAGTAGTATTCCGTAGTGTAAATGTACCACAGTTTCTTTGTTCATTCTTCAACTGATGGACACAGAGGCTGTTTCCATGATCTGGCTATTATGAATAATGCTGCTATGAACATGGTTGAGCATATGTCCTTGTTGTGTGGTGGTGAATTTTCTGGGTATATTCCAAGGAGTGGAATAGCTGGGTCTTGAGGAAGCCCTATTCCCAGTTTTTGGAGAAAGTGCCAGATAGATTTCCAAAGTGATTGTACAAGTTTGTATTCCCACTAGCAATGAAGGAGTGTTCCTCTTTCTCCACATCCTGGCCAGCATGTGGTGTCACTTGAATTTTTGATCTTAGCCATTCTGATGGGTGTAAGATGGAATCTCAGAGTCATTTTGACTTGCATTTCTCTAATGACTAAAGACACTGAACATTTCTTTAAGTTTCAACATTACTCTTGATGCTCACTCCAGTGCCTTTTTGTTACACTTAGTTCCAGGCTTAGCACTTAATATTCTCCAAGAACAAATTTGGGTCTTCCAAAAATTCTTGGAACCTTCTCTTTTACTTCCATCAAGATTTTTAGGGGCTGGTGAGATGGCTCAACAGTTAAGGACACTGTCTGCTTTTCAAAGGACCCAGGTTCAATTCCTAGCACCCAAATGGCAGCTCATAACTGTCTGTAACTCTAGCTCCAGGGATTCTGACACTTTTAGACCAATGCACATAGAAGAAAAAAATTTTTTAAAAGATTGTTCTTTCTTCACCTGACCTCAGTATTTACCTGACCACACACATTCATTGGCTTGGTATGCCTTTATTTGTTATGATCTACCAGTTTCCATGGTACCATTAAAAATATTAAGTTCAGTAGGACAGGTGGTACAGTGGTTAAGGTGATGGCTGCTCAAATACTAAGTTAGACATGCTTATTTGCAAACTTATTTCCTGTATCGGTCTGGCAAGGACAACTATCAATTTTTGAGAAATTAGCATGTAGCATGATTTCTAGAATATACTAACCAAAGCAGTTAACCAGCTGAACAAATAAAATTAAAAGCTGTTATCTTTGAAAACTAATTACAAACTCTCTTTTCTCATGTCAGAACTTGATAAGCATTCAGCAATAATGAAATTAAATACATGACAACTTCAATAATGTGTAATTTTAGAAGTTACAGTTAACATTTTACAAGGAATTGGGGTGTGTCTGATCTGAAATGGTGATTGTGAGAAAAAGTCTGCCTTACAAGTAAGAATAATTGTGCAAGGACTTCATAGTATGTATTGTGACACTGTGGAATACAGTGACAACTGAAAATATTTTAAGGTTATATTTTTTCAGTATAGTTTTATATTTTCTCTTTGGGTTTTTCAGAATCATTTTTTTTAAGAAGACACTGCATTTGAGAGTCTAAACCCTCCTGTTTTATCTTAGCCATTTCCTGTATTCACTGTTAAATGATTCCTCTGATCTCAGAAACCACACCCAACTACAGATCTACAATTCTTTCAAAGTCTTGTTGAATTGTAGGAGCTTTGTTATCATTATTCCTGGGGAAATTTTGACTCTGTGTCACCTTATGTCATCCTTGCCCATAGCAAATTATATACACATTGTTCTGAAAAAGATCACACACAAAGCTTTCAGAGTAGACTCCGCTTGAGACTCTTTGATTTCATTTGGGAGTCTCCCACCAGGTCCCCAGAGCATGATAGGACATTGATAACTTGATCCTTTTACAGTATTCAATAGGTCTATATCAAGGACTGATTCAGACTAAATTTTCAGCAGGAAGTTTGCCAACTGAAAAGCTAGCTCTGTGGTTAACTTGCTTGTTGTACAAGCACAAGGAACCAAGTTTGGACTCTCAGCACCCCAGAAAAATCTGGACATTTCAGTACAAGCTGAGAACCCAAGTTCTGGGGCTACAGAGACAGGTGGATGCCAAAGACTCACTGGCCAGTCAGTCTCCCTGAAATAGCAAGCTCTACAATTGGAGAGAGACCTTGTCTCACAAACAAACAAAAGACATAATGAGCTATAGAGAACATTAACAGAAGTTAACCCCAAATATCCAAGACAAGTACACTCACATGCAAATGCAAATGTACTGTGCACACACACATACATGAGCATCCATTCACACACAAGTTGGCACAGGCACACATGGGTACACACACACATAGCTGAACACACCCACCGTTCAGCACAAACACATACATGGTTTTGTTCAACTTTGGTAGAAAATAATGAAATAATTTATTGGAAAAACAGCTTAATACATACTTAAATATCACTTCATGACAACTCCGATAATGTAAATATCCAAAGGGCAAGTACAACAGTTTGTTCATAGTTGAAATCATAATCCTAGCACAGCACAAAGACTGTGATAAGAAACATACTTTAGTATATTCTGAAATCACTCTTCTAATACTCCTACAGACCTAGTTGTTTTTTTTTTTATAGGCCCTCTTACATAGCTTCCTGTTATTTGGGCCTCAGGCCAGTTTCTGGAGAGTTTGATTATAGAGGTCATATTTTCTGAAATCGTGTTAGTTATGAAACTAGCACAGATGACAAGTGACAAGTCACGTCTATTTGTTACCTACATACCCCTTCTGTCTTGAGATGAGAGTTCTTTTTCAAAATGACAGATAAAATACTCCACGCTATGATTGGTGAGCACTTTAAATTTGCTTCAGTGGCATGTGCTTGGCGATGGCTCCCTATGCTGATATTTCATTCTATACACTGCAAAATTTGAAAACGAGGCTATAAAAATTGTGTCACGGGAATCAGGCAAGGAACCGGATCACTCACACAGTTCCTCAGCTAAGGAGGAACTTGCTCAGACCAACATTAAGAACATGAGGTCCCGTGAATCTTTTAGGTCTGATGTGCACAGGTACTCCCATGTCTGTAAGAAAATCAAAACCAAACCAAAACAACAACCATAACAACAACAACAAAACATTTGCCTATGAATTCACGTTAGCTCAAGTCTATATGCGTATTACACTCACATTCAGAGCTGCCTTGATGAGAGACTTGTTTCAGTTACGATGCCATTGTACCAGGTAGCATCATCAACACGAAGGTCCATAGTATGAAATCCATGTCCGAGGGTCTGAAACCACGTAAGCCCTATACATATGTTTTTTACATTACACTCTGATTAGAAATGCAAGGGGAAGGCTGAGGAACAAAATATGTACTCATCATGAGCCAGCTTGAGCAAAACTCTGCTATCTGCCCCACAGGAAATGTGAAGAAGTGGCCTGTCCTTGTACCCTCTGCAGACATTGCTCATCCGTGCAGTCAGCCCATTTACTAAACACTCGGCATGTGAAGACACCAAGCCCGAATGCATTCTTATTTGTGCCTATGAATAAAACATTATTTTTAAAATGTTAATGTTTGGGAGTAATGTGTAAAATTGGTAGCTATGTCCTTTTCTCTGCTTCTGACACAATGTTCTGTTTCACGTCAATTCGTTCAAGATTTTTAAACTCCAAGGCAAGCATTTTTTTCTCTGCACATTGTGTAATAGAAGGCATCCACACAAGAAAACCAGGGGCCTTGCCTTTGCTTGCAGCCTCTGTCATTTCTCCATTGCTTGCTCCCTGGGGTTTGTAATGTCCAGAGATGAACAATTCCTGGAGTACCCCTGGAAAAAGTGCATCCTTGTGGGTTGGAATGAGGTTGGCTTATCTTCTCTCACATAGAATGGAGTCCACTGCCTATCCCATAATATCCCTTCTAAAAAAAATTGCTACAATAGAATTCTTACTCTATACAATACATTCACTTAGATTGCGTAATTTGATGGGTTTACTATATCCACAGATAATGCCACCGTTACCATGGTTAATTTCAGAATATTTTTATCACATAAAAAAAAATCTATTCAGGCAGGCAGATCTCTGTGGGGCCAAGGCCAGCCTCATCTACATAGCAAGTTCCATACTAGCCACTTTTATAGTGATGCCCTGTCTCAAATAAAAAGAAAAAAAACCTGTCCCTTTAAGGATGAACCTTTCCCTCCTCCTTATTGGCTTTAAGAAATCAAGGAATTACATCCAACTCTATTGCTTTCCCCAGATTAGATGGTGTGTGGCCTCTGCAGAGAAGCTTCCTTTCCTAGCATTTTTTCAAGGCTTAGCCATTTTCTAATACAAATCAGGCCTTGATTCCTTCCCGTGAGTAAATAGTGCTCCATGGTATGAACATAGAATCATATTCTGTGTCCCTCTCATCGCAAGAAATATGGAAAGGTCTGGTATCAAAGTAGAAAAGTACACCTGAGACTGTTGTGAATGGTTTTGCTATAACAGTGTCTGTACAAGGCTGCATTGATATGTACCTCTCTGTACCTATTGGGTGAATGTCTAGATGTAAACTTACTAGTTCACATAGTGACTGTGTAAAATCATTCTACGTAAGGCCTAAAGTGTTGGTGGCATTTTGCACTTTAAGCTGCAGTGAATGTCAGCTCTGGGTTTCATATGCTCTCACAAACAGTTGCCATCCACTCATTTTAGCCATCTTACTGAGCATAGAGTAGAAATGCCCTGGGACTCACTGTATTCCTATGATGTTATCAGCTGCTTTCGTCTTCATCTTCCCAGAGTTATGTGTGTGTCTTCTTGGGGGTTTTCTCCTCCAATTCTTTGCCATTTTTCTCACTGGATTATTTCTTCTACCAATGTTTGGTTGTACATTTGCTTGTATATTGTGCATAACTCATTATGGGATACATGATGTCCCAATATTCTCTCCCTTTCTGTGGCTGATCCTTTTCCAATTTTGATCTTCTCTCTTGAGTCACAAATGGTTTTAATTTTGGTGAAACCTAAATTATATAGTTTTCTCACACCCTGATGTGTGTGTTATATTCATGAATTCACTACTAAGTACAGCCATGGTACCCTTCACTACCTCTCCTCTGCTAAATACCATCGTGGTACCCTTCACTACCTCTGGTTTGCAGTTTTGGATGCTGATTTTCATTGCCACCACCTCTTGATGCAAAGTTTTGCTTGTGAAGTTGAGTGGCCTTTCTCGTCAATCAGTAGGTGAGACTTCCGGTTTCTCTGCACATTCTTCATTTTCATCTACTCATAGCCATGTTGTCTCATTAGCTGGAGCATTGCAGACATTTTTGAAATCCAGAGGAAAGAATGCTTATATTTTGTTCTTTCAAATTGGGTTTTGCAGTTCTGAGTTGTAATTTAACGTAAATTTGAAATCATCTTGTCAATTTTTATTAAAATCTTCCTGAGATTTTCACCAGATGTTAATTGAATCTGGAAATCACTTTTAGATATTGCCATCTTGCCATTACTAAATCTTCTTATGCGTTCTTTTCTATTTTGTAATATGTCTTAAAGCCACCTTTTCAGGTTTCATTATTTAAGTTTTACACTTTTTGTTGAATATATTCTCAAACTGAATTTTTATTTTTGATTTCTGTATGTCTTAGGCCTTTTTCTTCATTATTATTCCTTCCTCTTTCTCACTGAGTGAATATTTTAATAATAATTTGACTTAATCAAGTATTCTGTTCAATTTTAAGGTATTTCACCCATGGGCTCATTACTTATTACAAGTCCACTACATCAGAATAAGCTTTAGATTTACAGTGACTCAGTTTCAGTAAGACAAAGTAAAATTCTCCTGTTTCTCCCTCTTCCCATTTTTCCTTGTACAGTGGTGCTAATGTTTTATATTCAAATTATATACATATTTCACACTTCTATTTTATGCTACAATTTTATTGATTTTGCTGAATATGAGGAAAGAAAGCAGAAACTAGATTGTTTGCAATATTTCTTATTTAACTTTATTATTTCTAGTTCATATTCATTCCTCCTAATGCACTTACTCTCTTAGTTTATTTCCCACCAAATCTGGGTTCCCATCAACCTCTTTATTGCTCTTGTTACAAATATAGGGCTTTTCTATGTGTTATAGACGCAATGCACATTTTATACAATTGTTTTTACCCCCTAAGATAGGAAATAAAATGTCCATGTGAACTATCATTTGTAACAATATAACCAGCAGTAATTTATTTTCCATGTGTATGTGAGGTATGATTTAGTATCTCAAGTTGTTTACCACATAAGATTTTTCCTGCTGTAATTTTTATGAAGTGGTTCAGTAGGTACAAAGAAATAATCTCTGTTTTGTGCGTCTGGAAATGCTATTGTTTCCCTTACCCTTTTGCACTATTTAAGTTTATATTTATTATCCCTACATTTTTAAAAAAAATTTGAGAACTTTATACAAGCACTGCTTCTACATCACTCCTACTCCTTAATGTTGTGTTCTTTGTTATTGCTTCAATTTATGTGTGTTTATATACACACATGCATATACATATATATCACATGTGTGTGCATGCATATGTATGTATGCACATGCATATATATATATACATACATATACATATATACACATAACTTTCTGAGTCCACTTAGCTTTGCTCACATCATCAAGGGATCACTACTTGGGATTGACAACCCTTATGGGAGTTCATCCCTAGAGAAAACTACTGTAGCCACTGACCACTGGTCATTCTTCATCTATGGGAAGAGGCATGTAGAATTTTCCCTCTCTACATTGGTATATCAATTGGTATTGTCGTTGTGCCAGTCTTGCTCAGGCAGCCATATTGGTAAGGGAACTCTCAACAGGGGTGTACTTCCCCCATCATGTCTAGAGAAACTAAGAGGTAAATGGGTCTCTGGTCCTTGCAATCTTTCTGCTTCTCTTTCACACTGTCCTCTGAGTGTTGGGCATGGGGGTTGCATTTCAGATGTATCCATTGGGCTTTAAAACCCCACAGTCACTTATTCTCTGCATTTGCAAGTATTTTTGAATCTATGTAAAAGTTTCTATATATTGCAAAAAATTTTTTTGGTGAGGTGTAAAAGTTATAGCTATATGTGGAAATAAAAATAAGCCTGTAGAATGTAGTTAGAAATTGTATTAGTTTACGAAAATTGCAGTAATGGGTCATCCTCTTGTGTTGGCTCTGTTTCTTAACAATTAAACTTTATTATACAACCCAACTGGCTTACACAAGAAGGAAAAAAGGTTAAAGGAACAAAAGAGTGAACCTTCTGGTATCTGTTCCACGTGATGAGTCCTTAGGTGTCTCTCTGGCCCGCGTGATAGTCCAGCCTGTTCGCTTTCTCCACACGCTCTCCCAAACCCCCGGCTGAATCTGTTGGTTTTTTCTTCCCCACCTGCCTGAGTCACATGGGAAGGGCGGTCTCCTTCTCCCGTTGAGGGTCCATTAGGAAAACAATAGCCCAGGTGGGGTTCCCAGGTCTGTTTCCTGAATTCTAGGCCCAGGATGGCTCCACTCAGTCTATCACAAAGTATTCATGGGGTGCCCCAAGGGTAAAGCCCGCCAAGACTGCTTCCACCTGTGACAAAGCTTAATTTTTCCCACACTCTTGGCTTCATGACTTCATTGGTCTTGTGTGGTAATTGGCCAGCCTTACAGTATCAGGCAAGAATTTCCCCTTGTTGGATGACCCTTAAGTTCAATGAGACAGCTGTTGGTTTCACTCAAGATAAAGGTGCCGCTATCACAGCACAGTGAATATTTTTGAGTCCTTGGTTTTGTTTTAGTTCAGTTTTTACAGTTGCAGAGGAGGGAAGGGACTAGTAATTGTTTTTCTTTCATGGCAATTTACATAGCACCTTCCAATACTATGAAAAGCCAGTCCCTAAGGAGAAGGCTTTCAGGACATTTCTACTCAATTCCTGCAAGCCCTATGTCTAAAGTATATGGTGTCTTCAGCAGTAAGCTCCTACCTTCAAGTCCTGGAGCATTTCAGTTTTTAACAGCTGATGCATATCAGGTGATTAGTGAGTAGCTCTCTTTGTCAAACAATTAAATGCAGTACTGCTTTGCCCAGGAGCTCTTGTTTCTGATGAGAAGTCAGTTGATAAGCCCATTGGTGGAATCGCTAGTGAGGAACCCCTTTTCTCTTACTTTTCCTGTATTTTCTTTCCGTGTCTTCCTCCAGCATTGTGTTATGCTGTTGATGCTTCTTGAGCTTCCTGAATGTTAAGGTAATGCTTTGTAAAAAGGGTGATTTTATCCTGATTATTTGAAGATGTTTTGTTTCTTTCCTAGCTACCTCTCCTCTTTCCATATTTTCTTTGTATCCATGTGTTTATGGCCCACATCTCTCTGAGACTTTGTTCAATTCTATCAATGCATCTTCACATTTGAAAATACCCTCCTTTTGCAAGGCCACGTTAAATGTGGAGCTTTTGGAGTGAACATTTCCTTTCAGATATTGTATTTTTGAATGCCAGAATTTTTCCATTTTACAATTTGGACCTATCTATAGCTTTTGTTTGATATGAATACTTACCACATCTTCTTAGTCTCTCTTTTATGCATATCTTCATTTTCCACAATAATTTTTATGTCTATTTTTGTGCATGCACACGCATGCATGCGTGTGTGTGTGTGTGTGTGTGTGTGTGTGTGTGTGTAACATCAGTTGTTTTCTTCATTCGCTCTTTAAATACTTTATTTTTTGAGACAGGTGTTTCAGTGAACCTGGAGCATAAACAAACAGATTTTATGTCTAAATATTTTAAAAGCTTAGTTTTAAATTTTTTAGATTGCAACTTAAACTACACAAATGTTAAGCATATTTCAGGGTTTGTTATAAGGGTGTAGGGAAAGCAGATGCTGCAGTACAGAAACAGCTCTCTCAGGTTGATCTTAGAGTGTCTGTTATTAACATTCACCCATTAACATTTAAAGATTTATGCATATGCTGATGAAGAATTAACCTCTGAATCTGTAATGTCAAATATTTTCCATAAGAAGCTTACAGATATGTGCTTGAAGAATTTGACTGTTTGCAATTCAAGGTGGCACTACTAATTTCCTCCTAAAAATGATTTTATTAACTTTACTTGCAGATGTATCAAGAATGCAAAAGTAGGACTTAACTATATTTCATGTGACGTATCCATAGAAACCTATGCCTGTGTATATATTGAATTTTATATATAAGAGCAGTATGGGGTATATGCCTTATATATTTATATGTATGAACATAATAAAGAAAATTTGAGAGACATCGGGGTTGGGGGTGTCAATGGAGGGGCTGGAAAGAGGATAAGGGAGGGTATATGATATAAATACTACGGAAATATGTGAAAGTTAAAAAATAAATTAAAAATAAAATAGATATTTTTTAAAAACCATTATGTCTACAAGTGAAAGAAATGTCCCACTGTCCAGTGCAACAATTCTTTTTGCATGAAGCTTTGAGATTGTAGGGAGTGTGACTGTCATTGCAAAGTCATATGTGTTTTCATGTGCTTAATCTCAGCACTGAAGTCAGACGTTTAGTTTCTACTACAGAGAGAACTTGAGGCAGCCTGGGCTACGTAAGTGATAGGTAACAAATCCTCCCTTTAGCTACATAAAATGTGTATGCCATTCATCACCATTCATATGTGCATTTTAAAATGCTCTTTTATGGATTCTCTTCAAAAATATAAGTTTGAATCAGTCATTATCTCTGAGAAAAACCAAATACATGAAGCAATTCCATGCCTAGCAAAAACTGGTTATAAAGGTTTAGTGAATATTTCTTGTTTCCACCATCACCTTTAAGAGTTAAGCGATACTTTGGGGGCAAATGTGCATCAACTTCTTTTATATATTTTTTTATTAATTTATGCATATTATATCTCAATTGTTATCCCATCCCTTGTATCCTCCCATTCCTCCCTCCCTCCCATTTTTCCCTTACTCTCCTCCCCTATGACTGTGACTGAGGGGGTACTCCTCCCCCTGTATATGCTCATAGGGTATCAAGTCTCTTCTTGGTAGCCTGTTATCCTTCTGAGTGCCACCAGGCCTCCCCATCGAGGGGATGTCAAATATCGGACACCAGAGTGCATCAACTTCTAAGTTAAGCTTTCCCCAGGTGGAGTGTGCTGACTTCCTCAGGCTGTGGGACAGGGTCAAGGTGTGCTGGCCTTAGACTGAGGCAGGGGGTACATTCTAGACTGGAGACTGCGCTGGAGGTTAATGAACAAGCTGCAGAAGCCAAGGAGGGGAAACTGAAGGCTGTGCTTAGTTCTTTGTTTTAATGTGTCAAATATTGGGAGAAACTTGAGTCAAAAGACTGGCCTTAATAAAGATATCAGTAAGCACATGGTGCGTAAGACAATCTGTAAAGGTCATCAGCATAGTCCAGCAACTGAGAAATGGAGTCTTAGGTGTGTGTGGAGGTACGTGCCTATCATCCCAGCACAGAGGAGACAGAAGGAGGAAAATAAAGTTAAGCAAACAGGAGCTAAATCTGAAGGAAATATTTTATTAGTAAGATTAGTAAGTAAATTTATGTGGCTGACACTGTGTGAAAACAAAGATCATTTGGGCTGAACAACACAGGGCATCATGAAGCCAGACAGACAGTGGCTACATAGTCGAGGAACACTGGAGTCATTCAGAAGCTGGCAGCATGTGTAATGGGAAGACTCTTGGTCAGGTGACGAATATTTCCATCTATAATGGGATATAAGGAAAAGATAGAAGATAAACTACATGAATGGTACACTGAGGAGGCTTTATCGATACATAACACAGCCTTCAAAATGAGGGTTGTATTGATACCACAGTGGAGAAGTCAATGTTGCCACGGACAGTGCAGACCTAGGAGTATTGGGTGCAGCCTGGGATCTAGGCATTGATGACAAACAGATCCCGAGAAAATGTGCATGAGTGGAAACCTCCACTGAATAGATAGGGTCTCACGCTAAGCAGGGAGCTTTCTCTGTCCTGCTGAATGAAAAGAGTGAGATATGCTTGGTGTGGAGTGACGGGTTTCAGAAGGCAGCCGGGATCAGTTTGGACAGATGCACAGTATGGTAGGATATTGAGAGATGTGCATGTCTGCAGTCTGGGTAGTGACTAGATTCAATCTGAAGTGAGGTATGAAAGCAAACCAACTTCATTCTCCAAAAGGAATTATTATGGAGTTTTAATTGTAATAAAACTTATGTCTTTTAAAGACCCATCTTTGTCATGATATGCCTCTTGATTTCTTTCATGATTCATACAAAAATCTGGCTAATTCTTTTTCTTTCTTCCATAGGGAAGACATTTTTTCATAAGGCTATAATCTTCCAATTTAGTTTGAAAAATTGTCCCCATATTGCCTGGTACATCAGAAGTCCTGAATAAGTGTTTTGTAACCATAGCAACCCATTTAAATTCTTATCTATTATCATAAGTGGGTAAGCAAAGACACTAACATGTGACATAGCTTATTGGACATTCTGTATGCATCATATACCCTTACTGAACCTCTTTGGTAGCATGCCATTAAAGTAGTAGCAACAGTAATCATTTCCACTTTATTTATTGAACACATAAAGAACATATGCATGGTAAGAACTATTCTAATGAATTTTATTATTAATGACAATTTATTGTATTCCCCAAGAAATTTACCTTGAGTTTTAGAACTATGTTGAGTCAAGGTTTAAAACATGCTGAGAAAAGGATACCACAAACCATCTGCATTCCATGGAAAGTAAATACTATAATGAGCTTAAGTGCTTAAGTGGATGTTCCTGGTTGCTCTAGTTAGGTCATTCACTAGTTACAAAACCAACTCCCTTTTCCTGATGTGGTAGTATAACTACATAAGGCCCCATTGATATAAGCTGAGCGTACATTACCTACTGGCTGCTTGGTGATCAAATACCTTCATTTTCCAGTTTAAAGATGTGTGTGGAAGGCTGGAGAGATCACTCTATGGTTAAGAGAACTTGCTACTCTTCCAGGGGACTTCAGTTCAGTTCCTAGCACCACATTTTGCTAACTCAAAACCACCTGTCACTTTAGCTCTAGGAGATCTAATGTTTTCTTCGGCTTCTACATGTGGCATGCACTCACACACATGCATGCATACACACACACACGCACACACACACACACACACCCCACATGTACATGCATGCACAGATGCAAATTTTAATTTTTAAGCTTTGAAAAGACATTGTAAGCCATATTTTCTAATATTTTCCCTGCAAACTAACCAATGCCATCGCTCACCTCACTAGGATGCAATGATATGCTGAAGCGCATTCCATCAGTGTCAACAATTAGCATAGAGTCTAAATTCTTCATAGCTTTTCTATTGGTTTCAAACATTTGTTTCAAGCAATTGTGGCCGAATTTCAAAATTCTGTTTGCTTGTTTAGGCCTTTTTGTTTGTTTGTTTGTTTGTTTGTTTGTTGAGACAGGATATTGCTTTGTTGTGTGGGATGGCCTGGTGCTTGCTGTGCAGCATAGGTTGGTATCCAATTCATAGTAATCCCTCAAAATTACTATGCTAAGTACTGGGGTGACAGACGTGTACCACCACAGGCGCTTTGTGCTTTATCCTTTGGCACAGTTGCATTACATAAGGCATATGTACCATGTGCCATGATTGTCCTCTGCCTTCCCCACAACACTTGTAGCTACGCGGTTAGGAGTTGTCTGTGAATCCAGGTAATTGGCTTGAACTGGCACGTGGTCTACATCATTACACTTTTTCATTGCCTCAGATTCTGCAGTCGCCGAAGAATACTTTCTGAACTTTGCTCCTTTAGAGTAAGTCTGATGCCTGTGACCACAGTGACTAAGAGAGAGTGGGTCTGCTCCACAGTGACGCTCTTCTATGACATCCTCAGGCCTGCTGTGTGTGTTTGGGCCATTTCCTCAGATGAGCTGGCTTTCTCTAAGGTGATCAAGAATTGATGAGACCTCAAACATCACTTTCAGGTCAATGTTTCATGCCTGGAGTGCCCCTCTAAAACTCTGCTGCTCTCAACTGCCCTGCAGGATAGTTGAAAGTGCTCCAGGCAGCTGAAAGGAAAGGCCTAATGGTAGCTAGTGTAATGTAAAGTGGGAAGGGTTCTACTATTTTATGTGTCAATTTTACTTTACTAGCAAATAGGGCTTTGTTTCCTTAAAATTAACCAATAATATCTTTCTTATAACAGTATTTTGACCCAGAAACTACAATGAGGTCTATTTAATTTTTTTGTTATTATTCACTTCAATTATCTTACACTTTTAATTATATTTTGAGAATTTCACACATAAATAATACTGTATTTGCATCATTTACACCCATTATTCTGCCTCCTCCAGTTTTTCCATGAACCCCTGAATTCCTCTCAAATTACTGACCTCTTCCTAGTTATGTTTGTTGCATATATAGACATATGTATATGTATATATGCTGAATTCACTTAGTGATGCTTTAACTTGGCCCCATATATGATTTCTCCACCTTGACTTATTGGTGAACATGCAATTATATGTCAAAACATATAGAACAAAACAACCCGCCTGGAATTGGATTACCTATGGAAGATTCAGTGCCTACACCCTCCATAAAAGGAAGATGGATTCTCCAGCTTTTTATCTATGCTTAGGGTCGGGTTAGGGATAGGGTTAGAGTTAGGGTTCCATTGAATTTGTATCCTCCCTAGCACCAGGTGATGTCTGCTTTGTTTATTGGTTTTAGCCATACTTACAAATGTGTGGGGGTATTTTTAACTTGATTTTCTTAACAACTAAAGAATTTTTTACATTAACATAGCATCTTTTTCTATTTAACCTTAAAAATGTCTGCTGGCAAATTTTGTTGAGTTCAATCTTGCTATTCTTCATGTTCTCCCGCTCTCAAAAGTTAAGACTAAACATATAAACAAACAAAAAAGCTGGTGAGACAAATTTCCATCATACTTTTCCAAGATATATGTTTGTTCCTCAAAAGCAGATTTTGTGTTATCTTTCATTAGTTTTATTTGCCTTAATTAAAATAGGGATGTGAGGAAGGATGGGGCTATGACCAGGATGTAAAGTGAATACATAAATAATTTTTTAATGTATGGAAAAAAAGTTGTGAAAGTAATTCTACATTCTTCAAGATATTTAAGTAATTATATTTTAAAATATGTTAGAATATTTCAAATGGATCAGAATACTAGTTTAAATGCAAAATATAAACTAAAGCTATGGGACAATTTAAAGAATTATGTAAGCTTTATATGAGCCACTGGATACTGTTACATTAGGGGATAGATAAGATTTTAAGGTGAACTTTAGGGGATCCAAAACAGCATTCTCAGCAATTCATGAGCCATAGCCAAAGAGTAGTATATGTAACCTAGGATCTTTGTGAAGAAAGTTTATTTCAGAGAAACAGGATTCACTATAGCTATAAACTGCGATAGGATTGCAATTATACAAAAATCAGTTTCCTTAAAAAATTTTCATGTTATAATACAATCACACTGAAGAAATGATACTCAATTTTATTCTTCTGATGAAAACTGTCTTTTAATTTAACATTTAAGGCATCTGTGTCACATAAAAATAAATAGTAATTAATTATAAGCTAGGTTATTAGTAAAATGCTGTTTGGTATGTCCTGATTTATATACCTTTACGTTGTACACTAACTTTAAAAAGTTACTCTTACTTAAAAGGAAACATGCTGTTTAATTTTTCCAAAATATTAAAATTCTTTAAATCAATATGTCAAATACCTATAGTTCATTTTAATTCAATCCAATAAATATTAAAGAAAATAATATTTACAAGGGATATATAAATATATACAAGTTAGTATATTTTCATCTCATTGCTTATATATGGCTTTATTTATTTTTATTATAGCTTAAGAATAAGGAGTGGGGGGGGCTGTCTCTGACTCTTTTGCCTGCTTTTGGGACCCTTTTCCTTCTACTGGGTTGCCTTGCCCAACTTTAATATGAGGTGAAGGGCCTAGTCTCACTGCAACTTGATATGCCATGTTTGCTTGATATCTTTGGGTGGCCTACCCTTTTCTAAAGTGAAATGGAGAAAAAGTAGATCTGGTGGAGAGGTTAAGTAGGAGGGGAGGGATTGGGAGGAGAAAAAGGAGAAATGCTGAAGTTGAGATGTAATGTATGAGATGCATAAAAAATAAACTCAAGTTTATTCTAATAGTTGGCACATTCTGTAAAGACAAGTGGTTATTTGTTCAAATGTGTAAAGCCAATTCCAATGATTATTTTTTCATCAACACAACAATATCCTGATTCCTTCATCTATAAAATGGAAGTGGCTGATACCTACTGGCTGTTTGATGCCTAAGAGGAGTCCTGCGTTCATGAGACCATCTCTTTGGAGGAACCAAAGAAGCTATAACTCCATCATAATAATCTCTTTCTGTCTACTTCACAGCTCCTTTAATAGACACACACACACACACACACACACACACACACACACACACACACACA
>OU015744.1:61287982-61314935 GCA_907169655.1 Acomys percivali
ACACACACACACACACACACACACACACACACACACACACACACACAACCCACATTAGGATTAGAATCTCATCTCCAATCCACGCACATAAATTTATTGCTATAAAACAAATACTTGTATTGTATCTCACTCAACATTATGCTATCTGGTCTGCATCCCTAAAATGAACATATTGAGACAGGGCCATGCCATGAATACCAGGTGGGGAAAGATGCCCAGAGACCTACCTGCTGCTGCACAGCATAGACAGACTGTAGACACACAGAGGCCTTCTTTCCTTACACCATGCTTGCCTCCACGCCACATGGTGCAGGACGGTAATAATGGCCATAGACCTACCTACTGTCATGCCATGTGGGTGGGCTATAGACACCTAGAGACCATTTGTCTGTACACTACACAGCATAGGCAGGGGTCACCTAGAAGCTTGGCAGCCGAGTGGCCAACCTGCAGCAGGAACAACTACATTGTACAAGTAGGTGGTGGAAGGGTGGGGGAGAAGGAGGGGCACAACAGTTTAAGCATAATGAGGAGAGACGGAACTGTAGATACAAGGATGAAGAGGAATAGCCTCTTGTCAGCAGCCAGTCCCACCACCTGATATTATGGTGAAGTTCCATACCATAATACTGCGGAGGACCATGTCTGGGTTCCTGGCCATGCAATGGCAATAGTCAGTATCAATGTCCACGGCTGATATTACCAACAGACCATGGGGACATCCTTGTTCTGTGCAGCTGCCTGGGACTAAGTAGATTGCTGATTGGCTCAGGTGGTTCTTCAGTTTCAGAAGTTTTAAAGTAAACTTTACATTAAATATATATATATAATTGTATTATAATATACAAATTAATTATTTATAGTCCTCTTGCTAGTCATTAGCTTAGTCTTTAGTACTATTACTCTCTCTGGGAAATAACTCTCTAGTGGATTTTTTTTCATAAACACTTGGTCTTTAGATCTCGTAATAATCCTAACTGGTACATGCTATTATTGGCCTGCATTATTTTAATTGGCGGATAAAATGGTATCTATTTATCATGTGCAACATAATGTTTGATTGTTCTCAGTTTTTAAAGTGATGTCTGAGAAGTTGAATGAATCATCCAAGGTCCCACAGGTCACGCAAAACAGGCAAATAGAATTCAATCATCTTTGAACAAATGCTGACAGTGTGCAAAACCTTGAATCTATATCATTGGTAATTATGAAAAGTACAATGATGGTAATTTACCTTATATTGTGAAAATTGTCTTTTATCAATGTGCTTCATATTTTAAACACACTAGATCACTCTCTCCATGACCTGTGCTGTAGAAACTGCCACAGTTATTTGCACAACAAGAAACAGAGAAAGTGAAGAATTGTGATTTGAGTTATGTATTTAGCCTCAGTGCCCAAGCACTCACTATAATCTGATGCCTAGATTTGCCATAAATTATTTTAATTATGGAAAGCAAATGGAATTTGTTCTCATTTTTTTATTTTTATGATCAAAATATCTGACACAAACTAAGGGAAGAAGGCTTTATTTCAGTGCACTGTTTCAAATGACTCTGAACATATAGTTCAGTAATTTGACCTCATGTCCTTGAGAGAAACCAGATAGATAGTGGAGAAACTTCTTTACCTAATGATAACTGACAAGAAGCAGAGAAAAAGACAGGAAAAGAGCCAAAGACAAGACCCATCCCCAATGACCTCCTTCCTCTTGCTAGGTACTGCCTCCTAGAGTTTTCTGAACCTACTAAAATATCATTAGCTAAGAGCCAGACATTTAATACATACTCCTCTGAAGGACATTTCATATCCAATATATAACATATTAGAAATAAATTAGCCAATCATCCTAGTAAATATACTACAGTGTGATAACTCAATAACTTTACTATGTTTGAAACCAGAAAAAGATACATAAATATTGTGTCTTTACATACTGGATGCAAATCTTCTATAATAAAATGTAATCTAGTGATATAGTTGGTATCATTGGTAACATGTATTAGAGAAAGCTTTAAAAGTATAGACTTTTTCAGATTCATTCTCTTCTGAATATTGTAATTGAGGGCTCAAGAGTTTTTTGAAGAACGTTTTATTTTTTGAATTGTTACAAATTTGGTTTCGAGGTTGTCATTTGCCTTTTAAACATTATCCAAATACTTTATTCTTATTTATATGTTAATCTAAATACAAAAATACATCAAGGTGAAAGGTGTAGAAATTAAGGAATATAGAATAAAATCAATCACATCATGAAGAGAAATAGTGAAATGAGCAAATTGGCAGCATTTAACATTTATATAGATAAAATTTTGTATTTTAAAATGCATATATTTGCCTTAGGTGAATGTCATATTTGTAGCATCTACTGAACTTAGCATATGAAATATATTCTATGGTGTTAAGCTTTCATTTACAGCGTAGTTCTACATGGCTGCACAGAAGTTCATAGTAAATCAATCTGTGTCAGATGTTTCTCTGTCTGTTCTTCCCATTCATTCATTGATGTTACAATATCATAACGGAAATAAAGGGGCCAATTCTAGAGAACAAAATTCTCCAAACTCAATCTAAAATAGTAGAGCAGGCATAGGTCAATATACTTTGGCATTTGAACCATAATGTTTTCCCCCTAACTGTTAACATAGTTGGGTACAATGCATCCGATTATCATAGACTATTCATTGTACATCCATGATTCACTTATTTTCAAATATCAGTTCACTGTGTATGAATGAGTTGACTTCTGGGTTCTCTTATCTATTCTCTTGGATCTTTATAACTATATTTATGTCCTTCTGTTAGAGTTTTTGACTTTTTGGAAATTTGCCACATAGCCTGGATATCTTTCTGGTTTTTAATTTTCATTTCATTTTTACATTTAACTGTTCAAACATCCTTAGTTTTACATGGTCAAGTCATCCTTCTCCTTGTGAATGTTGTTGCCGTACACTACTGAGACATCAGCATTCTAGAATTAAATCTGAACGCATTTTCTTTACAGTTGTCTACAGCTCAATTACATCATTTAAATCATTTTCCATATTAAATATAATTGTATGCTAAAAATTGAGAGGTTATCTAAGCTTTACTGCTTTCTCTCTACATTTTCTATTCCTGTACATCAATTCTTATATCTAAAACATATCTGTACTTCATTGGCTTCTAGTTTTGTAATTTGTTTTTGCTGTTCTTGCAGATAACCTGGGCTTCCCCCTGAACCCAATATTCATATTAGGAGGTTCATACCCACCTGTACCTCCAGTTCCAGGTTTTCTGACACACTCTTCTGGTCTCTGTAAGAACCCTCACATGTTTGGCATACACATAAATAAAAATAAATCTTGAACAAAAACGATAACATTGTCAGTCTGGGCAGTTGTTCAGTGGTAAAAATCCCTAACTTCTCCTTCAGAGGAAATGGGATCAATTCCATTGCCTATACAATGGCTTATACTCATCTGTACTCCCAATTCCAGGAGATTTAACACACACTTCTAGCATCTGCAGATACCAGACATGCATATGATACAAAGACATATATGCAGGACAGTCACCCATATATAAAGTAATAATAATTTTAGTCTAAATAATATTGAAATCACAGATATTTTAAATTGAAATAAAATTTAAATATCATTTCTAACATGTGTATTTTTTTTTGTTTTATATCATGAAAATGAAACATTTGGCAATTGGCTATATGTCAAATTCTTTCAGTGGTAAATCTTTCATTGTACAAACATACAATGGCCAAATAGGGCAGTGACTCAAATCATATTAAAATTTTATATTACCCATTTAATTACTATATATATAAGGTACAAAGTGATATTTCAGTACTATAGAAAATATAGAATAACCAAATCTCTTCTTAGAAAAATGTGTGGTTTTCAAAATATCTCTTTGTGATGTGGCTCAGTGATTAAAACAAAACAAAAACATAAACATAAAATTTACACTCCTGACACTGTAAAGTGCATTATGTACATTCACATCATTATACCAAAAATCCCCAGAAACTTGCCATTTTATGGAGCTGAAAGTTTATTTCTGTAAGAACTCTCTATTGTCCTCCTGCCCCAGCACCTAGGACCCAGCTTTCTACGTCTATGACTACATTCCCTTTGGATTCTTCATGTAAGTGGAACCATCACACCGTGAGCCGTTTGGGTTGATTTGACTTACAGCCCATTTAGACAGAGATCTTATGGATGTGCGGGTTTGAACATGTCTTTTAGTCCTTGATTTTAATTCTTCTGTAACATATACCTTGGAACGGCATTTGCGAATTCTATAATTAACTGTTGGAGGATCTTTCCCCTTGTTTCCCATTGCTGCTGTACAATGGTTCCCAGGCTTCTGGCTTCTCTGTACATTGCCAGCATTTACCCTTGTTTGTCTTTGCTGTTTTCATAAGAGCTTTGCTAAAATGTTTGAGGTGAAATCTCATTGTGACTTCAGGGTTATCCTTTAGTATCTTCACTAGCCCTATGTATATTATCTTTGAACAATGTTTATTCAAGTCAATATTTTTTTAATCAAGTTAATTATTTTTCTCCTGAGGAGTTAAGGGAGTCATTTCTATATTTGTGCTGTGTTTTCCAAACTCAGAACATGCTTAAGTGGTTTTTACATTTTCTGCTCAATTTCTTATAGCTTAGTGTTTATAGTATTCAGTGCACTAGTCGTAGATGACTAATAACATTTAGCAGAAGAACACATTCATATTTATTAATCCATGGGGGAGGATAGAGAATCAAGCTTGAGATTCTCAGACAGAGAAATGCTTCAATTTGCATTGCCAGAAACCCCTAACAACTGTGTACTGATGAGGGCCCAAGGTCCCCAATGTCACTCATATGTCTAAAACTAGATATGTTTCATAATTTATAAAAGTAAACCCTAATTAATAAACAGAAACTATTGCCTTATAATAACTAATAAATGGACATTTTTATTATCTGTTTAAATATTTATTATCTGCTTTTATTCTTATGTAAATAAAATAAAGTGTCAGACTGCTGTACCCATGAAGAAAAGATGCTTCATGCTTTTGGGTATGCATTTTAACCATGACAGTGCAGGGACATTTTCCAGGGAATTTCTCAACACTGAGTAATCAAGGCGTTACATCTCAAAGATATTCACCTTCCCAGCTTTTAATGGTGAACATACGTTGGTCCTTCTGGCTCTACAACATGTAGGAAATGTAGAGAAGAAGCACAGAGATTAAAATGTTTACAGCCATGGTTTAGTATAGAACAATGTATATAAAATAAAAGATTGACTTTTTTTTTTACTATTGGGAAGATTCCTGATATTGTAAAAGAAAAAATACAGCTAAGAAAAGGAAATTATAGGATCCTGATTTTAGAGATTTCATAGTGTGCATCATACCAACAAATCAATAGTAAGGCAAAGACAGTTCCCAAGAAGCTAAGGAAGGGAAGTCAGTGCGTGTGGTCTCCATACCCACTTAAGGGCATGCGCTTTATGACCAAATGTCCTCCCACGAGGCTCAATTCCTTAAAGACTCCATGACCTTGAAGCAGTGCCAAGCACTCAGACAAAGCAAGTGTTTAAGACCTGCCCTTGGGGAAGCATATATGTCCATGTCACCTTTTCATTTTTTCATTCTTTTAAATCCTTCAAAGACATCTTTATCTTAATGTTTGTGTTTGTAGGACATAGATACAGAACTGATCTGAAAGCAGCTAGGACATCTAGCTACTAACTTTGTTCACCTCACTTTACATTAGAATAATAACATCTAACAGAGTCTCCCTATCTGATACCTGGCAGTTCCAGTTCAAATGGCAAACATAATTGCCACTGGCTCAATGACATGACTTTTTGAGGCACTAATCATTCCAGCAAGAAAACATGCACAAAGATTTATTTACAATTCTGTATAAAATACAAATATAGTGCTCTCCAAGATTGTAGCGAGCAGTGTGGACCATGTTTAGAAGGTCCAGGAAACAAGTCAGGGAAATGCACTGAATTCTTAACCAGGAACACCAAGCTCCCCACCCCACTATAGTGGGAGTACTCCACAGTTCAAGAGGAACAAAATACAGAAAGCCTGTGCACCCATGAACATGGGTGTAGCATGGACCATCTGGAGAGTGGACCATCACAGCAGTGGTGGCAGCTGAATTTGGCAGTCGGGAAGGACTGACAGGTAACCCATCAGCAGAGGTGATTAGCATAGTGACTGCTGAGATTTGTTGTGGGAGAGAGGACTCGGTGCATGATTTGGTCCCCAAGACCCAAACTGAACACAGGACAGGGTTGGGCCCCAAGACCCTGAGTGAGCTCAGCACTTGGTTTGGGCAGAGAGACCCTGACTGAACTAAACTCGCATGGATTGAGCCCAAGACCCTGGATGGACTCAGAGCAAACTGGACTAGGCATGTGGATTGGGCCCCGAGACGTGAACTGGACTCAGTGTGCTCACAGTTCGTGCCCCATGGTGCTAACTGGACCTTGCACGTAGTCTGGGTCGTGAAACGCTACCAGGAACCACAAACCAGGGGAGCATCAGAGCTCCAGGATTAGAGAAATCTTAGGAGACAGGGAGTAGAGCAGCCATTAGAACCCTTCCACCCGACCTGTGCCAGTCCCTGGAGAGCCCTGGCACGACGAGGGGGCTCAGAAGGCTGTGAGTGCTTTGGCCTGACTCAGTGCAAATTCTGAGACCCAGGGTGATTCCAGGACCTATGGTACAGGGGAGCTGGATCACTGGCTGTGAGAGACCCACATTATGGGGCTGGCCTCCTGCCATCCAGACCAGTGAAGCATCAGAGCTTCCAGCCTAGGGAAATCATGAGAAAACAGGTGAATCTATCCTCAGACTCTCTTCACCCAACAACAGAAGCTACCTCCCAAAAACAGGGATAGCAAGGTGACTAAAAACCAGCATAAAATCATACACAAAAAACTCCAAAACAATATGGCATCTTCAGATCCCAGGTATCCCAAAGGAAGCAACCCAGAGAACTCAAACACAACTGAAACACAAGAAAATGACCTCAAATTCTTAATAATGAGGATGATAATGGAGGATATAAATAAAATTCATAATCAAATGTAGGAAGACACAGCCAAACAGGTGGAAGACATAAAAGAGGCCTGTAGAGAGGCACTAGGAAAATACAAACAACCATATGAAATAAATAAATAAAACTGTGTAAGTTCAGAAGGCCTATAAAGAGGCAATGGAAGAAACTCAGGAATATACAATCAGATGAAAGAAATCAATAAAACAGTTCAATATCTGAAGATGAAAAGGGATACAATGATACACAGGCAGTAGAAAAATGGGAACTTGAGAGCACAGAGAGGAAGGTGACCAACACAGCGGCACGGTTTTCTAACAGAATCCAAGAGATGGAGGAATGAATCTCAGCTCTAGATCTTGAAGCAACCATTTAAAAAAATGCCAAATCTGGAAAATTCTTGATAGAAAACATCCAAGAAATCAAGGAAACCATGAAAAGAAGAAACCTGAGGATAATAAGCATTAAAGAAAGAGAAGGCACCAGACCCCAAGGCCAAGAAAATATTTTCAACAAAATCATAGAAGAAAACTTCCCCAATTTAAAGAAGGAGATGCTTATAAACATACAAGAGGCATACAGAACACCAAATAGAATAGACCAGAAAAGAAAAATTTCCCATCACATAATAAAAACACAAAATATACAGAACAAAGAAAATATTAAAAGCTGCAAGAGAAAAGGGCCAAGTAACATTTAATGGCAAACCTATCAGAATCACACCTGACTTCTATGCAGAGACCATAAAAGCCAGAAGGGCCTGGACAGAGGTCCTGCAAACCCTAAGAGACCATAGATGCCAAACCAAACTACTATACTCAAAGAAACTATCAGTAACCATTGACAGAGAAAATAAAATATTGCATAACAAAAACAAATTCAAAGAGTACATATCCACAAATCTGGCTTTACAGAAGTTACTACAAGGAAAACTCTGCCCCAAAAGGACAAGCTACAACCAAAACTACACAAGAAATAGATAACTAAACCATCGCAAAAACACAACCACACAAACTCTCCACTGGAACCAACATCAAAATTAAGGGTCTTAACAGTGACTGGTCATTAATATCTCTCAACATCAAAGGTCTAAATTCTCCAATAAAAAGACACAGACTAACAGAATGGATGCATAAACAAGATCCAACATTCTTCTGCATTCAAGAAACACATCTCAGACATAAGGGTAGACATTACCTCAGGGTAAAAGGATGGAAAAATATTCCAAGCAAATGGTCACAAGAAGCAAGCAGGCATAGCCATTTTAATATCGAACAAAATTAATCAAAAGGGATGAGGAAGGACACTTCATACTCATCAAAGGTAAAGTCAACCAAGATGACATCACAATTCTCAATATCTATGCTCCCAATACAAGGGCACATACATTTGTAAAAGACCTATTAATAAAGCTTAAAACACACATCGATCCCCACACAATAGTAGTGGGAGACTTCAACACCCCACTCTCACTGAAGGATAGGTTATTGAAACAGAAACAAAGTCGAGAAGTAATGACATTAACCAACGTCATGAGTCAAATGGATCTAAAGGATATCTACAGAACTTTTCATCCAAACAAAAAGGATTATACCATCTTCTCTGCACCCCATGGAACCGTCTCCAAAATTGATCATATAGTAGGTCACAAAGCAAGCCTTAACAGATACAAGATTGAAATAATACCTTGTATCATATCAGATGACCACGGTCTTAGGCTGCAATTCAACAACAACAGAAATAACAAAAAGCCCCCACACAATTGGAAACTAAACAACTCTCTGCTTAATGACACCTGGGTCAGGGAAGAAATTTAAAAAAAAAAATGAAAACTTTCTGAAATTCAATGAAAATGAAGGAACAACATACCCAAATTTGTGGGATACATTGAAAGCCATGCTAAGAGGAAAATTCATAGCACTAAGTGCCTTGATAAAGAAATTTGAAACAACCCACATAAGCAACTTAACCACAGAGCTGGAAGCCCTAGGTTAAAAAGAAGCAGAAACACCCAAGAGGAGTAGATATCTGGAAATAATCAAACTCAGGGCTGAAATCAATAAATTAGAAACAAAGAGAACAACCCAAAGAATCAACAAAACCAAGAGCTGGTTCTTTGAGAAAATCAACAGGATAGACAAACTGTTAGCAAAACTAACTAAAAGGCAGAGAGACAGTATCCAAATCAACACAATCAGAAATGAAAAGGGAGACATAACAAGAGACACTGAAGAAATACAAAGAATCATAAGATCCTACTTCGAAGGCATATATGACATAAAATTTGAAAATCTAAGGGAAATGGATGATTTTCTTGATCAAGCCCACTTGCTAAAATTGAGTCAAGAACAGATAAACAAACTACCTGTAAAAATATGTGCAATTAGACTCACATTAATTACCTTGCACAAAACTCAAGTCCAAGTGGATCAAAGACCTCAACATAAAACCAGAGACACTAAATTGGTTAGAAGAAAAGTGAGGAAGAGCCTGGAACACATTGGCACAGGAGACAACTTCCTGAACAGAACACTAATAGCCCAGTCCTTAAGGTCAACAATTAATGAATGGGACCTCATTGGAGTAGCAGTTCCTTATTTGGACTGGGTGCTGGGTATTTTCAAAGACATAAAGATGGAAGAGGCATGACATGTAAATGACCTTTGCCTGAAGTAACTCCTGGTCCGTGTGGAAAAGGGTCACTGTGAGAGTTAGTTTTCACTGTCACCTTGACACACCTGGGAAGACAAGGCCTTAAATAAGGGTTACCTCCATCATACCTTAGAGATGTCTATGAAGCTTTTTTGTTGGTTTAGTCATTGATGTAGCAGGGCCCACTGAGGACAGTGCTCTCCAAAGGCAGGTTGGCCTTTGATGTATAAGAATGTAGGCTGAGAGAGCGCCAGATAGATTTCTGAAGTGGCTGTACTAGTTTTCATTCCCACCAGCAATGACGGAGTGTTCCTCTTTCTCCACATCCTCACCACCATGTGCTGTCATTTGAGTTTTTGATCTTAGCCATTCTGAAGGGTGTAAGATTGAATCTCAGAGTTGTTTTGATTTGCACTTCCCTGATGACTAAGGATGTTGAGCATTTCTTTAAGTGTTTCTCAGCCATTTGATATTCCTCTGTTGAGAATTCTCTCTTTAATTCTGAGCCACATTTCTCAATTGGGTTATGTGGTTTGGTGGTGTTTAATTTCTTGAGTTCTTTATATATTTTGGATATTAGATCTTTGTCAGATGCAGGGATGGTGAAGATCTTTTCCCAGTCTGTAGGCTGTCCCATGAAAGTATTTACTTACCAGGAAAGTGGGACAGAGGGGACGACATAATATTGGAACTCTAGGTGAGAGAAGCATGGGAGAATGGAGAAATAGAAGGATCCAGAGGGTCCTAGAAACCTACAAGAAGAACATTATGATGGGCAGATCTGGGCCCAGGGGTCCTGCTCAAACTATGGCACCAGCCAAACACAATTCATGAAGTAAACTTCGAACCCCTCTCTAGATCTAGCCAATGGACAGGATATTCTCCACAGTTGAGTGGAGAGTGGTGTCTGACTTTTATATGAACTCTGGTGCCCCATATTTGACTATGTCCCCTGGATGGGGAGTTCTGGTGGCACTCAGAGGAAGGATAGCAGGCTACCAAGAAGAGACCTTATGAGCATAAACAGAGGGAGGAGGTCCCTCTCAGTCACAGTCAGGGGAGGGGAGTAAGGGGAAAATGGGAGGGAGGGAAGGAGAGGAATGAGAAGATACAAGGGATGGGATAACAATTGAGATGTAATAGGAATAAATTAATAAAAAATATTTTTTAGAAAAGGAATGTAGGCTAAGTAAGCCAGTAGGTGGTGTCCTCTGTGGTCTGTATTTCATTTCTGCCTCTAGAATCCTGCCATAAGCCTCTCAGCTTGGCTTTCCTTGATGATGGACTTTTAGCTTGAAAACTAAATAAATCTTTTCTTCCCAAGCTGCTTAGGGTTGTGGTATTTTTCATAGCAACAGAAAGCCATCTAAGCAGTCACATTGTTTATTTGCATAATGATCAACACTTTGACAAAGTTATACATCGCACATCATGGATCTGTGGATGTCAGGCTGTTAATTCTCATATTCTTCCTTACATACACATTTCTCACTATTTCCATTGGTTGTGTATCTCAGAACATACAGATCTCACTATGTCTCATAGTAAATATGAGGGCATTGTTGTCCCACTTGTTCTGGGCTTCCACTATAGTGGGAGCAAAGAGAACAAACTTCAACACAGTGGGAATGTTTCAGAGTCCAGACCTAGTAATATTATGACCGCAGAATAGCTTGCTGAAGACAAGTGCAAATGTGTGCACAGAAAGTATCAGCTGAGTGGAGCCAATCACGTTGGCAAAAGCAACAGACTGTAGCTAAGGTCATGATCTTTCCTTACTCACCGAAACCAACATTTTTATTGTGAGAAAACATCGTATTTCTCTTTTCTTGAATTTTGTAGTTCTTACTATATTTTGATTTTTTAAAATACCTTCATTTAGACCATCTATATTTATCTCTGGAGTAGTAACACAGTTATTGAAAGTAAAATTTCCAAGCCATGATGATTTTTTAAAAATCCATATTTTGGGCAAATCAAATTAGCGAAGTAAATGGCTGTCATATTTTGAGTTCGTTAGGGGCCTCTAATGATTGTTTACTGCATCATTCCATGAGGTCAGTCCAGTTTGTTCATGTACTCATTGTACAGAATGAAATAGTTCCGTAGAAGAAAGGCAAGTACTGGCAGATTTGGGTACCAGTATGAGAGGAGACTATCTTAGGTGCTGTGAAGAGAGAAAGAGAGAGTAAATCTTGTCTCTCTTGGTCTGGTCTGAAGGAAAAAGAGAATTGAGATATTCAATGGGCTTTGCTGGAGTTCACAGTTTCAACGTTGAAGCCAACTGAATATGAGATCTCTGAATACACTAAATGTAATCTGAATTGCCACAATTGAATGACCCTTTACAAGGAGAGGCAAGAATTTCCATTCCAGAAATAGAATTCTGAGCTCTCAGAGATTCAGTTTGATGCCATCATGCTACACAGTTCATCAAACTTTAATGCTACTGTGTGTTTTCAGATCTGGAGGCTTGGGCTTTCTTTATCTTCAATGCCTAGTGCTGTGCTTCCTTCTCAGTTCCAAGCTCAATTAGCTGAATTGTTTGGTTCAGGCAAATGCATTATAACATTTTTCAAATCATGCACAGTACCTCCTAAAGTATATTATGCTTAATATATTTAAAGATAAACCTTTCAAACTTATTAAATATATCTTTTATTCCCTTAGGTAACTTCATCTTGCTAATAATTCAAACTGAAAATATGCCCACTTTTAATTTTTTCTATTTTTAAAACTTTTTTTAATTTATTTTTTTATTTTATTAATTTATTCTTGTTACATCTCTATGGTTATCCCATCCCTTGTATCCTCCCATTCTCCCCTCCCTCCCATTTTCCCCTTATTCCCCTCCCCTATGACTGTTCCTGAGAGAGATTACCTCCCCCTGTATATGCTCATAGGGTATCAAGTCTCTTCTTGGTGACCTGCTGTCCTTCCTCTGAGTGCCACTAAAACTTAATGCCTCCATTAAAGTGAGTGGTTTTGCATCAGTTTGTCTCTGCTAATGGTACAGTTATACTTTAGTGTAATCTTTGCACTACCTCATCATAGGTTATCATTGTCGAGAAATTAAAGGGACACTGACTTAAAAGACTCCCTATTGTAGAGGTCATTCAGATGAATTTTTCCTTGCTAACAGATTTGAGAGTTGTCTCTCTTTTTTTTTAATGCTATTATCTGTTTAAAAGGGCTGTTCCATGTGTGTGTTCAAATGATCATGTTTGAAATCCGTACTTTTAGAGCTGGCCTTACACTATTGGTTTCTGGAGAACTCTAGACTAAAATTCAAGTTTAAATAAGATATAAAAGGGGTTTTGAGTGAGTAGAGTGTGTGTGATGTCACATGGTGGAAGCGTCTAAAGCAGTGGTTCTTATTGTTGCTAATGCTGAAACCCTTTAATACAGTTCTTAGTGCTATGATTGACCCCAAACATAAAATTATTTTATTGCTATTTTATAATGCAACTTTGCTACTTTTTATAAATGAATTATAATATAAATATCTGATATGCAGGATATCTGATATGTAACCACTGTGTAAAGGTTGGTTAACCCCCAGAGGAGTTGCTACCCACAGGTAGAAAGCCACTGTCTAGGGCTTAATTTGAGGTACAGTTGAACTTGATGTATAGATCTTATAAGGATTCCTTCTGAGCCATGCTGCTCCACCAGCTTTTACTTACAGCCAGTCTCAGCTAAGCCCTCTTTTTATAAAGACTAAGTTGAAAATACATGCCTTTGAAAGGGAGATTTGGACCTGAAGTGTTGATAGTTTCCTCTCTTGCAATAGAAGCTCTTTCTAAAGGGCAAATTTATTGAGATAATAAAGAAATAATCTCTACCACAGGGCCTACAGTACCTTCAGATACCAAGATATGTGTTTGTGAAGTTGCTTCCATAATTGCTCATTTACATATGCCACTTTCTCTGTTTTTGTGACTTATTTTTATTCTAGAACTAAGCATTATCTCCTCTCCCCAACTCCCATGATCCCTGGCTCTGAAATATCTTTGGTTATTTCTGCCCTACCTGGGAGAACCATTAAGGCCTGGACTTGATTACTTTTCTATTACTTTTGACAATTTGTAGAGCCATAAGTGAACCATTAATAACCTGCATAATGCTTTGTGTTAGAGTTCTCAAAACAAATAAAGCTAGTAAGATTAGGAAAACAGAAAGGGAAGAGATGATACAGATAGATAGATGATAGATAGATAGATAGATAGATAGATAGATAGATAGATAGATAGATAGATGGGTAGCGGTGAGAGAGGATATGGGGATAGACAGATACATGAGTCAGTGAATTAGGGGAACCAAGAGGTTCCATATTCCTTCATCTGAAAGCCAAAAGCTAGGAAAGTCATTTGTAATGTTAGGCATGAGTTTAAAGATAGGTTAAAGCCTATGGCATTAGCCTCACTTTGCCTGCACTCAAGGTGACAGACACAGTGTGTAGGATTTTTCTTGCTTCTCTCCCTGTTTGTCCATTGTGTCTCCTAAAGCACCTGATGATGCTCACCTACTCTGGGGGAGGAAAACCTACTTTACTGAGTCCATCAATTCATATACTCTACATAAACCTCTCAGCAGACATACCTGTGCATCATGTTTATCAAGTATTCAACCACTTTATTACACACTTGACACATGAAATTAACCTTCAGATAAATGGGATCTATGTGGTATTCCTATTACCATCCTTATTTATTCAAACACTTTTTTTGTGTAATTTGAGTTTAAAATTTTTTTGTCTTTATTATATGTGTTTCTCTGTGTGTATGTCTATAATACACATGTGTGTTTGTGTGTGAATGTATGTGAATGTATATTTGTGTATGTGTAGTGTTTATGTGTCACCATGTGCGTATGAATGTCAGAAGACAGCTTGAAGGGGCTTGCTCTAGTTTTTCAACACATAGGTCCTGGGACTCAAACTCAGGTTGCCAGGACTGGCAGCAGGAACCATCATGTGGCAAACCTTTTTTCCAGTCCAAATTAAGTCATTTATGATAGCCATGTATAAATGTGTTAATGATGCTTCACCTGTGCCATTCAGTCATGCAGATACTAGAGCAGTGGGTAAAGTCCCAGGCATCATGTGACTATAGAACCTTAAATACCTCCAACCCACAGAGAGCATATATTACACATACTGCGTCTCATACATCCTGAGAGTAGGTTAACTGTAATATCTTAAACCAAATTTATAATCAGATATTAAAGGTGGACTGGGCTTCCTGTCACTTCCAAGAGGTGTTTTCCATAGAAGTTGGCATTGAGAAACACCATGCCTCATGGGTTATCTCCCATCTACTCTGTAGCAGTAAGTGGCCATTTCATGGTCACAGGGGGACAAAAAGGCCTGGAGTTAAGGTAATTCACAGACATACTGCTTGGATTCAAATCTTGATTTCATTTGATATTTATAAACACTGAGAAAGTTAGTTCACGCACACACGCACACACACACACACACACACACACACACACACACACACACATCATTTAGCTTATTGTAAGGCTTAGAATGATGCCTAAGACAAAAGCAATGCTCATTGTTAAACGGATGCTTGACAAAGGTTTATTGAGAGAAGAAATTATTCACATAGATATCGGGCAATTGTTTTCTTTCTATTGCCTCATGTTATTTTAAATTTTGTTTATTAATTGTGTGTTCTCTTGAATGTATTTTTACTCTTAAAATATGTCTCACTCCAAAAAAAATATCATCCAAAAGTTGAAAAATAGACATGTTACAATTTCCTTCAGTACCAGTATCTTAGGAGTAAAAACACAGTTTTTGAGTGATGATGGTGGCATCTTTTTTCTCTATTCAATTGAAACAGAAATAGATACAGCATAATAAATTATTCAATAACTTAAATGCATGCTCTATGTGGAAGTTGTACAGCAGGTAATAATGCTGCTCACGGAGGGTCTAAATCACAGGCCACTATTGTAGAAGGAAATAGAAATAATATGCTGTTTCTCTAGGCAAAGAGGGTTTCTGAATGAATTCAGAATTTTTTCTTATTTTGTTTCAGTATTAATGTGTATGATACACAAAATAAAAGTATTTTCAAAGAGAGGAGAAGGAGGGGAGAGAATGTCTATTTGGGTGAAAACCTACTCTCTTTGCTTCAGGCAGAGCCATGTTTAACCAAGCACATACCATTGTCTTTATGAGACACTTTTGTTCAGCTTTTTGGAAGCTGTTTCTTTGTCTGAAGAGCTGGAATGATGGAGCCTCATTGGATCATACTCGTAAATACAAAGACAATCATTAGACAAATCATAAACTAATTTTTCTCTTTGTCGTCTACTTAATATTTTTACTATTTGTTTTAAGATGTCTCTGAAAATAATAAAAACAACTGCAGAATGGTCATCTTTAAATTCTCTTAGTAACTGCCTTAGTTACCAATTGCCTTTGGTAACTGCTGGTGTGAGTAGGCCCATATAACATAATCTGTTTTTGAGCTATTCAGTGTCCAGTTAGGCTCTTTATCACCACATACATGTAGATTTCTGTTGGAATCAGTTCTCCCAAACTAACTCTCAAATTAGTCAGCAGATACTAAGAAAAAATATGTGATTATGTATAAAAATTAAGTATCTTCAGGTTGAAAATGCTCCAAATCAGTTTACTTGATCTACAATTGTCCCATTTGCCAATGGAAACATATGCACTCTAACCAACAAATAGTCCTCTACAAAGGTCATCCATTGTTAATATGTGAGAATGAATTTTAAATATTTAATTATTCAGATTTTAAATTATTTATGTTAATCATGTGGCTTTAAATTTAGCCTGCCCTTAATGCGTGCTAAGGTACCAATAAATGTACCAGGAAGAAATTCACGCATTTTTGCTATATGCAAATCAGATGCTATTTTAAGCTGGTTTCATAGATAACTCACAAAACTGTTTTAAAGCATCATATTATTAATACACCTGTACCCAGTAATATTTTTATAGTCTTTACTGGGCACATTAATTAAATATCCTTATTCTTCAGCTTCCAGCATGTTTAAAGAAAATTAATATGGCCAGACTGGCTATGCACGGAAGTCATATCTACTTCCAACAGTATGACTCAATACTTCCATTGTCAATTAATCACAGACTGCTCCATTTATTAATATAAATATTGAGTAGAAACAGTAATTACTCTTGAAGTGCGAAGTTCAATAAAAGTTTTCTGCAGAGATGGAACTGTTCGGTACAGCTATAGACACTCTTGAAATGTTATTGGTGTGATGGAGGAAATGAATTCTTAAATCTATTTGAATTAACCTTGATTAAAAATTTATAGTGCCACAGATCTAGAGTTACCAAGCAATACACATGATTTTTTTTTTGACAAAAAGAACAAGTTGAAATGAAAACGAAATCATAAAAATGATGGTTTGGGAAGAGGACTAAAAAAAAGACGATGTCCCCTTTCTTTTCAGTCTCCAGCACACAGCTACTCCAGCTATGACTCTGGCAAAAATGAGAGTGTTGACCGAGGTGCCGAGGACCTGTCAGTCACCAGGGGAGATGAAGATGAAGATGAGCATGATGACCATGAGGATTCTGAGAAGGTGAACGAGACAGATGGTGTGGAGGCCGAGAGGCTGAAAGCTTTCAATGTGAGTCCCCCGTGTGGTGTGGCTATGTTCTGACCGCTTCACGTCCATGCTGTTGCTTGTTGCTCAATGTGAATATTTTAGAACCATGTTTGTTTAATTTTCAGAAGGATTTTAAAAGTACATGAAACACTCTTTGCCAAGCAGACACCAGAATGGCTGTGTTTTGTTTAGAGTTTTAAAGCCAAGTGGGTGCTGAGAACTGGAGTTGTGTTGTGTGAGTATGCATGTCCGCCTAGGTTGAAGGGGGCTCAGCTTAGTCCTCTGATGGTGATACCTGTCTGTCATCAGTTATTTCCTTTGCTTTCTTAGTTGTGCATGACAAAAAAAGTCAGCTGTTTGTTCTCAGAGATGAGTCCACTGTGCAGTGTGGCAATGTCTCAGTCCCATTAATCATTAAAAGCAAATGTAATGAGTGCTCAGCTGCCTGGTTCTACTGTTATTTTCTGATTTATTTTCATTCTTTTCTGTCTGTTGGTCTGTCTGATTTCTCCGCTCTCTTCCTATAATTTTCTCTCTCTCTCTATTTCTCTCTATCTCTCTCTATATATATACCTAATTCAACCATTTAGAAAATCTTTAAAAGAGTGTTTGCTTAAATTTTCTGGCTTTCCATTTGCAAAATTCTCCAGTGCATAAACCAGAAAAAATATTTTTCCTCTCAGTAATCAAGACAGGAAGCTAGGAAGAGAAGAGAGCAGTCCTCCAAACCCTTCTCCTCTGTCTCCCTCTTGCCAACAGATGTTTGTCAGGCTGTTTGTAGATGAAAACTTGGACCGAATGGTCCCAATCTCTAAGCAGCCCAAAGAAAAGATCCAGGCTATCATTGACTCATGCAGGCGACAATTCCCTGAGTATCAAGAGCGTGCCAGAAAACGTATCCGTACTTACCTCAAGTCCTGCAGGCGGATGAAAAGAAGTGGTTTTGAGATGGTGAGTTATAAATCGAACACAGCCCTAGATTCCATCCAAACCCCACATGTAAACCATGGCACTATTTTGTTTCCATCTTAGTGTCTTTATGTTTATTTTTCCATAATGTCAGGTCAAAGGGGTTTTCATTTGCTCGTGTTTATACCCCCTTTCTTTTTCATCTTCCCCAAGCATTTATTCCCTTTGTTTATATGATAAGGACTCTCTTGGGAGACCAGCACTCACAGAACCATGTAATAACATTTCATAGACAATAAGGATAATACGAGAAAAAAATCAGGGAGAAGCCAGTTGTCACACACGTCATCTGTATTTGTTTCCTTTCTGTCACTACTCAAGTGCATGTGAGGTTCATGAGTCCTGAAGGTGTAGTTGTTGCTTTTGGCATGTGAGAATGGCTATCTTTTGAATGTAAGGAAATGGGTTCATCTGCTGTCTAACACATAACAAGCCTTGAAACCTAAGACGGGCAATGAAAGTCCTTAGGTGGAATCTAAGGCCCGGTTGCCCTAGGTATATTAACCCTACATGGTGGATGAGGCTGTACACCTTCCTGTCCTGTTGCACTTTGTAGGGGATGAGTTTGCCTGACAGTGATTATTTGGGGGTAGAAACTAAACATTAAAATATTATGAATTTCTACTGTTCTTTTATCTACATAAATCCAACGAACATTGACAATGTATGCTTTATGATTTTTCCCATTTCTGACTATATGTTTGTGTGCTTCCAAAATGGTAGTCACTTTATTTCTTTCAGCAGTTATTGAAGCTCCAACCTAGGACTCTGCGTAGGGTGTGCTACTAGACACGTGCATGCTCTACCAGTGCGCTACGCCTCCTACTTTAGGGATATTTTTAAAACTTTCTAAATATTTTGTTTTCTCTCCTCGTGCCTGAAAAGGCTAAATAGAAGTCTAGATCTCTCATGCTTGAGCTTTGACCTGGTTGTTTTAGGGAGACGGGTCGAAGTTGCTAAAGATAAGAGAGGTTTCAACATATGGCTTTATGCTTTGAATTTCATGGAGGTAAAATTCTACTAAATGAATGACAGTATAAGAAATCCCATCTCTTATCAATGTTCATATTGCCTCTATTCTCAATTTTCATACTGCTCTCCAAAGTGGAAGTGCTCTTCCTGTGTTGTAGAGTTCATGCTGAGAGCCTATTTAGGGGTTCTGCACCCACTGCCTTCAGCTATCTGACTTGGGTAAGTTGCCTCTCCTGCCTGTGCTCAGCTTGCCCGCTACAGACCACAATCGCCCCCGTTTACAAGCTCTGTGAGAATTTCCATCTGCTAGCACAGACAGTGCTTCCTAAAAACCCTTGCAAGTCATTTCTGGCACAAAGTAAGCCTTCAAAGGACCTGAAATAAGAAAACATTATCATATATTATGAATTTGTCATCTGCAGAAAAGTTTCTGGCACTGTTTTCACTCATCAATTGCAGAGTCTTTCAAATACATATGCGGTTCTTCTGATATCTATGTTGAATTTAATAAGAAAATGGCAGGACTGAGTGACCAGATTTAATAACACAGGTAAAGTAATGTGAGGTAGAACAAGAGACTTGCTTGAAGAACACGAACCAGTTTCCCTCTTATAGACTGTCTAATTATTATGACTCACATAATAGGAGGCAGATAAGGGACAAAACTAACCTTACCTCAAAGGCCCGATTCTGACATCAGATTCCAGACCACTGAAAAGTTCATATAAATTCCAGTTTCTGGGCTGGAGAGGTGGCTCAGCCCCCAGAGACTAGGCTGACAAACAAAATTCCCATTCACAACAATGTATATTTTAGATTATACTAGACATATTTTACTGTTTTAATAAAAAAAGATAGATCACATATCAATATTATTTTGCTAGTATTTGAGACTACTCATCTTTCAATGTGATCTAGAAAGTCCATCCTCTAGTATGATTTATCTTATTTTCTCACGGTATGTAGTTTTATAGTAATCACTTTTTGAAGGGAAAGAAGCTATCATTGAACAGAATTTTCTTGAAATCTATCTCAGACACTTCATCATTTAAAAAATCACTGTCACTTTGTTAATTGCATATGTTCACTTTAGCATAGATGTTTATTTGCTGGAAATATCTGCTGTGTCTGGAAGAAAAAAGTAGATTAATAACAAAGTCAATACATTTTGCCAACTGAACTTAAACATGCTACCAAGAAATAATATTTAACCTTTAATATTTCCATCTATTCATTTGTTCATTTATTCAATGTATATCCTATAAATAACACTTCAATGGTAACAGCAAGAAATATCATACACATCTGGTTTGTTGTTATGGAGGAAAGAATACAATTTCTTGGTCATTATGAATCCTTGTGATGACCCCTCGTCTGACATGAAGTGCTCAAGTGCAAATGGGAGGGTCTGTTGTAACTACATGAAAAATGTAGATGAAAATGGATATTGTAACTTATGCAATATCCAGTAACTTTTGTCTTCTCTGTTACGTCATCCTCCTTAGCCTCCTTAGCAGTGAGAAACATACTTTCATGCCATGTTAGCAGTGAGAAACATACTTTCAATAGACACACTTGGATGTTCCTTTCACTTATTATACAGAGTCTCCTTACTATGGTGTTGTCAGTAGGATTGTGTTCCTTTTTAAGAAGTCATCTCTATACAACAAAAAGAAAGGAAGAAGAGGAGGAAGCATGGCTAATGCAGAGTAATTAAAACTAAATTAAATATGCCCTTTTGATTTGTAAATATTATATGACACCAGGGTTTTAAAACTCAAAGCACTAAAACAAAACAGTTTTTTCTGTCCTCATATTTTCTGAAGGAAGGTACAATGAAGCTCAGTCATTTTCAGAATGAGTATTTTTTTAAATGTCTCTTGTTCCCTAGGATATATTAAGTCAATTAGGAAAACAAGACATTTTGAGTAGATTTCTAAAAGGTAACTTTTCGGCTCGTTTTGTAGGAGATTATCTATTGATCAGTAGGCTTAGTTCTCCTACTTACTCGGGAACCTCAAGACCAGAAGGCCCCGTAAGGAGAGAGAAACCCAAAACTGCTGAATGAATTATATGCTTCCTGTTGATTTTATGAAATTGAAAGTGACATTCTTGCTTTGTGTTTTATTAAAACAATCATAATTGAGGACCTTAATACTCACGTTCCTTTTCTGCCGCTGTCTATATGAAGTCTGTTCCAGTTTAACATTCATGTCATTTTGTTGTCTATTGGAATTTAATAAGAGTTATGTTCATGACTATGGATGGCTAAACAATTATATACTCAAGCAATTGATGAATATGACTAACCCTATCCTAGCAGGCATTATGTGTCCTAATGAGGGACAAAGCTTAATGAGTCCCTTCCCTGCCCATGACAGTTTGTTGATGAACCTAATGTTGTGTAGATCTCTTGCTGGTACCTGTTGAGGCTTTGAGTTCTAGAGTCATATT
Source organism: Acomys percivali (assembly GCA_907169655.1). NCBI lineage: Eukaryota > Metazoa > Chordata > Mammalia > Rodentia > Muridae > Acomys > Acomys percivali. The sequence continues at coordinate 61,309,714 of OU015744.1, forward strand.
ATATCCAGAAGACTTCTTACACAGAACTCTTTCCCACACACTGTCCCTTACATTGTTTCAGCCACTCTTCTTCAATGTTCATTGAACCTTGGAGGGAGTGATATTGATGTCCCATTTGGGGTCATCCCACTTGATAGTTGCTCATTCTCAATATTTTCACCAACCATGAATCTATGCAGTAGCTGTCATGCAGTACAGAAGGAAGGGTAGCTGGCAAATCTCTAGGTGTAAACATAGATTTTAGGAGACTGACATATATTTAGTCGAGTTCATTGAATACATTCAACAAACATTAGGATATATACAAACATACACATATGTAGGTAAATTTTATTAGACTTATTCAGTGAACTTTGATTGCTATAGCTGAAAAGAAAATGTGTCATGCTCAGCATATTGTTTCTAACACGTGAATTAGATTCACTGCACAAAGATTATTTTCTACACATTTTTCTCCAAGCCTTTATCACCAAACTCAAACCATGGCATCTTAAACATTAGAAATAGAATGTTTAATGAAAAAGAAATCTAATGAGTTTGATCCAGTATACAGTCTCAAAGGACTGTAAAAACTCATTGAGTTAAGTAGACATTAAATTAAACCTTGGAAAATTATTGCATGTTAAATTGTTATTGATTCTACTGTGTGGCTTTGACCTCTTTAAGTTACTTCAGCAACTGCTCTTAAGAGCAACAGTTGGTTGTTCCAGTAAATAAATCAGTTTCTCTGAAGGGCTGTGGCCTTAAATTCAATAATACCTATAATAGAAACTGATAAATGCAACACAATCTAACTAAGACAAGGTTGGCTCCTATGAGGGTCCTCCTGTTTACTGCATAGAACTGTTTCTCTCTTCTGTTTCCTAGATTTGCACAGAGACCTCTGTCTCCTGCCAGCTCATGTTTATGTGTATTTCTGTAAAACTTGAATGAAAATATTTAGAAGAAATACAGTTAAAAAAGACTACTAATATAATATCCCTCTTCTATCCTCAATTTTGTCGTTATATTAATAATAATCCAAGTTAACTTAGATATCTGATTCAATAATCTCAGCTTCTCAAAATATTATACACTTCATTGTGTCTGAGACCACTTTTCCTTGTAAAAGTTTTTCCTATAATTTTTAATAAACTTTTGCTTAGGGTATTATCTACTGAATTACTAAATATACATTATAAAATGCCTTATTTTAAAAGTCTCTTAATTCATAGCACTAAGTGTCTTTATAAAGAAATTGGAAACATCCCATATAAGCAACTTAAGGACACAGCTGGAAGCCCTAGGGGAAAAAAAAAGAAGCAGAAACACCCACGAGGAGTAGATGTCTGGAAATAATCAAACTCAGGCTGAAATCAATAAATTAGAAACATAGAGAACAATTCACAGAATCAACAAAACCAGGAACTGGTTTTTTGAGAAAATCAACAAGGTAGACAAACCATTAGCGAAACTAACTAAAAGGTAGAGAGACCCTTTCCAAATCAATAAAATCAGAAATCAAAAGGGAGACATAACAGCAGACACTGAAGAAATACAAAGAATCATTAAGGTGGCATCTTAAAGACATATATGCCACAAAACTTGAAAATCTAAGGGAAATGGACAATTTTCTTGATCGATTCCACTTGCCAAAATTGAATCAAGAGCAGATAAACTAATTAAATAGTCCTATTTCTCCTACAGAAATAGAAGCAGTCGTTAATAGTCTCCCAACTAAAAAAAGAAGGCCAGAATCAGAGGGTGTCAGTGCAGAATTCTACCAGACTTTCAAAGAAGAGCTAATAATACTGATACTCTTCAAGCTACTCCAAAAGATAAATGGATGGAACTTTACCAAATTCATTCTATGAAGCCACAGACATGTTGATACCTAAACCCCATAAAGACCCAACAAAAAAGGAGAATTTCAGACCAATTTCTCTTATGAATGTTGATGCAAAATTACTCAATAAAATACTCGCAAACCAAATACAAGAACACATCAAAGATATCATTCACCATGACCAGGTAGGCTTAATTCCAGGCATGCAGGGATGGTTTAATGTATGGAAGTCCATCAATGTAATCCACCACATAAACAAACGGACAGAAAAAACCACACGATCAGATCATCTCCTTAGATGCAGAAAAAACATTTGACAAAATCCAACACCCATTCATGTTTACAGTTTTGGAGAGATCAGGGATACAAGGTATATACCTCAACATAATAAAGGCTATAAAGAACAAGCCAATAGCCAACATCAAATTAAATGGAGAGATACTCAAGAAATTCCTCTAAAATCGGGGACCAGGTAAGGCTGCCCACTTTCTCCATATCTCCTCAATATAGTTCTTGAACTTCTAGCCAGAACAAAAAAAAACAACAAAAGGAGATCAAGGGGATCCAAGTAGGAAAGCAGAAAGTCAAATTATCCCTATTTGTAGATGATATTATAGTGTACATAAGTGACCCCAAAAATTCCACCAGAGAACTCATACAGCTGATAAACATATTCAACAAAATGTTTGGATACAAAATTAACTCAAAAAAGTCAGTAGTCTTCCTATATACAAATGACAATCATGCAGAGGAAGAAATTAGGGAAACTACACTTTTCACGATAGCCTCAAGCAATATATAATATCTAGGAGTAACGCTAACAAAACAAGTGAAAGACTTGTTTGAAAAAAACTTCAAACCTCTGACATAAGAAATTGAAGACAACTTGAGAAGATGGAGGGATCTCCCTTGTTTGTGGATCAGGAGAATTAACATAGTAAAGATGGCCATTTTACCAAAAACAATTTACAGATTCAATGTGATCCCTATCAAAATACCTACAAAAATTTTAAAGACATTGAAAGATCAATTCTCAACTTCATATGGAAAAACAAAAAACAGAGAATAGCTAAAACAATCTTATACAATAAAAAATCCTCTGGAAGAATCGCCATACCTGGCCTCAAGCTGTACTATAGAGCAACAGTAATTAATACAGCATGGTACTGGCACAGCAATAGGCTGGTTGATCAATGGAATCGAATTGAAGACCCAGATATGAATATACACATGTATGGTCACTTGATTTTTGACAAAGAAGCCAAATCTATTCAATGGAAAAAGGATAGCATTTTCAACAAATGGTGCTGGTCTAACTGGATGTCTACGTGTAAAAAAATGCAACTGGACCCATATTTGTCACCATGCACAAAACTCAAGTCCAAGTGGATCAAAGACCTCAACATAAAACCAGAGACACTAAGTCAGTTAGAAGAAAAAGTGGGGAAGAACCTGGAACATATTGACACAGGAGACAATTTCCTGAACAGAACACCAACAACCCAGGCCTTAAAGTCAACAATTAATAAATGAGACCTCGTAAGGCTAAGAAGCATCTGTAAAGCAGGAGACACTGTCAACAGAACAAAGCGACAGCCTGCAGACTGGGAAAAGATATTTACCAACCCTACATCTGACAAAGGTCTCATATCCAAAATATATAAAGAACTCAGGAAATTAAATAGCATAAAACCAATTAACCCATTTAAGAAATGGGGCTCAGAACTAAACAGAGAATTCTCAACAGAGGAATATTGAATGGCTGAGAAACACTTAAAGAAATGTTCAATGCCTTTAATCATCAAAGAAATGCAAATCAAAATGACTCTGAGATTCTATCTTATACCCATGAGAATGGTTAAGATCAAAAACTCAAATGACAGCACATGCTGGCGAGGACGTGGAGAAAGGGGAACACTCCTTCATAGCTGAAAACTTGTACAACCACTTTGGAAATCTATCTTGTGCTTTCTCAGAAAACTGGGAAGAAGGCTTCCTCAAGACCCAGCTATTCTACTCCTTGGAATATACCCAGAAGATGCTCTACCACACAACAAAGACAAATGTTTAACCATGTTCATAGCAGCTTTATTCATAATAGCCAGAACCTGGAAATATCCTAAATGTTCAATATCCATTGAACAATGGATAAGGAAACTGTGGTATATTTATATCATGGAATGCTGCTCCGCTATTAAAAACAAGGAATTCCCAAAATTTGTGGACAAATGGATAGAACTAGAAATGATCATACTGAGTAAGTTAACTCAGAAGCAGAAAGACTCATGTGGTATATACTCACTTATAATTGGGCACTAGCCCAAAAGGCATGCCCCATGAAAGTCTTCATTTATCAGAAGATTAGGACAGTTGTGAGGACATCCTATTGAGACTCTAGGTAGGAGAAATATGGGAGAATGGGGAAATAGAAGGATCTAGATGGTCCTAGAAACCTACAAGAATAACATCATGATGGGTGGATCTGGGCCAAGGGGGTTCTGCTCAAGTTCTACCCCCACCAAGGACAATACAGGCAGTAAATATCAAACCTCTACTCTTATCTAGCCAATGGACAGGACATTCTTCACACTTATGTGGAGAGTGGAGACTGACTCTGACATGAACTCTGATGCCCCATATTTGATCGCTTCCCCTTGGTGGGGAGGCCTGGTGGCACTCAGGGAAAGAATAAGCAGGCTACTAAGATGAAACTTGATAGCCTATGATCATATACTGGGGGAGGAGGTACCCCTCAGTCATAGACCTAGGGGAGTGGAATAAAGTGAAAGCAGGAGGGAGGGAGGAACAGGAGGATACAAGTGATGGGATAACAATTGAGATGTAATCTGAATAAATTAATTAAAAATAAAATTAAATTTAAAAAAAGTCTTCTAGAGCAGTGGTTCTCAACCTGTGGTTTGAGACCCCTTCAGGGTCTGAAAAACTTTTTCATAGGGGTCACCTAAGACCATTAGAAAACACAAGTATTTACACTATGACTCAGAACAGTAACAAAATACAGTTGTGAAGTAGCAACAAAAATAATTTTATGGTTGGGGGTGTCACCACAATATGAGGAACTGAACTGTACTAAACGGTCACAGCGTTAAGACTTGATAGCCTATGACCATATAGCGGGGGAGGAGGTTCCCCTTGGTCTTAGACCTAGGGGAGGCGAATAGGGTGAAAATGGGAGGAAGGGAGGAATGGAAGGATACAAGAGATGGGATAACAATTGAGTTGTAATCTAAGTAGATTAATTAAACAAAAAGTTTCTATCTAATGCTTCCACATCAGAGAGAATAAAACAGGCATAATTATCAAAAAGAAGAAGGAGGAGGAGGAGAAGGAGAAGAAGAAGAAGAAGAAGAAGAAGAAGAAGAAGAAGAAGAAGAAG
>OU015744.1:61314945-61336863 GCA_907169655.1 Acomys percivali
AGAAGAAGAAGAAGAAGAAGAAGAAGAAGAAGAAGAAGAAGAAGAAGGTTGAGCACCACTCCCTTAGAAACTAATGTCAGAAGAATCACTTCCGAAGAGTTTGTGCCTTAGTCCTCACCACCAGGCCTCTTAGCCCAGTGTCTTTAGTTTTGTGCTCACTGTCAGAAAGTCTGAGCCAGAGTCTCACCAGGGTCTCAAGTGTCTTTGAGTCTGTGTCTCCTTATGTTTCCATAGTAGATATACCGACTTTACCATGAAAGTGAGACATCAATGTTCACAAGGTAAGGAAACGGTGACTCTAAAAACACCAGAAAGTAATGTTAAAGAAAAATTGGGTTTTGAGCAGTGACTTATATCCCTCTCTGGTGCTTCTCTCATATCACACAAAGTAAAACAAAGACCTTGTTTTCAGGCCCCTGGTTACACACCAAAGGCCTTTACTTTAAGCAGAGCGTACAGATATGTGTTAGAAGGTTAGGGAGAGGGCTGAGAGGGGAAAGGCCTACTCTCACAAGCCTGATGATGTGAATCTGAGCCCTAGAACCCAGGTAAAAAGCTAGATGTGGGCATGGGCATCTAATCCCAAAACCCCAACAGTCGGATGAGAGGGGAGGACAGCAGAGTGGCTGGACTTAAGTGCTTGGCCCTGTTGGTCCAGACTGTGCTGCTCAGTGGACTTAAGAGCCTGTGCCTCATCAAGGGGCAGGCAGAGAACTGACTCCTGCAGATGGCCCTGGGATCTTGACGTGTACATTATTGAGTGTGCACTTTGTTTGATTGCTCTCGTTCTCTCTCTCCCCACCACACAATTAATTAACTACTTAAAATGTCTTAAAGTGCCTCTTCTTAAGCTGAAAATTCTATCAACCATATCATTTACCCATGGGTTCTAAACAATATCTCTGTGGCATCTCTATACTTTTTACTATTTACATCATTTTTCATGCCTTTCTTTGTAACCAATTAGTTTAATGGAAGCTAATCAAAAAGCACACTTGGTCTGAATTTCCAGACTCTCATTTGCCTTCTTTCTCCCTTTGTAGTTCCCAACTCCTTTGCTGCAATCAGAGAATGCAACACACTGTTGCTGATCTTTGCTTGATCTGAGTAGTTTACTTATAATATTTCAACTTAATTGCACACTGAAATATGCCTCGTGTTTATTCTTACCTTATGATGTCAGAGCTCAACAGTCTGAGTTTCTGTCATTGAAGCTTTTATTAGTGTAGAGACATAAAATCTTATTGATTCTTCAGACAGCCAACGCGGGCAGATTAGAAGCTTCAGAAACAGACTAGGGAGATGGCTCAGACGGTAAAGTTGGCACCGTGCAAGCATAACGACCTGGGTTCACTATAGAATACATGAAAAAAAGGCCATTGGAGTGGTGTAAGCTTGTAATCCCAGCTCGAGGGAGATAGACATGTATATCCCTTGGGGTCACTTGTCTCCCAACTCAGTGACTTTGCCAACTTGGAGCTTTGAGAGTCTCTGCCTTAAGAGAAAAGTGGGCAGTGCCTCTGGTACCTGTAGACACATACACACACGCATGCCACGGAGCCATCTAAAAGATTTTGTGCACTCCCACCGTTGCTCGGAATGAACTACCCTGCTGCCCCTGTCTCCCTGCTCACCTGCATCCATAGGATATTGCTCTTCTAATGACGCCCACATTTTATATGTTCTATTTGTCCCAGATCCCAATAAAGTTTCAATCAGTTACACATGCTGCTGATCCATCTTGCCCTGTCAGTTTCTTCAGAAAGGCACAGCTCATAGACTACCCCACTCTCAACCTATTTCCACCAGCTGCTCAGATTCATACCATCCAGACTCTGGTCCTTACCACCCTGTACTGGATTGATTCTTACAAAGACCATGTGACTTGTTTGTACCAACTCCTAGCACTGTATTCCCTACATCAATCTCAAGTTCTTCAGTCTCCCAATTTCCTGATTTGCCTGTATTTGCTTTGGGGAGCTACCTTTTATGGTGTACGTGGTCATGGGCTGTATGCAACCCTGACCACCACTGCAAGCTTCTCTTGGTACACGGTGCTGTGTTCTACAGGAGAGCATCAGTCACCAGCAAAGGCTTGGTACTTCATCCAGACGTTGATCAGTTGCTGATCTAATACATAGGCAGCCATACTCTCTATGACTCACTTTCTCCACGGATTCTTTACCTACCATAACTCTACCTGCCCCTTAGTGGCTTACCTGTTTGCTAACATGGCTGTTGTCATTTTCATCACTGCCCAAACATTCAGAATGAGGTGCCCACCACTCACTAAATATGGCTTACTCCGTGGTATATTTTCTAAGGAGAGACTGCCCTTTTCTATCTTGTCTGCTATTGTTTAGTCTCAGCCCTTCATAGCTTCTGCCCATCTTCCTGAAGTCTTCTAGCTTACCTTCTTGCTTGCACCTTATGCAAGTCTCTGTCCCCGGGCTACCTAAACAGAAGCAGAGGCACTGTTATAGATGCCTGAAGATTTTTACCTCTTTGACTCCTTTCTAAAAAACCGAAGATAAAGCTAAAAGTTTCAGCTAAAAGCCAAAAGAAAAGTAAATGAGACCAGTGTGGTGGTGCAAACCTATAATGCCTTGCCCTCAGGAGGTGGGAGCAGGAGGCTTAGGGGTCCACATTCTTCCTCTCTGACAGAGTACAGCAGCCTGGTATCCATCAGACTTTATCTCAAAAACAAAACACAAAGTCCAAAGTACTTGATGCATGCAAAGGAGAAAGAATGTTTGCTACAGTTGTGTGTGTTACTACAGAAACATCTGAAGCCCTAAACTCATCTCTCTTGATGTCCCTGTAAACGCTTTGGATGCACTTGTGAATCAAGGCTGCTGCTTAAACTGGCTTTTCCTGCTCAGCCTCAGTCCTTCCAGGAACTCGGAGCTATGGAGATCCATTTTTAGGATCTCTGGTGTCTTTGTTCACTGAGTACATTCCTCAGTCTTGCCTCCATGCTATGCAGCTTCACCATCTCAGAACGTAGCCTAAACCCTATCTCTTAGAATATGGCTTCCTGAAGCAAGGAGACCAGAGTTGAGTAAAACACAGTTTACTATCCAGTTCCTAATCCGATCATATGATATTTCAGAGATTCAATTTTCTAAATGAGATGGTTCTTCACCCACTATTGTGATAATATTTGTAAACATTTGATGTATGATCTGGTAATTTTCTACCTTTTCGTCTAACACTTTCCAATTTTTATTTTCCTACCATACCTAGCATTAAAAAAATTAGTTGCTTCCCTTAATATTTAGTATTTTGGTCCATAGATTTTCTCAAGGATTATGGCTACTACTCTCTACCCATTATTTCCTAAGTGTAATTGAATTGAATAATAGTTATACAGTAAAAAAATATACCCAATTTACTTTCAAAATTATCATAGACTCACTTAGTTTAAGCATGATGCTAAATATTACAATATATCCTCACATATACCTCTCACCTTCCTATTCCAGACACAAATACTTACTAAAATATGGAAAATAAAATATCTATCCAAAAAGGAAAACAAATGCTAAAAGAGCATCAAAACTTAAAGCCACAGTTATAAACACTTCCTGGGGTAGGACAGCAGCCTGGAAGAAAAAGAGAACATTAAATATCAGGGCTGAAGACTGAATGATGATTCAGCTACAGGATATGTGAATTTAAGTTTGTAATCAGGGTGGACTATAGACTGGAAATTGTGTATAAACAGGAGACCCTGAGATGGCTACTGTTTCATTTAAGAGAAATAAGCCTCCATCTCCAACTTTCAGAAGTCACAGCAACAGGTATTATGTGCATTGAAATTGAAACCTTACCAGGTGGGTCAAATAGACTAGAAAAGTTAGTCAAGGAGAAAACTGATAGCTAGAATGTATGAATAGTAAAATTACCATCTTTTAAGAAAGTGAAGATGGAAGAAAAGAATATCACTTAAATAAAGATAGATTTATTTAGTAAATCAGAGAATAAATTAGAAAAAGGAACGGACAATATTCTAAGAGAAGATTATGACAAAGTGTCTGATTTGATCAAACCATGTAGTCTATAGCAGGGTGGGGAGGTGAGTAGTCAGCAGTAGAAATAATTCAATGGTGTACCCAATAATATCACAATAATTCAAGATGGAACAGAGACATTTTTACATTTACTAGGAAGAAACCGCTGTTCAAAAGCAAAAATCCATCAGACAACACTTGTCCATGTGATGTCAGAGGAGGCTCTTAAACTACTAAGAAAAACATGCTCCAAAGGGTTTTTTGTTTTTTAATCAAAACTCCTTTTAATTTACAAATTAATGATGAGTAAACTTGACATTCACTGTGGAGAGAAGGAAGATAACACAGAAGAAAACAACTCTAAAAAGTAAGCTTCTGCTCACAGGTCAAGGAGAAAAACAAACCTAGGAAGCAGTGGGCAGCACTGATGATAGTTAGGGTAGGAGCCCTGAGTGGATCTTTATTGTACATTTTACCAACCTGTCAGTTCTTCATCCTTGAACCTCACTTTCCTCACTGGATGAAATGAAACGATAGTGTTTATATTGACGGTAAAACCTGACATCATGAAATAACAGCTGTCAAAGCTCCTGCCTGGTGCACGTGAAGGGTGTGGTAGCATGTGTTCTAGAAATTTATGTTGAGTTCTGCTCTTCTAAATCTACTATGTGTCTCCCCTGGGTGAACTACTAAGATAGGACCAGATGTGTGCTCATCTGTGTAAATCACCCTTCTACGGCTGATCTCAACTCTCTTTTTTTCTGTGTATAAATTTAACTTTGTGGTGCATCTTCTATAATTGTATTGTATTGTATCTTATTGCTGTTACCTATATGCAGTTTTAGCTTCTGAAGAATTTGACTACTGTGCTTTTAAACTTGTTCATCTCTGTAGCATCCCCACTGTCTTAAAAGTGCAAGGACTTGTTCATGAAAGCTGACTAATTCCCATTCAACTGAATTCAAGATGTTGAGTGAAAGCATGAGTGAGTGAAAAAAATATCTAATAGTGTGTTGCTTTATCGTGGAAAGCATGTGTAAGTTAGGTGGCTTTTATTGTGTCTTCAGTGTCTTCCAAGCAAATTTCTAAAACATACTGCTAACTGAAAATCAAGAGTCATATATTTAAATATTGATATTTTTCCTCTAAAGATATTTACATGATATTTAATTTTAACTCTCCTTTGACTTTTGGCCCATCCAGTTTTATTTTTGTGTTCTTGGTAATTATTGTGAATAAGTAGTTAACAGTAGTGACTGTCTATGAGTAGAATTATCATACAGGAAATGGCAATGTGAAAAGATGTCGTGATCTACAATTATATATTATTATACATGGTAATAGATAACCATATGTTTGCAGAACTAGGTGATGTTTCTTAGTGAAGACTAAATGAAGGGTCAACTACTTAGAAATGATAGCACATTTTTGCTGTCTTACATCTCAGCCAGCTTTATTCTTGGTTCACATTAGCCAAACCATGCTGCTAAGAATGCAAGACACTCAGTTGCAGTTTATTTGTCAAAGATCATTATTCATAACCAATAATACTCAAAACCAATGTCAAGACAATTTTACTATTAATTTATAAGTTAAAGGTTTTATTTATATACATGGAGTGGCTCAGACCTGTCATCTTAGCATTGAGGAGGCCATGGGGGAAGGATTGTTGCAAGCCCGAGCTCAGGATCCTCTATAGTAAGGCAGTGTCTCAATACATGAAAAACAACAACAAAAATTAAACTTCCACTACAAGCTAAGATGCCAATTATTTTATATTCTACTTTAGTTTAAAATGTAGTTTTGAGCTCCTTTCAAATCAATCAAGGTCATTTTTTCTGGATAACGGTGATAGTTCTTCCCCACGGACCCATTGGCCACAGCTCCTCTTCTTTCCTTCTGTTCTCAGCTGGGTTCATCTGTAATAGGCTACCTGTCAGACAGCTCCTTTCTACCTCCGAAGGTTGTCCTTGGCAATTCCTACAGCTTGAAAACTAAGAGTAATCCTCAAACAGCAAGTCTCAAATCCCATGGAAGAACTTTGACTCACCTCACCTACCCAGATAATATACTCCCAACCAGTCACTGGCAACTAACAGATGAGCGCCCATAACTTCTTCGCCAAAATTCAAGCGGCCAGGTGAAATCAGTAGGGCTTTTTTTTTTTTTAATTCAAAACTAGATTAAGGACTTTTAGGACAGTCAAACCATTATTTAACCACATTCACAAGCCTTGGTTTAAAATCTTGAGTTACCATTGGTTCAGGATTCAAATAATGAGGCAGCAGACGGCCATGGTAGGGGAATGCAGTTCTGCTTACTGCCGTGGCACTTCCTCCCAGTGCGTGCATCCTGGGAAAAGCACAGAACGACAACCATTTTAATGTTTTAAAATGTTCACAGAAATTGGAAATAAGAAATACTAAATATCCATTTTGTCAAATAAGTTTAATTATGTTTGGAAAATATGTCTTAATATTCAGAATTTCTGGGGAAAAAATAAAAAGCTATTGCTGATGTTTTAAGATCCACGCTCTGGACATGGAACTAGCACAAGCTAAAATAGAAGACGTAGGCATTGCAATCATGCATGTTCCTTTCTGTGAATATGACACATCTCTAAATTCTAAATTTCACTCATTAAATATATTTGTTTAATAAATGAATATGATTATTGACTCTCCATACAAAGAACTCCTGAATACACTGTGGCGTGATGTCCTTATTTACTATTTAATTACTGCATTAGCTATTTTATCACTGTGACAAAATGCCTGATCAAATCAAGTTAGCACATAAATGATTTAATTCAGCTCAGAGTTCAAGGGGGTCCAGTCCTTTATGGCATGGTGTTTGTAGGGGCGTGAAGTGATTAGTCACATTACATCTGCAGTGATGAAGCTGAGAGGGATGAACGCTGGCATGCAGTTCTCTTCCTTCGTAGTGTGGAATCTCCTTCACTGACATGCCCAGGGTTCTCTTAGATGACTCTACTTCCAGTCAATCTGATAATCAAGACAGACAATGACGTTGACTGAACCTCAGTTTTGTAGTTTATAAAACTATAAAGAACGGTTCCTAGCAGACAGGCTCAGATGAAGTCACAGAAAGGCAACATAGCCAGCTGATTGCTGACAAACACCCTGCTCAGTCCAATACCATTGATAAGCCATCTCTACTGGTGTCTATAAGCCATAGAGCATGGCAAGTAAAAGGGTCCCTTAGGAGCTTAATTTTTTGACATAGCTGTCATGATTATGCCTTTATGTGTTGATCTACCACTTGGAGAAACAATGTATGTTTATATCAAACAAATAGCATGATTTCATGACTTTTAAGTAATCAGAATGAAGGGGGGAATGTTAATTCCAAGATGCTACCTTAATTTCCATCACTGAATCACTTGCAGATTCTACTTACACACTTGGTGGATGTCACAGCTGCTTCCCCCATGTGGTCTTGTCTAATAATTGATTGAGCTGCACTCACAAAACAGAGTCTGGAGAGCACTGTGGCATTAACCCATGAGTAGATTTATAGCCTTCACTTTTTGAAACTTTTTATAATTGTACAATATCCTAGATGTATGCCCAAATACCAGTGCATCTTTGAGTTGTTTAATGTGTAGTTTTAAAGTTAAAAATTGGCACCGTTTTTTTCATACATTTCCCCTGGTTCTGAAAAGGAAGAAACATGACTGTGGTGCCAACAGAAATCACATCTTAAGTTCCAATTAAAATGTGACTTTTTCAACTCCAAAGCTCTGTGTGACCATTTAGCCATCTGTTGGATGACACAACCCCACTGATTTGAACCTAGATAATTATGACTGTAGGAACAGTGCAGGGAAAAGTTCATCTTGGGTTGCAGTTGAGAATGACTGTTAATTATGAAGAGATAATTACTGAGAGCTTATCTCACATGCAGGGGGAGAAACATCAAATATCTGGTTTAGGTGTATATCACATGCGCGTGCACACACACACACACATGTATTTGTCTATATTTTAATAATTTCTTGAAATATTCTTTTAAGATGCATGTGCCACATATTATGTCTACTAAAATCACACTCAGCAGGAGAGGTGCTGTTCTTCCTAAATTCTTCCTTGGATTCTCTGTGTTTTGTTCTTGTCTCATTTGCTACGTGAAAGCATTTGTGTTTATGGCCAGTCCTAGCAACAAAGAAGAGCACCTTTAGCCCTTGATGCTGTGGGAATCTGACTAAAGCCCTTAGCATACTCTGAAGTTACTTCCTCAACTAGAACATCAAAACTGGAATCAGCCGTCAGCTGTTAAGACTGTTGACACAAAGGAGGGTTCAGCATACCATTGTGTTCACACTACATGATAGGGAATGTTTGAAAAGAACCCAGTGCCACAGATCCATTTTCTCATCTTCTTGATATGAATAACTGAACCAGTAAATAGATAAAAGACAAGCCATGAATGAAAACCAAGGGATGGTTTTCATCTTTGCTATCATATCATCAGATCATCAGGTGAAATATCATTGAACTATGTCCTGGACACCAGAACATTTACTATTGACCCACCAGTGGTAGAAGCAAAGAGCTTTGTAGAATTATTAGCTCATGTAGAATCTTCTGCACCTTCATTCCAGGCATGTGTCTGAGCCCAACTGTGTGGTATATGTGGAGTAATCGATTGGAAATTCTGGCTATTCCAACACTAAAAATGTGTGCCTCTAGATAGTGGTAGGACTTGATCTTTCGGAATTAATAGAGAAGTGTGAAGGATGGAATTAAAAGACTTGAAAATAAAGATGATAGAAAAACCCTAATATATACTTTGTTGCAAAAGAGAATGAACTTTGCTGTAATAATCCTTCTACCCATTTGTTTAGTTAAGCTCATTGTACTTCTAAAGTAAAAATAATAATTTGTTGTTATATAACTTACAATATGGCATTGTACATGCTTGAGTCCTGGTGAAGCTATATGCTTAATGGACCAGGGGGAGTCATGTCATTTCTCCAAACATCAGTTTGGTTTCTTCTGACATGAACTCTGGTTTTCTCTAAAGAATGAATAATGTAAGTACTTTTCTCGAAAAAAGTTTAGAAAATTAGACAATGAATCGAAACTTTTTGTATGATGTTATGAATATCCTAAACTACCAATAGGAATTAACTATTATTGAGTGTGATTCATCTGGAAAGTATATTCACATGGCACTGTATTCTGCTTAGAAATAAACATAGATTATATATTTGAGACTTAAGGAATTTTGTAAAAACATCTCAACACAGCAAATTTTACTGATTCACTTTGCCCTTCTGTCCAGTAAACCTGAATATTTTAGGGTTATAATACAAATTTGTAAAGGCTGACTTTCATTTGTTTGTTTTTGGGTCAGCACGTCAGTTTGCATTTAAGGAGTTTTATTCCTTTTTATCTCTTTGTCCATTAATTGCCTAGAAGTTATAATTAAGCAATACAATGTAAAAGAAAGAACAGAGAACTGGAATTGAGGAAGCCTAGCTTCTAAACATAGATCTGTTTGTCCCACGGCAAATTAAGTCTACCTGGCTTTCGGTTTCTTCAGACTTCTAGAGGAAATGAATTGTTCCTGTGACTTCCCTTCAGAGACTGTTTATAGTTGTCGCATTATGGTCCCAAAAGAAACTCAGAACAGCTCAATTTTCAAAATTGTATCTTGCAGCTATGGGCAGCACTGAATCCCGTGTTCTGCTTATCTCCCCACTTACTAAAAGAATGGTTTACTGCTTTTATTTTTGAAGTTAAACTTCTCCCAAGTATGAGGCCTTCAATTGTCAGATGATCTTAAAAGGATAATTTGTTCCACTCAGGCAGAACTCACCTCTTGTGCCTGAATCAACTTGTCACCCATGTGGGAACGACCCTCCAGTCCCCATGATTTATTCTAAAGAAAAGTGTGAATGTTTTTATGAAAACCCACTTTTACTCTTACAATAAAAACCACATCTCTGTTTTTAAAAATGAAAGAACAAGAAATAAAATTCTATGAAATAATTTTAGCTAAAAATGTTTTTTTCTTTTGCTTTCTATTCTTCTTGTTCAACAAACTTCTTGTCCAGCAAACTTTTACAATTAAAAAAAAAGCATTCTCAACATATATTTAAGAAACTCGAATGGTCATTAGTAAAATTCAATGGACTTATTAAATTGTATAACTTCTTATATCTAATTTGGAATGCAGATGCCTGACAAAGAGAAATACAAAGGTGACAAGAAGCAGGAATACGTATTCCTGTGCCCTATGTGACCATTGTTGATTGGGTTATGAAAAAGAAGTTGCTGATATATGATTTAGGTTGACAATTCCATTCCTGGAATCAGATGAGAATCTAATAATACAGATAGGCCTTTATGAACTCCTAACTCCCTTTTGAATAATACCACCTATAAATCAAATGATTTGTTTTCTTGTTTCATAATGGAATATGAAATAAGAGTTTATTTCCACTTCCACTGTAACTCTATCTCAGAGTAAGTTCCATAGAAAAGGACACAGATGGTGTTTCCATATGGTTTAGATTATAATTATTTACTAGGCAGTGGTCATTACTTAATGGGAATGATTTTATGCCTTAATGTGTGGTTGACTCTGGAGGAGATTTTATTTCCCATACTTGAAGTAGACACTGAAATGAAGCAGCCCAAGTTTTGACACGAACTTTCTTCTGGGTTCGCCTTGGTTGACCCTTATCTCTTTCCCAAGGCAAAAGCCCAGCATAATTTTTCTCAGAAATGCTTCTGACATGGTCTTCCTGTTTCAAGCACACTGTCTACTCTTTCTTTTGGAAGTAACTTTTGAACAATGTGGTGCTTTATAGTCAGATGTCTCGCCATCATTCCAGACATTTCACAGGGTCAGAGGAGAATAATAAGGCCACCATTCCTCTGACCCATGGATGTTCACCTGGAAGTGGAAACCACAAGGAAGCAGTTGAGAAGACTCACAAATTTCCCTCTCAGCTCATAGCACATCAGAGCCTGGTCTATTTCGACAACACAGAAATTCCCTCCTGTATGTGTTAGAACTGTAGACTGACCTAGAGTAAGCTTTGTGTTTCACTTTCCTAAAGCACATTCTATATGACAGAGTCACTAAATGAGACATATGCAACAAAGGCATGATCAAGTTTGCTAGTAAAGTGAAAGTGTGTGAATCATGTCAGGGACTTCTAATAAGTAATACCGATGTAAGTCTAATAAGGTCATTCACTGGGTGAATAACTCATGCTTAAGCCCAGTGTCATGAGTTCAAAGCCCTGAATCCATATTGGATGAGAAAACTAACTTCTGGAAGTGTTTTTTGACTCCGGCATTTTTCCTGGCATTCTTACTTATGCTTGACGTGCACAGAATATTTCTTATCTAAAAATAAACAAATAGCCATCTGCATTATGTGCCAAGGCTTGGAAATCCCTGAAGTAGCATGCTAAAATATATCCTTGACTTCCAGAATACTTAGATTTTTGCAATTTCACAATATTTTATTATTATCTCTCTGATTTAATTTTAATGTAGCTTTAAAATCTATCATTTGCTTATCGTAATTAAAAATGTGCTATATCATTAAGTATTTCATCTCTCAGTTAGATTGTTTTATATGTAATTGTGTGAAAAAAGAATGGAAAACTTTTCAATGATTAGAGTAAATGATCTGGAGAGTTGCCCACATTTTATAGTTAATTAGCTTAGTTGGGAGAGTAATTAATTTCTATGTAGCCTATACCGAAGACAGATTTACAACACGTCCCTATAAAATTATTAGTATAAACTTATACTGCATAAGTAAAGGAAAAGATGAATTTAAACACACAGGAAAATAATCTCACATATAATTCACAACTGTGGGTATACAGAAAACATTGTGTGGCTGACTGAGTTATTATCTTGTATTTAAACTGAACTGAGAAATGTTCCCAGTAGGTTAGCCATATGTATTTTTCACAAAATAGAACCTCAGTAAGCATTTACCTTATGATTATTGGGATATGGACATGGTGACAAGCACCCATGATTATATTACTCTGATAATGAGATGGGAGACAGAACAGGAGATACCATGGTAACTCCTGGACTAGCCAGTCTGTCATATAGTGAGAATGTAACAACAGACCCTTCTCAATCAAGGTGAATGGTGTGGACCAACATCTGAGGTGGTCTTGTGGCCTCCATGTATATCCTATGTAAGTTCACACACACACACACACACACACACACTCACACACACTTTAAAAAAAATAAAAGCAGATTAATTACCATGGTGTGGTGTCTGACAGCTTTTTTTGTTTGCTTGCTTGGTGACAGCCCTGTCTTTTGTTTTTGTTCTGTTATGTTGTGCATTGTCATGTCCATAAGAATATTAAAAGGCATGTTTTATTTGCAAACTATGGTCAGAAGCCTTGCCATTGCCTGTTCATACTCCAAGTTAATGACCCTGAAAAAGTACTTATGACAACAGAGGCACGGGGAAGGAATGATGGAGCTGTGTTAGCAGCTATAGCTCTAACCTCTAACTAGCTTTCATTTTTCATCTTTGAAATTTCCATTTCCTCTATTGAAATAGATTCTCCTGCACATGTTGATGGTCTCCTGAGCTCTTCTGACTTGTAGTCTGTTAATGATACTGTTAATAATTTCTTCATATTCTTTCTCTCTTCTTTTTTAGTCTCGACCCATTCCTTCCCACCTTACTTCAGCAGTTGCAGAGAGTATCTTGGCTTCCGCCTGTGAAAGCGAGAGTAGAAATGCTGCCAAGAGGATGCGTCTGGATAAACCACAGGTACTGAGGAGTGCCAAGGAGTGCACATTCGTGAATGGATCTAACACACAGAGTTCTGTTCTTATAAACTTGGATCTGAAAAATGCTATGCTCTGGTGATCCATGAATATCAAGCAAACAACCAAAAAAAAAAAAAAAAAAGTCTATGGTGAAAGGAGGCAATAGAGAAACTGAATTCAACTTCCTGCTAGTATTAATTTAATGGCTAATTAAGAGATTCTTGCTTACTGGTAGTCATTATTCAAATTTCCATTGTCATTTATGAGTGGGGCTCAATTGTGTTCATTCATAATGAAAATGAATCTTTCTTTAATGCTGTCTGGTCTGTACTGCTATATAATTCTAAAATGCTTGAGAGGGTTACTATACTACCAATGATAAAAGATTATTCCGATGGAAATCAGAGTAAAGAATCTCTGAAGATTAGAAAGTCATAGGAGAAGTCCTAATCTTAAGGATATCTGTGTCCTGGCTTTATTCTTCTTGTTAATTATCTATCTGTACAGTGTAACATGTGCGTTCTTGGTGCACTGTTCACTTGAGTGTCCCTTGGTGGCTCTTTTATTTCTAAGTCTTTCCTTCCTATCTACACAATAGACTTCATTCACTTCCTTCTCTGTCCCCCTCTGAATTTTCCACAGTGAATGATCTACACTGCAGTGTGTTACATTATATGCTTTTGATAAAGGCTTGCTTTATTCTGACTAATTAAATTTTACAAATAAAGAGGATACTTCATACTTGTTGCAAATGACATGAGTGCAGAGTAAATTGTTAGTTCAATGTTGTTTTTCTTATGAACAAAGCACAAATAAGTTTTCTTCTTCAAGATTGAAATAGCTTTTACATATTTCAGAATGTCATTATTTTACATATTTATTATTATTGTACTTATAATCCTGAATGATGCAAAGGATGAAACCTATAGTTAAACAAAATACAATATCAATGTTGGATTAAAACTATTTTAAAATTCCAATTTTGGATTTATTGATGGTGACATCAGTATATATTTATATGCCCATGTCATCAGCTTGGTCAACAATTTATCATCATTATAACGGTGCAATTCACCATAAGGTGGGATACCACACTTATACACACTGACATCTGGCATCTTCATTAGCCTGCACATTTTTAGAATAAATTCACTTCATTTTGATTACCATCTCTACCATAACTAATTAGACAGCTTTCAACAAGTGAGGCCAAGTCTATGTGCTTCAGTTTCCTCATGAGAAATAATCAATAGTAACAGCCCTAATTCTCCAGGTTGTATGAGAACCTTAAGAAGAGAGTTCATGTTTACATGCTCAGTATTGTTCTGGGAACAATTTAAGGTAAGCAGCAGCAAGGGCTGCCTAGAGGGCTGTCCTGTCAAGGTCCTTTGGCATTGTCTCAGCAGCACTGAACTACAAATGAGCACCCATAGTTGGATGTCTGATGTCGAAGTGTCTTGTCAGACACACTCCATTGGAGAAAATGTC
Organism: Acomys percivali; assembly: GCA_907169655.1. Classification (NCBI taxonomy): domain Eukaryota; kingdom Metazoa; phylum Chordata; class Mammalia; order Rodentia; family Muridae; genus Acomys; species Acomys percivali. The sequence goes on from OU015744.1 coordinate 61,329,245, forward strand.
TGAGTTCTAAACCCTAAAATATTAACATTCTAGAATTGAAAAGACTGTCCTACTTGTTGGATAGCCATGTGCCCCCACCTTCTGACTCTAGAATATGTTTTCACAGTATCAGGAATGTCCCTATTTGATGAAATGGGACAGATTTATGTGGTGTTATAATCTATGTTGTCATGTTACAGCATCCATCATGACAGGTGATACACTGGTATGTGTTCAAATCAATTCATTCTTCTTGGCCTAAGTTATAAAAGTAAAAAGAGAGATACCTAACTCATAAAGTCAATGGGTTCCTTAAGTTTTATGAAGGAAGACTATATATTATATCTCATATATTGCTAAGTGTATGCACCACATGCCTGATTAACTTGGGCAGTAGAAACATCCAACCTACTGTACTGGTCATCTCAGTCACTGTCTTAATTCCAGAAAGCTTTCAGTGTTGAAAGCCTTTAAGTCAGGCTAGTATTTGTTTCTAAAAGCACCAAAAAAAATAAAGAAAAACTACCAGCAATATTCAGAAATGAGATTTCCTACTGTTGTTCCTCAGACTAGGATGAACGAGTACCACTGATCTCTTGACTCTCCCATCAAACTTGCTCTTTTATTTTCTCTGTTTGCTCACACATCATGATTGTATCATGAAAAGTTGACCACTTTGGGATGGGATCATGTCCGACATCACGCCATGTAGGAACATTCTTTCCAAGTCCTACATGGATTCAAAGTCTCAAGATGGATGTAATATGTATGAACCCAATATTTTAAATTATACCCTATGGGCTAGGAAGATGGCTTGGAGAGTAAGTACTTGCCTTATAAGCCTTAGCATTTGGATTCAATCATTATAACCCACAAAGAAAACAATAGCAAAAACACTGGGTATGGTGCTAGGGAGGCATAGGTTAGCAGATTGCCGGTGCTCTCTTGCCAGATAGCCTATCCTATTTTGTGAGTTCCATGCTAGTGAGAGAGACTGCCTCAAAAGAAAATATAAGTAGCCTCAATGGAAATGTAAGTAGATAGCACTAGGAAACAATATCCAAGGTCGTCCTCTGATATCCCTCTTCATATACTCACAACCACTTGAAATTAAATGAATAAATTGTAATTTATAAGTTTTTGGAAACCAATTAGACAATTTACAAATGCCACAGCCCTAAAAAGTCGGTATTAATAAGCTCATAAACATAAAAAGGAGGTCCAGAAAAGTGCGAAGACTAGTGCATGGGTGAAACTGCATGAACAAATGAATCACCTACCCATTTAAACTATCTTAAAGAACATGTGAAGTCATTCTGTTGTCCTATAGCATCTTCTCATTGGTTATGTGCCCACAAGGAAACACCAAGGCCTGATTATGTACCTTGACTGTTAGTTCGGCATACATAGGTAGTATTTCAAAAATTCCTAAATGATTTATTCTTGCAAGCTCTGTAGATCTCATTTGAGATGCCACACAGAGATTTCTGCCACACGATTCTCCTTCCACCATGGCACTGAGAAATCACAGTAGTGTTGAATTCAAACATATTCCTGGTTATTTGGCTCTTGGTCTTGAGATCATGCTTTCTGTGTGTACCCTTTATCAGAAACAACAATTCTTAGACTCTACCCAAGATTTGGAGGTTTTTTATCAGCCTCCGGATGAAGTAAAGACATGAAATTTCAGAAACAAAAAGGTTAAAGTCTGTGTTTTTGATAAGCCCCATGCTGACCCTTTGCTGCCACTGGCTGGCCACCTGGTGAGCTATAATCATGTCCTACATAGTTTATGAAGCTTGATGAGTTAATTGGATTTTATGGAGCTGTTTGAGCCATGAACATGAAAGGTGTTATGGATGTGCTAAATTCTTTCTTTCAAATGTCCAGTTCGTATAAATCTAGAGAAAGCTGATTATTATGCAGCACAGGCCAGAAGCCAGCCAGTGGCAAGGACAGAAGCTGAGAGCTTCATCAGACATCAGAGTTCACAGAACTGGAGTGAGTCAGTGTGCCCACTAGGACACATGAAGGGCATCTGTTCCTGCACAGGAAAATCTGGAATTTGTGATCTAAATTTTCCCTCAGTTTGGGTTAAAAAAAAAAAAAAGGAGCAGTGCCAGATTTCAACTTAAAATTTTTTTCTTCTTTCTTTCATCATCCCAAAGTTTGTTGTCATCATTGTTGCTGTTTTGGTTGATTTGGGCTTTGTTTGTTTGTTTGTTTGTTTGTTTGTTTGTTACTGTCGTTTTCTTTTTTTCCTTTGACATAGTCTCTATCTTTAGCCCAGGTGGTCCCATTCCTTTGGCAAGGCACCGGATTATAGGCAAGTGCCACCACATATACCTTTAAGTGTCACCATTCCTTCTTCCAGTTACCTAGGTTACAGAACATTTAAAGAGACATGCCAGGGCAAAGAGGGAGAGAGCAGAAGTGGATCCTAGCTGGACATTCATTTTTTTAAATTTATTTATTCTTGTTACATCTCAATGGTTATCACATACCTTGTATCCTCCCATTCTTCCCTCCCTCCCAGTTTTTCCTTATTCCCCTTCCCTATGACTGTTCCTGAGGGGGATTACCTCCCCCTGTATATGCTCATAGGGTATCAAGTCTCTTCTTGGTAGCCTGCTGTCCTTCCTCTGAGTGCCACCAGGTCTCCTCCTCCAGGGGACATGGTCAAATGGACGTTCATTTCTTATTGATGGTACCTTTTTGCTCTTTTTGAGGACTGCCATCCACTTGATTCATATGCTTCATCAATGATTAACCTGAAGATTTTGGGAAGTGACAGGTTTTTTTTTTTTAATTTGTAGCTGCTCTTCTAGTTAGATTAGTTAATGGCTCCAGAGAAAAGTTCTAAAACAGAGCAGTAGGAAGCTTCCACAGCAGCGTTCTAGGGGCTGCTGTTCTTGAAGGATAAAGCAGGGGATGCTGGGAGATGGCTCCTTGTGCAGTTACTGGAGAAAGTGAGAAATCAGTCTTTGGTTCTGATGTAACGCCTTTGATTCTACTTAATAAAAAACAAATGGGAGGGTTTGACATGTCAGTTGCTTACTTGGATCTAATAAAAGGTGAGGGAACAAGGGAACAGAAGAATAAAATAATAAACAGTGATTTTCTTGCTAAGCTAAAAGAAAATAACATCAAAAGCAAACTAGTGACAGAAATCCTGCATGAGTATATTGGCTGAAGACTTAGGAATATCTAGAAAGCCCATAGTTCCTTGCTGTTATATTTTTAGTTTAACAGGGATGCATTCATTGACATCTGAATTTCTTCATGCTTGGTCCTTTGCTCTTCTAGGGCACTAGTGTGTCAGCCTGTTATTAGAAGGCATGCCATTATAGGTACAAGCATTGGACTTGCTGTATATATGAGGACAATCTTATTACATTTTATTTTTTCTTACACATATTTGAAAACTACCAAAAACACTGACAAAAATCCCCACCCCACTTTCCCTATGTATACATAGTGTGCATATAAGTATGTAAGTGTCGAGGCGTATATGTAGAGATCAAAGGACAACTTCATCTTCTATCCTGTCCGAGACACACTGTCTCTTTGATGTCCACCTCTGTGCATACCAGGCTAGGTGTCCTGTGAGATTTGGAAGATGCTCTTGTCTCGGCCTCCTATCATACTTTAAGAGTGTTGGATGTACAGACACATGCTATGAGTTCTAGGAGTCAAATCCCCATACTTCCAAGGATGCTGTTTTATCCACCGGTACCTTAGCTCCATGGAACAGTTTTTGAAATAGGAAGCCTTTTAAACATTACTCCAGTTTTATTTCCATAAGATTAGTATGTTTGAACATACATTGAATTAAAAGCAATCAATTACAGACTGTTGTAGTAAATGAGATATGACTTGAAACCTATTATTTTAGTCTCCTTGTCACTATTCATAGGCATCCTTGCTATTTATTATGCTTCTAGCATTTTTGTTTCAGTATTTTGGAGAAATCCCTTGTCTTCAAATCTTTTAGCATGTTTCAACATTGCTCTTCCAGCTACAAGATAATAAGTACTACATAAAGAAAACAAAGCACCATTGAGGGTTGTCATAGAATGTTCTTTATTTCATATTTCATGATATTTGGCTCTGTGTGTGTGGTACAGTATGTGCTGTCAGGCATCAATGTCCTCATTAATATCAGTGTTAATAGAGGACACAAGAAAAGATACAGCATTATCCTAGGCCTCTCAGACTTACGTCTAAGAAAACTGCCATCATATTTTATAGAACCGGACAAACCAATGTTTAGATCCATTGAATAAATTTCCCACTGTCACAGGCTTGCTTGGAAAGATGTTCTTCTATATACCAGTCATCTTACATTTTATGACCATGCTGACTGTTAAAATTTTAAGGTATTTTCAATCATATAGCATTGATTTTGACTATGAAAAATTAAAAAAGTTTACTGAACATTCTACCCTGATTTTATAGCACTATTGTTTCTTAACATTTTAAATTGAGAGTATTACACTACAGCTTCCATTTCCTCTGCTTTCTGAGTACCTTCTATGTCACAGTGAGTGTTGTGGGATGATTGGAAAGCTCCCTATTACTTCATGAATTTCTTTTCTTATATTACTAAGACACATTATACTTTCCCTAATACAGTTTTCATTTATAGTGGACATCTTGCCTAATATGTCCAGGATAGTTTCTAAGTAGCAGCATTATTAAGTGGAAGAATCACCAAGGCTTTTAAAAGTCTCAATAAACAGAAGGTCCATAGCCTTGTAATGTCTGCTTTGCAAATCTGAAAAAAAATTAATTTAGCATGAATTAACTATGGCCACAAAGAATATTATCCTCTAACGTTCATATGAGCAATGCCTTAAAGGAAAGTAGCATAGTAATAAAATAGTGTCTTAGTGTGTAGATATGTGGGCACTGGGACATAGCAGCAGTGATAAAGTCAGCAGGTACTTGTTTCTGAATGTCACATTCATGAGAATGCAGAAACTGAAGTGTCCTCTGCTTCTGCACATGTGCAAATTTGATGGGTCAGCGATACACATTTTCCAAAAGAAGGTAACAATTCAAGTGAAGCAATATAGTAGCCTCTTGATTGACACACTAGTGACATCCCTGAGATACTCCAACAGATGTGAGAATACAAAAGCACAAACGTCTTATTATTCCTAAACAATTAGCTTAAGTTTCCACCTCCAAGGATTCAAAATATGATCTTTGGCTATATACATAGGTCTCTACCTGGATTTTTCAATCATGTTGGAATAGAGATAATCACACAGCACTCCATGTCATATGTCAGGCTTTTGTCACCCACCACCACCCCATGCTATACCCTCTTTGATGGCAAGAGGTGCTGCTCTACACTGTCCCCAAGGTTTGGGGATACTGTCTCCATTGCTGTAGAGGAAATCACCTGGGACTTGAATGTAGCACTGAGTCATGAGTCTTCAGTCCAGTGACTCTCCTTCTCATTTTACGACATTGAACTTGAGTCCCCAAACCGTCTAGTTGTCAGTCAACTTTGTGCATATTATGGCAGATGAATTTCCCTTCTATCTTTTTTAAAAATTTTTTCTAGGGCTTGCAAGGTAGACATTCATATGGTATAAGATAAACATAATGGAAGTCCTTTATTTTCATTGCTTCTTGTTCTTGCTTTGCTACGGTTGCTATGTTGCTAGGAATGAGGTCATTGGGTGTAAGTGACCATATCTGTTAGACTTCATTCAAGAAGTTAAATTACATGTGAATGTTAAATCCAGCTTTATTTTTGCTCAGTCATTATACATAATGTGCTATTTTAAGTGTCACCCAGTATACAGTGATAATCTTTTCTCATTTGGACGTCTCCTAAACTCCATTCATCTGATTAATTTAACAGGGACACCACAATATTTGCTACAGAAAGAATGGCAATAGAATGTCAGTTCCCAACGTCTTTTGTGATAACTGTGTTTATGAGTTTTCATTACATGGTCATGGACTGGCTCACAATACCACACTGGAGGCTGTAGGGTGTGACTCTTACTTCTATCAATGGGTTTGTACTTAACCATCTGTATACTCACATGGACTCTAAGATTCTAGGCAGAGTTTAGTCAATTACTTCCCATGTAATGTGTTCTTCATATGTGAAAAGGTACATGTGTTCTTCATATGTGAAAACGTTACTAACAATTGCATCTCACATAATGGTCTTAAATTTATAAGCAAAATGTGGTGGGCAAATTAGAAAACCAGTCCAGAGATTGTGAAGGCAGCATCTCCATTCCTGTGCCAGATACTGGAAAGGGTCACATGCACATTTTTAAAGAATTAAACTATGGAAATATTATTTTCCATGAATATATTTTAAAGATGTACTTGTTTGCTTCGTTTTATGTGTCTGAGTGTTTGCCTGCATGTATGATGTGCATATGGCATGCTTGATAGCATGAAGGCAAGCAGAGGTCACTGGATTCCCTGAAACTGGAGTAACAGACAATTGTGAGCTACAGCATGGGTCTGGGAACTGAACATGAGTTTACTCAAATAGCAGGCAGTGCTCTCAATCACTGAGCCATCTCTCTATTCCATTATATAGGTCTTAACTAATGACATTTATTTGACAATCTCACATGTGTTCCTAATGCATAGAGTTCACTCTTCCTCCCATTCTCCATCATTTCCCTATGTTGTATGATAGACTTTTCCTAGGGAGACGTGAAAACGTGTCTACTCATGCCAGGCCAGGAACCAATGACAGACCAAAGTATGATACCACCAAAGTCCAACTCGGTGAACCCATTTTATTGCGGTCACTTACAGGAATATGAGTGAAGGGTTCCTTACAGGAGCAGAAATGAACCAAAGACAGCTGCATCACCAGGCTCAGGGTGGGTGATTGCTCATGAAAGCTGAAAACCTGGCACACACTGTGTAGCCAGAAGGCAGCTCAAAATATCATAGCGCACCCTTTCCAGGTGGCTCTGCTGGCCTGAGGCTCTTCCAGACCGCCTTTGTTTCTTTCAGACAATTCTGCTGCTGTCTTCCAGTGGGGCTTCAGCAGTCCTTAAAGCTTATTACATTATCTTGGAGAAGGAGAGGCCTTAGAGAATCTAGTCAGCTTCTCTGACTTCTTGAAACTATTGAGAGTTGTGTACTTTCTGCCTTAATGAAATTTCCTGCAGATTGGAATGTTTCAATCATAGACAAACTTGCTAAACAGTACTCTGGATGCCATCCACTCAATGAAGGTAAAATAAAGATACATGCCCAACTGCAACATTATATACGATATAAAAGTCATGTAGACAACAGTACACATTTGCCATTTGTGTTTTAAAAACTGAGTTCATTACGCATGTTTCACAATAGTTGAGTGACATCAAAATAGTCTCCATAGTATTTTGAAACAACTCTGCAGAGAAAAAATATTTAACCACAGCTCTGCTGGTATTTTGTGAGCAAACTAACTGCTTTATTTGTGTTGCGTCAGCATTAGCTGAGTAATGGCTCTAGACTCAAACACAAATGAGTTCACATTTGTGTTCTTAAATGATAACTCTTTCCTGGCCATTTTTAAACTTTGTTTTTCTGTTTATTTTAATGACTCTTTTTCATGAATTTTAAATTATTGGACTCAGTAAGGAATGATTGATGGA